>HG992206.1:10474372-10896872 GCA_905220545.2 Melitaea athalia | reverse complement strand
TAACCTAACCTAACCTAACCAACACCTAACCTAACCTAACCTAACCCCACCTAACCTAACCTACCTAACCTAACCTAACCTAACCTAACCTAACCTAACCTAACCTAACCTAACCTAACCTAACCTAACCTAACCTAACCTAACCTAACCTAACCTAACCTAACCTAACCTAACCTAACCTAACCTAACCTAACCTAACCTAACCACCTAACCTAACCTAACCTAACCTAACCTAACCTAACCTAACCTAACCTAACCTAACCTAACCTAACCTAACCTAACCTAACCTAACCTAACCTAACCTAACCTAACCTAACCTAACCTAACCTAACCTAACCTAACCTAACCTAACCTAACCTAACCTCACCTAACCTAACCTAACCTAACCTAACCTAACCTAACCTAACCTAACCTAACCTAACCTAACCTAACCTAACCTAACCTAACCTAACCTAACCTAACCTAACCTAACCTAACCTAACCTAACCTAACCTAACCTAACCTAACCTAACCTAACCTAACCTAACCTAACCTAACCTAACCTAACCTAACCTAACCTAACCTAACCTAACCTAACCTAACCTAACCTAACCTAACCTAACCTAACCTAACCTAACCTAACCTAACCTAACCTAACCTAACCTAACCTAACCTAACCTAACCTAACCTAACCTAACCTAACCTAACCTAACCTAACCTAACCTAACCTAACCTAACCTAACCTAACCTAACCTAACCTAACCTAACCTAACCTAACCTAACCTAACCTAACCTAACCTAACCTAACCTAACCTAACCTAACCTAACCTAACCTAACCTAACCTAACCTAACCTAACCTAACCTAACCTAACCTAACCTAACCTAACCTAACCTAACCTAACCTAACCTAACCTAACCTAACCTAACCTAACCTAACCTAACCTAACCTAACCTAACCTAACCTAACCTAACCTAACCTAACCTAACCTAACCTAACCTAACCTAACCTAACCTAACCTAACCTAACCTAACCTAACCTAACCTAACCTAACCTAACCTAACCTAACCTAACCTAACCTAACCTAACCTAACCTAACCTAACCTAACCTAACCTAACCTAACCTAACCTAACCTAACCTAACCTAACCTAACCTAACCTAACCTAACCTAACCTAACTAACCTAACCTAACCTAACCTAACCTAACCTAACCTAACCTAACCTAACCTAACCTAACCTAACCTAACCTAACCTAACCTAACCTAACCTAACCTAACCTAACCTAACCTAACCTAACCTAACCTAACCTAACCTAACCTAACCTAACCTAACCTAACCTAACCTAACCTAACCTAACCTAACCTAACCTAACCTAACCTAACCTAACCTAACCTAACCTAACCTAACCTAACCTAACCTAACCTAACCTAACCTAACCTAACCTAACCTAACCTAACCTAACCTAACCTAACCTAACCTAACCTAACCTAACCTAACCTAACCTAACCTAACCTAACCTAACCTAACCTAACCTAACCTAACCTAACCTAACCTAACCTAACCTAACCTAACCTAACCTAACCTAACCTAACCTAACCTAACCTAACCTAACCTAACCTAACCTAACCTAACCTAACCTAACCTAACCTAACCTAACCTAACCTAACCTAACCTAACCTAACCTAACCTTTTTTTTTTTTTTTTTTTTTTTTTTTTTTTTTTTTTTTTTTTTTTTTTTTACGCTGGAAAATGCATTTACGCACTGACCCCGCCGCCGAGCTCGGCAGCGGGAGTGTGGGACTCCCGGCGGTAGAATGCCGGACTACCCACTAAAAACCAGCGGTGTCCACCTTCGTCGCCCGTGCCGGGGTCGCAGGAGTCCAAATTCGTCTGCAAACCCCGGCGGCGTGCCTCGTCAGGCCCTTTCCTTTAGGGGACAGCGCGCGGCGGACACCGCGCGCGCCTTCCCGGCAGATTTAGTAGACGGCCGACTTCCTCCTGTCGACCGCCCTCTGCGTGGCATTTACGGAGGAAGGCGGCGATTGTGCGCCAGCCTCCGACGCCCGGTCCTTTTGCGGCGGAGGGGAAGGTCGGTAGTGTCCTCCCTCACCCGCTCCGCTGCCTCCTTCTGCGCCATCACCCGCTCGCAAAAGGCGAGGACGGCGTCCCAGCACCTCTCGCTGCCGGCCATGGCTGATATCACGGCCGGCAGCGAGAGGTCCGGTCCTACTACAGCTTGGAGCGCTCCGCGCTCCTCCGCCCAAGCCGGACACTCTTCCAGCGCGTGTTGCGCCGACTCGTCGGGACAGTTACGGCAGTGGTGACAAACGGGAGAGGGCTCCCTCCCGGCGATCCGACACAGGTACCCCCCGAAGCAACCGTGCCCCGAGAGGACCTGCGTGGCGCGGAAGGTTAGGACGCCATGTCGTCTGTCCAGCCACTGCCGGAGGACCGGCCGGACTGCCTCAATCGTCCGGTGCCCCGCACTCGGACTCTCGAGCCTCCTCACCCATTCCGCGATCGCGGCATCCCGCTCTCGCCTAAGGTGGTTTTCCAGACGTGGTGCTGGACTGAGGGTCCTGGACGCAAAACTACGACGCCGACAGTAAGCCGACGCCAGAGAGGCCGCGTCCAGGTCCCAGGGCAGGACTCCAGCCAGCACGCACGCTGCCTCGCCCGAGATAGTACGGTACCCCCGCACGACCCTGATCGCCATCACCCTCTGCGCGCGCCGCAGCAGGGCGATGTTTTCGCGGTCCAGGGCGTCAGACCAGACAGGAGCACCGTACATCGCCATCGCTCTCACTACGCCGGTGTAGAGCCGGCGGCAGCTCACCCCGGGTCCACCGATGTTCGGCAAAAGCCACGAGAGCGAGGCTCCCACCTGCAGCAAGCGCGGGACCAGCCGCGCGAAGTGTGCCCGGAACTTCCACCGGCCGTCGAGCACGAGACCCAAGTACGTCATCGTGCCCGACAGGCCGATGCGAGTGCCTTCCACGATCAGGTGGGCGTCGTGGGGAGGCGCCCTCCTCGGGCCGTGACAGACCAAGCCCTCCGCCTTGTCAAGCGCGACGGTGAGGCCGAGGCACCGGATTCGCGCCACAACCTGCGCGACGCCAGCGGTCGCCAGCTCCACCGCTTCCCGATACGTCGGTCGGCGGGATAGCACCAGCGTGTCGTCGGCGTAACAGACGACGCTGACGCCGCGCAGCAGCGAACCACGCAACACCCAGTCGTACCCGATGTTCCACAGGAGTGGACCGAGCACCGACCCCTGCGGAACACCGCAAACGACTTCCTTCCTTATCAACCCGGTCCTTCCGGGAAAGACCACCCACCTATCGGAGAGGTAGGCACCGACCACACGACGAAGGTAGGCTGGCACCCCGTGGTAGCGGAGCGCCTCCCTGATACAGCTCCAGGGCAACGTGTTGAAAGCGTTGGCGATGTCGAGTGACACCGCCACGACGACGTCGCCCCGGGCCACCGCTTCCTGCACCTGGGCCCGGACGCACAGGATGGCATCCACAGTGGAGCGACCACTGCGGAAGCCGAACTGCACGTCCGAGAGGTCGGGTCCCCCACGCCCGAGGTGCGCCACCAGACGAGCGGCTACGACACGCTCGAAGAGCTTCGCGAGCTCGTCCAGGAGGACGATGGGGCGGTATGCCGACGGTGACCCCGCCGGCCGGCCTTCCTTCCCGATGAGGACTAGCCTGCCTGTCTTCCACCGCTGTGGAATTATGGCTTGAGCCAGACAGGCAGAGAATAGCCCTCGAATCCGTGGTGCCAGGTGTTGGTGCACAAGCACCCAAGCCCTCCCCGGAATGCCATCTGGGCCCGGAGCGACGCTCTTCTTGCGGAGCCGCGCGACTGCCTCCTCGAGTTCGGACTCGCCGACCTCCGGTGCCTCCTCTCCGACGTCTTCTCCGTCGTCCTGTGGTGCCATCGACGGCGGCTGGTGCTCGGCCGGTGCCGTCGGGAACAGGGCCGCGACCACCTCACGGACCACTTCGGCGTCCAGGGTCTCCGTGAGCGGAGGAGCCCAGGGACGGAGCTTATTGCGTACCCGCTTGTAGGGCATCCCCCAGGGGTCGCTATTCAGTCCGTCCAACATTTCCTCCCTGGCCGCGGCCTGCGACTCGCCAATGGCACGACGGAGGCTGGCTTTGGCTGCCGTGTAAAGGGCGTACAGCCGCTCGCCCTCCTCCTCGTGCCGTGTCCTGTCCTGCGAAGCGGGGGGCGATCTAAACATGCGCCTCCTACAGCGCGTGTACTGGCGTCGGACGGCCACGCACTCCCTGCGCAGCTGCGCTATCGCCTCCGACCACCAGTACACCTGAGCCCGCCGGGGGCGACCCCCCGACCGCGGCATGGCCGCGTCGCAGATGTCAGTCACCCTGGTCACCAGCCAGTCTGCCACCCTGTCCGGTGAACCGTCGACGCGTGGCTGACACGACGCCACTATCGCCGCTTCTTCAAATCGCTCCCGGTCGAGACGCTTCAGCTGCCATCGAGGACCCTCCCCCGCCGAGGCACGGCTGGAGCTTGGCGGCACCGCTAGACGAGCGGAGATCTCGAAGCGGATGTAGCGGTGATCCGAGAGAGTCTCCACGTCGTCCAGCACTCGCCAGTCCCGAACGCGGCGCGCAAGGCCGGGGCTCGCAAACGATACGTCCACGATCGAGCCGCCCGACCTGCGCACGCACGTGTTTGCCGTCCCGCGATTGAGGACAGTCAAATTGGTGGCAGCCACCCACTCCTCGAGGATCGCCCCCCGCGCATCCGTCGCTGGACACCCCCACAACCTGGACTTGGCGTTTAGGTCCCCGAGCACGAGCACCTCCGCGGGATGAAATCTACTCACAACCACTTCGATCCGGTCGAGAAACGCCTCGAAGTCGGCGACCGGCTTGTTCGGGGAGAAGTATACTCCCACGACAGCCATCCCCCCCAGCAGTGCCGCAACGAAACCCGAACCCTTCACAATACCCGTAAAGGGTGGGGCACCTGCGGCGACCTGGGTCACGATGGCCACCACCCCATCGCGATCACTGATCCAGTCGTCCCTCGGCGGGACGGAGTAGGGCTCGGCCACCACTGCCACTTGCATGGACCACTGTACCAGGCTCTGGACAAAGAGATCTTGAGCCCTGGCACAGTGGTTCAGGTTGGCTTGCAGTATCTTAGTGTCCATTATTAAGTTTGCATAGACTCCGATTCCATCCCGTCTCTGTTGGCCGGCGGTGCAGGGGGCTCTGGCCCAAATGTCACCATCTTTCTCCCTTTTGCGCCTGACTTTTTCCGGGGGCACGCGAAGACGTTGTGCCTCGCTGGTAGGTTGGCAGCTTCGCACACTGGGCAGTTAGCCTCGGCCGTACATTGCCGGCGCGTGTGTCCCTCTTTACCGCAGCGGTAGCACTGTCCGCTGCGGTCCACGCCCTTGTCGCATTTCACTGCCACGTGGCCAACTTCGTGGCAGCGATAACACTGCCTCGGTCTTTGCTTCAGAAGCGTGACCTGAGCTGACACGAAACCCACGAGAAGGCGACGACCATCGACCAGCTTCTTGGCCGCCTCGACCGGGCAGCGAACCCAAGCCGTGCCGATGCCAGTGTAATTTTGGCGTATGTCGCCAACTTTGACAGCATCCGGGGTACATCCCCCCGCCTTGGCAATTACACCAGCCAGCTCTACAGGCGTGACGGAGTCGTCCAGCCCGGCGATCCGCAGGTCGGCACACTTCACCGGCCTGGTGACTGCCACTCCATCACCGACCACCTCTCTGATTCGACGGGCCAGTGACTCCGCCTTGTCGTCGTTGCCAGCGCCGGGCAGCTCCAGTATGCGCGCCCCTGTTTGGGAGATCTTAAAGCGGGTCTCAACGCCCATCTCCGTGATAACGCCATCGGCCTTAATGGCGCTCAAGACCTCGGCGTATGACTTGTGGCTGTCCGGCAGCAGCGATAGTTGCACCGCCGCTGATTTGGGCAGTCGCAACTTCGGGGTTTTTCCCTTTTTGGCCGGCTGCTGTTTTCCTTGGCCCTGGTCCTTCTTTCCAGACTTCTTCTTCCCCTTCCTCGCCACCACGTTCCAGCCCTCCGACAGAGCGGCAGGAGCAGGCGGTGGGGGGTGGGGTTCGAGAGGCGCAACCGCTTTATCAAGCGCGCCCGTCTTCTTCTTCTTCTTCTTTTTCTTTTTGGTAACCTTTCCACCCTCCGGGCCTGGATTCGCTGGCGGGGTCAGCGTGGTGACCCGGGGTTGCGCCGCTTTAGCTCGCTTGCTGTCAGCATTCAGAAGAGGAAGAAGCGTCTTCGCAGGGGGCAAACGTTCTTCGATTACCGCAAGCCTTGCGTCCATCCGCTGAATCGACGCTTTAAGCTCCTGAAGTGGCCCTCCATCTTCCCGTGAACCTAACCTAACCTTTTTTTTTTTTTTTTTTTTTTTTTTTTTTTTTTTTTTTTTTTAACGTGGGGAAAATCCATCATGGATACCCTCCGGCGCGGGGGCACCAAAGGGTTATGTCAGACTCCTACTGACTAAAAACCATCCACGTGTGAGCAGACATCCGCCTAAGTGGGGCGAGATGGGGTCGCGTTAGCAGTCTCCACCCCACCCCGGCGGTAGGCCCGGACGTCTGAACGTCCGGGCCCCGGCACAAAGTTGGGGTGGCCTCGCTCACAACAAGGCCACCCCGCAGACCTGTGGGGTCACGTCGTCCGGCCGGCCGAAGTCCCCCGACTATCGGCCGGCGACCCCACTATTACGAGGGGGGGAGGAAGTGGGCAAACCGCCTCCTCCTTGCCCCCGTACGTCTGCGCCGGAGCGGGTCAGCGGAGGCGTCACTCTCCCTGGCCCGCTCCGCGGTCTCCTTCTGCGTCATTACCTCTTCGCAGAAGGATACCGCCGCCTAACCTAACCTAACCTAACCTAACCTAACCTAACCTAACCTAACCTAACCTAACCTAACCTAACCTAACCTAACCTAACCTAACCGAGACGCCCCGCCCGCAGTCGAAAACGGTCGATCTAGTTGTTGCTCCGTACAATTAAAATTTTTAAAAATTCATAAAAGTGGTTAAAAGTGCATCAAAATTAACAAACTATATATCAAAATTTGCGCCTTCGTACCGGCTATACAGTGGTGATTTTGGATTTACACGTTTTGGAGTTTTTCTAAGTGAAAAAAGTGAAAAAGTGGAAAAATTATAAAATTATAAAGCTATTTTGCGATACGCCGCAAATTCTAAAGCGACGACCTATATATTTTATTACATCATTCGACGGGGCTCAATTGGATCTATCTTTTGACACCTCGCACGGATTTTTCTGTGAAAAATTCGCGAAGATATTCGCGGAAAACCGCGAACCACGTGGCCACGTGTTTTGTGTTCCCGTGGGAGCACAGCAACGTGCAGCACATCAAACGACGCGCCTTGGCAAGACCTTTTCGACGACGTATCAAACGTGAAGATCTGGTGAGTGGTTCTGAAGATATCGAGTCAATAATATTTTTTCAAAATTCAAAATTAAATTTCAAAAAAAAGTAAAGCGACGACCCCCATATATTTTTTATTTATTTCGTAGAGTTTAACTAGCTTTAGTAACATACTAAATTTCAAAATTTTTGGTTGAAAACTTTCGGAGATATTAATTTTTGAAATTAAGGGGTGTGCACGTGGGGGTGCAACCCCTGGCCTGATCTCTTCAGAAACCACCTTCAAAAATTGTATATACCTATTTTAACATACTCAAATTTTTTCGGATTTTTAAATTAATTTTTTGTATTTTTTATATATATTTTAAATTAAAAATTATTGTTTTTGCAACCCCAAAAATCGGGGGTTGTTTTTAAAAATTTTCTGTAAATAGATTCTAATAGTACTCACCGAGCCCAATCCAACGAGCCCAAGAACGGGTGGATTGGGCCAAAAACAACGGTTTTTGTAAAAATCTACGATAACAGCGGCCATATTGGCGGCCATATTGTAAATATTAAAAGTTATATAACTTTTGAACCGTAAGCGCTAGAAACTTGTAGTTTTCTTTGTTGAGGCCGTCGTCGTGAGCTCTACAAATTGCGCGGGGTTACAGCTCTATATAGAGTCTACCACTAGAGTCGGAAATTTCTACTGGTTTCGGAAAGTCTACAAAAAGCCCATTACGGAGAGCCGTCTCTCAGGTTTCTGCGACCAGCGGTTCGCGAGATAATTAAATTTGAAATTTTGGTTATAGCGGAACCACAATCCGATCCGCCATATTGGAAATATTAAAGTCGCGATATCTCGGGAACCGTTGGTCGTAGGGCGACGCGGTTTTTTCTATTGACCTGCCCCAGACAAGGGCTACCAGTTGGCGCTAGACCGGTGACTCTACCTAGAGCCATTGTAGAGTTCCTCTGTAAATCAGCTACAGAGGTCTTTTTAATTAGTGTTTAAGCGATTATTAAGAGCTGCAACTGCGTTGCAGCATAATATACTGACAGGAACAGTTTTTCTGCCTTATACAACCCGCTATTGCGGTTTTTAAAATATATTTTCTTTTATTTTAGACATAAGTGTAATTATACAACTTTATACCTTATTGACTGCTATACTTGACGTATTTAAATTTTTCCAATTTTAAATATCTTTGACGCGCCCCGAGATGTTCGGAATACGCACCCCCCCCAAAGATAGAGCCGGAACGGCCCAGCCCTCGAAAGGGTCGAGGGGGTCGGTGGACGGAGCGGGTACGAGGCACCCTGGGCGGACCAGCCCAGTGAAAAACCTCGCCAAAATAATAGGAAGGGACAAGGCGGAGGCGGTGACCCCTTCGGAGGATTCGAGGAGGCCCCTGCCTAGAAGTAGCCTTTCTTTCACAATATCGCCGCCTAAACACTCAAACGCGAACACACTTCACCTGAGTCCAGAGCCTCCGAAAGAGGTGACTACCAGTAGTACCCACCGTTCCCCCCGCTCGTTGACTGCAATGACCAGACAGGAAAGGGTGGAGGAGCTGGCGCGGCGGATGGAGGTGGTGACGACCGGCTCCAAAAACCTCAAACGTGAATATAAGGAAACAATCATTAACGTCGTAAATGGTTTTAAAGAGCTGCTCAAGGAGAGCGAGGGCGAGTTAGAAGCTCTAAAGGCGGTTCGCACGGAGGGGGGGATCGCCGGGGAGGCGGGGTCGGCGACAAAGGACGGCGTCCCCGCACCCGCGGTTGGTCCGGACCCAGCGCTGACCCAAAAGCTTGAGGAGCACACTCGCCTCTTGCTAGAAAACCGGCAAAGGATCATATCCTTACAGGACCAGATGATCAAAACACAAGAGGAAATGGTCGTCACCCAGAGGACGTATGCGGGCGTTGCCGCGACCGCGCCTCCACCAAGCAGACCAGCCACACTACACTCACTGATCATATCGTCCAAAGATGAGAAAGAGACGGGAGAGGAAGTGATGGACAAAGTCAGAAAGACGATTGACGCAAAAGAGGGCTGGGTTACAATAGAAAAGGTTCGGAAAGCAAAAGATAAAAAGGTAATAATGGGTTTCGGCTCTATCGAAGAGCGAAAGAAAGCGAAGGAAAGGATGGAGAAGGAAGGAACGGGTCTCGGGGTCGAGGACGTCAAAAACCGTGATCCGCTTGTGGTTCTCAGAGGAGTTTTTGTAGTTAACACGGATGAGGATGTAGTAAAGGCTCTGAGGAACCAGAACCCCGGCGTTTTTGCCGGCCTCGGCCCCGAGGATGACCGCCTGCAGATTAGATACAGAAGAAGGGCAAGAAATCCGCACGTGGCCAACATTGTCCTTAGCACTTCGCCCACTCTCTGGAGGAGGATAACTGGCATCGGCTCAGTCAAAATCGACCTCCAGAGAGTGAGAGCGGAGGATCAGTCGCCGTTGGTGCAGTGCACACGGTGCCTGGGGTATGGCCACGGGCGGAGGTTCTGTAAAGACCCGGCTGACCTGTGCAGCCACTGCGGCGGCCCGCACCTGAGGTCGGAATGCCCGGACGAGCGGTTGAGGTCCCCACCCTCCTGCCGGAACTGTCGCAAGGCTAAGCTCGGAAATGATGAGCACAATGCCTTCAGTAGCGACTGTCCCGTTAGGAAAAGGTGGGATGACCTCGCCCGCTCGACCGTAGCGTACTGCTAAGGGTGCGCCGGTGGCCGCGGGGGCTCAGAAAATCCTCCAAGTGAACCTCCAGCGCTGCAAACAGGCATACTCCGAGCTACTGGTCGAAGCCTCTAACCTAGGAGCGCGAGTCGCCTTGGTACAGGAGCCATACGTCGGCAGGGAGGGTCGTGTGACGGGTAGAAATGGGATCAGGGTCTTCCAGCCTGCGGACCAAGGAAATGGGACTGTCAAGTCCGCGATCATAATCTTTGGCGCGGACTTTTACGTCAAACAGTACCCAGAACTCACCACGAACAACATCACAGTGGTGGGGATCCGGGTTCGCGACAGGGAGATCACCCTGGTTTCATTCTACTTTGAGCCCAACCAGCCGATGGACTCGTACCTGGCACACCTGCGCCGGGTGCAGCGCGAGACGGGAGCTCGGAGTATGATTGTTGGAGGCGACGCAAACGCCAAATGTGTCTGGTGGGGAAGTCCCGTCACGGATCGCCGCGGCGAAGACCTGTGCGGGACCTTGGAGGACCTCGGTCTGTCTCTCCTTAACCAAGGGGAAACCCCGACTTACGACACCATTCGGGGCGGCGTAAGCTACAGCAGTTATATTGATATAACTGCTGTATCTCTTGACCTTCTTAGTCTGGTGGACGGCTGGCGCGTGCGCGACGACCTGACTTCCTCGGATCACAACGGCATATCCTTCCTCATTAAGTCCAAGTGCATAAACAAAAACAATATTCGGCATACGACTCGGAAATTTTACACAAAAAAGGCAAATTGGGCCCGGTTTACTGACAAACTGGGCCAAATTTTTGACCTTAATAACCTAAAAATAGACAAAATTCAAAATTTAAACACAAAACTGGAACTAGACAACCTAGTTTCCAGTTTAAACAATCACATAGATGAAGCATGCACTTGGGCTATTCCACCCATAAAGAGGAAGGACGTGTTAGCTATGCCGTGGTGGAACGAGGAGTTGGCAGCGCTAAAACGTGAGGTGGTCACCAGGAGAAGGAGGATCAGGTGTGCCGCACCGATTAGGCGGGACAAGGTCATCGGTGAGTACCTGGAAGTTAAGGAGAGATATCGGACCGAGATCAAAAATGCGCAAACGCGCAGCTGGGTCTCCTTCTGTGAGAGGCAGGATGGGGAGAGTGTGTGGGGGGGAATATACAGGGTACTCGGCAGGACCACCAGGAGAGACGAGGATCCACCGCTGGTGGTAAACGGTATGGGGTTAGATGCGAGGGGCTCGGCCCGACTCTTGGCTGAGACCTTCTACCCGGAGGACTCTGAAGAGGATGACTCCGAGGAGCACCGCCGGGTGAGGGCCTTGGCCGGGCGGGTCGACATCCAGACTTCTTCGGACCAAAGCGACCCTCCCTTCACACATCTCGAGTTGAAGTTGGCCAGTCGGTCCTTTGACCCGAAGAAGGCCCCAGGTGCGGACGGTTTTACCGCCGATATATGTCTGCACGCGATCCAATTGGACCCGGACCTCTTTTTGTGCATCTTCAATAAGTGCCTCGAGCTCCATCATTTTCCTAGGCCCTGGAAGGAGGCCACGGTGATCTTCCTCCGAAAGCCGGGGAAGGATACGTACACAACACCGAAATCGTATCGCCCGATTGGGCTCCTTCCAGTGCTTGGGAAAGTCCTGGAGAAGATGCTCGTCGCCAGGCTACAACACCACCTCGTGCCCAAGCTCAGTACTCGCCAGTTTGGCTTTATGCCCCAGCGAAGCACCGAGGACGCCCTTTATACCCTGGTGAAGCGTGTCAGAGACAATCTGGAGAGGAGGAGGATTGCTGTTCTGGTTTCGCTGGATATAGAGGGCGCCTTCGACAACGCTTGGTGGCCTAAGATTAGAGTCAGACTGGCTGAGGAAAGGTGCCCCAACAATATTCGGCGGCTCTTGGGCAGTTACCTGAGTGACAGGCGAGCCAGAGTGAGGTACTTGGGGGAGGAGCACATAAGAGACACCGGGAAGGGTTGCGTGCAGGGGTCTATCGGTGGGCCGATATTGTGGAACCTGCTCCTAGATCCACTGCTTCAGGAAATGGAGGCCAAAGGCGACTACGCGCAGGCTTTCGCTGACGATGTGGTGTTGGTGTTTGAGGGTGAGACGGCCCTCGAGATCGAACGGCGGGCCAATGCCGCCCTCGAACGTGTGAGGGCGTGGGGTCAGTCTAATAAGCTTCGGTTTGCGCCTCACAAGACCAACGCTATGGTCGTGACGCGCAAACTGAAATATGACACCCCACGTCTTCACATGGGCGGGGTCGACATTGTCTTGTCGAAAGAAATAAAGCTGCTGGGGGTTGTCATAGACCAAAAACTCACCTTCAACACCCACGTCGCGAACGTCTGTAAGCGCGCGGTCGCCTTTTACCACCAGCTGGCCCGAGCAGCTAGGGCCAGCTGGGGTCTCCATCCTGAAGTCATCCGCACTATTTACAGAGCGGTGGTTGAGCCTGTGATCTTGTATGCGGCTGCCGTTTGGGCGCCGGCTGTCTCCAAGCTCGGTATACGTAAACAGCTGAACGTGGTCCAGCGCGGCTTCGCACAGAAGCTTTGTAGGGCATACCGAACGACCTCTCTGAACTCTGCATTGTTGCTCGCTGGGATACTCCCCCTCGACCTTCGCGTTCGCGAAGCAGCGACCCTATACGAGGCTCGGAGGGGGGTACCCCAGCGGGTGATAGGGGATCGGGAGGTGGAGCGGATGACCTCGGCACTGCGGTCTCCGCATCCCGTCTGCCATATCGACCTCGAGTTCAAGTGCCTGGTCGACCAAGAACAGTTTTCCGCAAATAGCAAATACCAATTTAACATCTTCACGGACGGCAGCAAGATTGAGGGCAAAGTGGGGGCGGCGTTGTCCGTATGGGCTGGCGCCGCCGAAACCAAAACCCTCAAGCTTGCTTTGCCGTCCTACTGCACGGTCTACCAGGCGGAACTCCTGGCGATATGCCGGGCGGCACGGATGGCCGCAGATAACTTGGCCGGATCAGTGGGGATTTACTCCGACTCCTTGTCGGCACTGCTCACACTCAAAAATCCAAAAGCCCTCCATCCCCTGGCCGTAGAGGCGCGGGAACACCTGCGGAGGGCTCTGCTCCGGAACAAACATATAGATTTGTTTTGGATCAAAGCCCACGCAGGGCTAGAGGGGAACGAGCGTGCCGACCATCTGGCCAAGGAGGCTGCGCTAAAGTCTAAGCGTGCGTTTGACTATGACAGCTGTCCGGTCTCGTTCATCAAGCGGAGCATTCGTATGCAATCGCTTGATGAATGGAACCAGCGGTACCGGACCGGTGAGACGGCTGGCGTCACCAGGGTCTTCTTCCCTGACGCGATAGCCGCATATAAGATCACAGGAAAAATAAAGGTGGATAGGTTTGTCACCCAAGTGTTGACGGGGCACGGCGGATTCTCCGCGTACTTGCACCGCTTCAAGTGCAAGGAGAGTCCGTCGTGCGTCTGCGACCCTGAGTGTTCTGAATCTGTCCTCCACGTCCTCCTGGACTGCCCAACCCTGGCTTACGAGAGGCTGCGTGTTGAATGTGAATTGGGTGTGGCGCTAACTAAGGACATAATGTCAAAACTACTTGAAAAAGAAGAAAGTAGAAAGCTGTTCCTGCAGTATTGTAGAAAACTTGCAATAATCGCAAATAATAGAAATAAGACCTAGTAAATTATGTTGAGTAAATATTTGTATATATCTATGACAACATAAAGAAAATGTTTTATTAATTTAAAGGAATAGTCGTAAGTTAAGTCTTTTGTAATTAGTACAAAAATTTGTAATTTGTATTAGTACAATATTATAATATAATAGATAATAAGTATACATTGTAAGACAAATGTAATTTTGTAACTTAGCATGCATAAATAAAAATTTCTGCTCCCTCCCCCGTTCACTATCCCCGGTGTTGTTGAGCATTATTAGTTAATAGCAAAGAAGGATAGCTCTATTTTGTCTTTTTCTTTTTGATGGGAAATACCCATGATGAATGAATGTCGATGTAAGAAAGAAAGAAATTGGTATGCGGAATGAGTGCGATGGATTAAAGCGCGATGTATGTTAAAAGAGACCTAGCTTTAAATTTTTCTAATGTAAAAAACGATCTCCGAACAGTGAATCTCGGAGGCTTAGTATATAAAAAAAAAAAAAAAAAAAAAAAAAAAAAAAAAAAAAAAAAAAAAAAAAAAAAAAAAAAAAAAAAAAAAAAAAAAAAAAAAAAAAAAAAAAAAAAAAAAAAAAAAAAAAAAAAACCTAACCTAACCTAACCTAACCTAACCTAACCTAACCTAACCTAACCTAACCTAACCTAACCTAACCTAACCTAACCTAACCTAACCTAACCTAACCTAACCAGTCTGGCGCGCGAAGCCGAAGCGTAAGCATCGTTTCCGCGTCGCTCTGTGCTTAAAAATCACTAACTTCGGCTCCACAACAGCTAAAATTCCATATTATAGCTCAAAAGTTGCGCGCTGCCGCCAGCATTCTGCTGGTGGTTTTAAAATTTTTTTAGAGTAAAAATTCGATTTTTTAGACAGTTTTCTAGTTTTTTTACAAAGGAAAAAGTGTAAAATAGTGACTGTGTGAAATTTAAAAATTCATAACTTTCTAACCGTTTAAGTTAAAATTAATCTGTTTGTGTCAGTGAATTCTACATAAAACCAGCTTTAATACTACATATAGTTTGTAAATATCCGTTCAGCCAAACATTTTTAAAAACATTTTCAATCTAAAGTTTTGTGTAAATTCCCGCTTTATAAAACTTTGTGCTTAAACGCTGACGAAATTAAAGCGATAACCCCCCTTTTTTATTTTACTAAAAAGTGACCACTGTGACTGTGTATAAGTGTGCGGAGTTTCGGAATTTTATGTGGAAAATTAGAGATACTTTTGGACAATTTTCTTAAATTTTAATAAAAAAACCGTTACACTAAACCAGCCAGTTTTAGTGTTTTTTCCGAACTTTCTACTTTAACCAATACTTAGGACATATTTAACTATACCACCGTAATAAAGTGACAAAAATTTCAACGCATAAGTGATAAACCAGTGAAAAACCTAACCGTGTAGTTCTAATTAAAGTTCCAGCTCCCATATCGCAAAAACCAAAGCGACGACACCACATTTTTATTTATTCAGACAGTGCGAAATAAAATAACGAACAATTTGTGATATCATTTATAATTTTGTGATAATAATTGGATTTTTTATGAACAATTTTCTGAGTGCAAAAACCGCACCGCTAAGTTTGTTTTCACTGAAAATTTTTAAATTTGTCATAACTTCCCCGTTTCACCCCTTTTTTTCAAGTTTTTTTTTACTCAATATCATTTTTTCTTAATCCTTTAAATTATTATACACTTTGTTCCCTAAATTTCCCAAAGGGAAAAAAGTGAAAAAAATTTTCATTTTACGTAAAAAAAAAATTTTTTTTTGATTTTAATAATTTTGAAACCCACATCTTATTCCCATGGCTTCGCCCTCTTAAACGAGGTATTACAAAACACATTCAGTTTTGTAATTTTTATTTAAATAATTATTAAACTTCTAACAGTTTTAATTCTATAACTTTTGTAAAAATTAACCTTTTTTAATGCGGTTTTCGACAAACCCTTTATTATAATCTCTCCTACCAATCTTAACCCTAGAAAAATTTTTCTTATCAAAAATGCCGATATCACACTCCCCCATCGAAGGAAGAAGCCGAGAGCCTTCGCAATCCCGCAATAAAGGTGGGAAAAACGCCCTTAGAGAATCTGCCGAGTATAAACAAATGCTAATGTCTCTGCCAACGTCTCCCGATGACGTCTCTGACCACATCACCTTCGTCGAGGCCATCGAAAAATTAACAAAGCACATAGAAACAGCAATTACAACTGGCTCCAACACTAGCAAGATAAACAAAGCTGCTGTCCTAGCGGCAGCGGACGAGATTAACAGACTATCGAAACTTTACACTTCTTCTAACCCCACCCTGGCGCCTGCTCTTGACGCTCCCCCTACAGAAAAGGTACAAAACATTGACCTCCTGGGAGACATGAAAAAAGACCTCATTAAGGAGATACGACAAGAGGTCCGCCAAGAAATTCGGCTAGAAATTGCGAAGCTCAGGCAAGACCCAAAGACAAAGGACGTCACACCAGCTGAGGACAACACCAACACGTACGCCAGCATGGTGAAAAGGCCTGGGCAGGCTCACGCCGCCCCTGGCCCACCGATTACCAAAGCTCCGGCCCGAATCGTCGTGACCCAGCCGCCCGTCACAAGACCCGCTATCATCATCACCACGAAGTCTCCCACCAGCAGCAGGCAAGAAGCAGTCGACGCCTTCCGACAATCCATATCTTTTAAGAAATTGACATACGGCCCCGCTAGAGTTACCCCAGTTTCAAAGGGTAAAATCCGTGTCGAGTTCGACAAACCTGAGGACAGGGACGACGCACTAAAAAGGCTAAACACTGACAACGACTCAAAAGTCAAGGCCGAGGTGGCCACCAGACTCAAACCCATGGCTATTCTAAAAGGGATAGCGAAGGAAACCACTAAAGAGGAGCTGATCGCGGTCATCCTGGGACAGAACCAGGAGCTCGGTGAGTACAACCAAAATGACATTTCACTTAAATTCATCCGTGACAACAGAAACACAGCCTTATACAATGCCGTCATAATTACCAGCCCCAGGGCATTTCGTACACTCATGGGAATGGAGAGAGTGCGTGTGGACTATCAGCGAGTCCACATAGAGGAATTTTCTCCGTTCCTACAATGCCTGTCGTGTCTGCAGTTCGGACACACGAAAGCTCACTGCAAAACACCCACCGGCCGCTGCGCACACTGCGCGCAAGGCGACCATTCACACACCGAATGCCAAGTCAAGGACTCCACACCCAAGTGCTATAACTGCACCACACACAACACCAGGTTTGAGAACAAGTACCCAACAGAACACAAAGCCACGTCTAACACGTGCCCTATTCTGAGGGCGATGCGCAATAAAACTAATAATAACATCGATTATGGATTTACGGCCTAAAATTCACATACTGCAGTGCAACACGGACAAATCTAAACACACCTTTCACGAACTCATCCAATACTTCACTCACAGCAAACACAACATCGCCCTCGTGACTGAACCTTACTTAGGGGCAGGAGACAAGGTTAAAAACATAAACGGTCTTAATTTGTTTCAATTTCCATCCCCAGATAGAAAAGTTAAAAGCTGCATTATCACCAAATCCGGAACCGGCCCCATTCTGGGCATCTCTGAACACTCGTCTCCGAACCTATGTATTGTTCGGGCACAATTAGGGCACACACAAATACACATCATATCCATTTACATAGAACCCAGAACAGACACACACAATACACTCGAACTCACAGATCGCTTCCTCCAACACAACACACAAATCGATTGCGTCCTAGGGGGCGACCTAAACGGCTGGCACCCTTCGTGGGGTAGCGCTCGCGCCAACGCACGTGGGGCTGACATCGTCACCATGGCGCACGCGAACGACTTATACGTCTGTAACACCGGCTCCACGCCCACCTTTGAAACGACCTCCTACCGACGCTATCGCTCTTCCATCATTGACATAACACTCGCCTCAGCTTCCTTACACCAAAACATCACACACTGGAAGGTGAACATGGACGCATGCCCCTCCTCTGAACACAATGCAATTGACTTTACTATTACCCATAATCAGTCACACTCATCCACGCACACTGCACAACACAGCAACACATCTACCTTCCTATACAAAAACCACAAAGCTCACTGGCCCACTTTCAACAGTGCGCTACTCACACACGCGCTCGCTAACAACCTTCTCGACACCCAGATAGATACACTTAACAACGACGATCTCGAACTCTTTATCGACAAACTCACTGACACCATACACTCTTCCTGCAAGGAGTCCATGCCCATCAGGACTCCCGGCTCCAAGCCAAAACCTCCCTGGTGGACCGAAGCCCTGGAGACTCGTAAGCGCGAAGTCATTTCCTTGCATCGAGCGCTACACGTTGCCAAGAGAAATGGGGGGCCTACCGAATCTCTCGGCAGCCAGCTCGTCGAACTCAAAGCGACTTACGCCAAAGAACTTAGAGCGGAATCCACGACCAGCTTCAGAAGGTTCTGTGAACTACAGACAAAAGAGAACGTTTGGACTCTCACCAATAGGCTCATAAAGGAATCGAGCCCACGAATCCCCCCGGCAACTCTCAAGACCAACGACAACACATACACAACGGACGGACACGACACAGCCAAAGCTCTACTAGACAGATTCTACCCCGATGACGACCCAGACATTGAACCACGACACTCCTTTCTGAGATCGACCCTCTCCACCCCATCCTCCACCGAACCTGACCCTCCCTTCACAACACAGGAAGTACTGGAAGTGCTCAAGGACATGAGCCCCAAAAAGGCCCCCGGCCTCGACAACCTGACTGCCGACATCTGCTTTAAATCCTCCCTACTCCTCCCAGGCCTCATCACAGATGTAATGAATCGCTGCCTCGCTTTACACCACTTTCCCAGACAATGGAAGAGAGCATATGTTAAGATAATACCAAAACCCAACAAGAGCGATCACACCGACTTAAACTCCTACCGACCGATCGGACTGCTCCCCGTATTCGGCAAAGCCCTGGAAAAACTCTTTGTCCGCCGAGTCACGTACACTGCGGCGAAAGCGGGCAAATTAAACGACAGACAGTACGGGTTCAAACCCCAGACCAACACAACTGCTGCTCTCCGGGCAGCCATCGACCAGATCAAGACGGACAAGAATAACGGACTCATGACAGTAGCGGTCTCACTTGACATAAAAGCGGCATTTGACAACGCCTGGTGGCCGGCTCTCTTCCATCGCCTTAGACACATAGACTGTCCCTCTAACATCTACCTACTAATACTCAGCTATACCACTGACCGAACGGTAATTTTAGACCACGCCGGATCCCGGATCTCCAAGACCATGTCCAAGGGCTGCATCCAGGGATCAGCCTGCGGCCCAGTCCTATGGAACATCATCCTCGACGAACTTCTGGAGCTCGATTTGCCCTCTGGGTGCCGACTCCAGGCTTTCGCGGATGATGTACTACTAGTCGCGTCCGCCAGGGATTTAACCACATTACAAAACAACACTGAGCACGCACTTAACGCTATCGTGAGCTGGGGACGAGGGGTCAAGCTCACGTTTAGCCCCAACAAGACGCAAGCCATCGCCTTCAGTGGAAAGGCTAAACGGGCACGCATACACATCGACTCCCATCCACTACACATGCAGGATAGCATTAAACTACTTGGTGTTATCCTTGACGAAAAATTACTCTTCCAGAAACACCTGACACACATCATCACCAAAGCCACACTCATATTCCAGAAACTGATACTATACTGCAGGCCCACTTGGGGAGCTCATCCCGAAAATATTCGCACGATTTATAACCAAGTCATACAACCCATCATAACGTACGCCGCCGGCATCTGGGGCCATGTCGTCAGAAAGAAGTGTGCTGCCAAAAAGCTACTCGGCCTGCAGCGCGGCTTCGCAATCAGGGCCATCAGGGGCTTCCGAACCATCTCCACCGTCGCTGCGATAGCACTAGCCAGATTCACTCCCATAGACTTGAAAGTCCTTGAGGTCAGAGAAATCGAAATCACCAGACTCGATGGCACAAGCTCATTTCTTCCTGGCGACATCGCTCTCGAAAAACAGACTCCCCCCCATAACCTCCTACACCCCGCAGACCGCGTTACTCTTGCACCCCACTATTTTCATAACGAATCGCAAATCGCCGAATTCCTCTCCTCACACCCTCATCCTATATTCTCCATATACACGGATGGCAGTAAATTGGACGATGGCTCAGTCGGCGCCGCTTTTATCTGCTATGACGAAAGAGGTCGATCGGTCATCAAAAAGTTCAAATTGCACTGCAGCTGCTCCGTGTTCCAAGCAGAACTTCTCGCCATACTTGAAGCCGCCAAGTGGGCTTCCCTACATAAACACCCGCACACTCTCATACTCTCTGACTCTAAGGCGGCTATCCAAGCCGCCCAGCACCGAAGCAACACACACCCTCTCGTATCGCTTATACACCACACACTACACACCCACTCACACACCGGCCGCATTGAGCTTGCGTGGGTCAAAAGTCACGTTGGCATAGCCGGCAATGAAGCTGCTGACACGGCGGCTAAGAGCGCGGCACTCCTGCATAAAGCATCGGATTACTCCTCCTTTCCCATAAGCTACACTAAACGCATGGCCAGAGAGATGACCCTTCTCGCATGGCGCAAGAGATACGAAGAAGCACAAGAGGGGCAACATACTCGGAATCTTCTTCCCACACTTGATCACATACACACCCTCTTCCAAAATACACACATCTCCTTTACACTTACACAAACGCTATCAGGACACTCATACAGCAAATCATATCTATACAAATTCCACATCACCGAGTCCGACGTCTGTCCCTGCGATGACCAAACGTCACAGACGATCGATCACCTCCTCCGACAGTGCCCTCGCTTCACAGCAGCCCGTTTTAATCACACCCAAGTCTGCAGACACCTCGATATTGACCCGTTCAACTTTGTGGACTTACTTAAACATCAGTCCTGCGTAGACTCTTTCGTCCGTTTGTCGAGCTCGGTCATTAATGCGCTCAAGGAGTATAACTCCACATAATTTATCACATGTACATAATTAATCTTCTTCTGTCTTTTACTTTAAATTTATTTTACTATTGTACTATTTCTATATATAAAAAAAAAAAAAAAAAAAAAAAAAAAAAAAAAAAAAAAAAAAAATACACTGCACATAGCGACATGAAAAAAAAAAAAAAAAAAAAAAAAAAAAAAAAAAAAAAAAAAAAAAAAAAAAAAAATTATGTTTCTCAAATTTGCCTGATGTTTAATTATTATTATTATTTAATTATTAATGTATCTCAAACTAATATCCAAATTGTAAATTATTTAATTATTAATGTATCTCAAGCTCATATCAAAATTGTAAATTATGCCATTATTAATGTATCTCAAGTAAATATCAAAATTGTAAATTATTAACTCATTACCAGTAATCATTCATTTATAAAACACTTGACTATTATTGCATTTGCTCTTGTCTATTTTATACCATATTTTATTGATGTTTCTCATATTTGCCTGATGTTTTATTATTAGTATCTCAAACTAATACCAATATTGTAAATTATTTAACTATTAATGTATCCTAAGTAAATATCAAATTGTAAATTATTAACTCATTACCAGTAATCATTAATTCATAAAACACTTGATTATCATTGCGTTTGCTTTTGTCTACTTTAAACCATATTTTACTGATGTTTCTCAAATTCGCCTCATGTTTAATTATTATTAATTATTAATGTATCTCGAGGCAATACCTAAAATTGCTAATTAATCAGTTCTTAACGTGTCTCAAGTAAATATCAAAGATTGTAAATTATTAATTCATTGCCACTAATTATTAATGTATAAAACACTTGTCTATCATTGCGTTTGCTCTTGCCTACTCTTTACCATATTCTATTGATATTTCTCAAACTTGCTCGATTGTTTAATTATTGTTATTGATTGGTCGATAATTAATGTATCTCAAATTCGCCTAATTGTTCAACACTGTAATTTATCTACTCATTACCACTAATTGTTAATGTTTCTCGAATTTGCTTGTTAATTAGACATCAACATCGTAAATTACTAACACCGTACATTCTCCATTACAATTCACACATACTCATCCCACCTCACATACTCCCACATCATTTTCATAATACACATCATCAATTCATTTGGGAACGTGTTCCGGTCATCGCAGTAAATATACTCATTAAGCTGTCCGCCGGAACTCGAGCCCTTCTGGTAGCGGAGAGGGGGACATCTGTATCAAATCGCAGCACCCACCCTCTCCACTCCACTTCATACTTCGTACAACTAAAATATAAAAAAGCACAACTCATTATAAAGAAATATTGTACAAAACCTAAGCGAAACAAATTGTCAAAAAAAAAAAAAAAAAACCTAACCTAACCTAACCTAACCTAACCTAACCTAACCTAACCTAACCTAACCTAACCTAACCTAACCTAACCTAACCTAACCTAACCTAACCTAACCTAACCTAACCTAACCTAACCTAACCTAACCTAACCTAACCTAACCTAACCTAACCTAACCTAACCTAACCTAACCTAACCTAACCTAACCTAACCTAACCTAACCTAACCAGTCTGGCGCTCGCGCTCGTAGAGAACGCATCGTTTCCACGTCGCTCCGTCCCAAAAAATCGCTAACTCCGGCTATATAAGTGATAAAAATCCCTACAATACGTCAAAAGTTGCGCGCTGCCGCCAGCTTTCCGCTGGTGGTTTTGAAATAATTTTTGGACCATTTTTCGATTTTCTACAACAGTTTAAGTGATTTCAGTGCAAAGAAACCGTGAGAAATTGTGAAAAACATTGATAGTGCTCTCTTTAAAAATTCACAACTTTTTTCCCTCTGAAGATAAAATTGTGCTGTTACATTCCATAGATTCTGTGTTAAACCCTCTTCATTTTGATATATAGTACATTAAAATCGGTTCATTAAAACTATTTTTTACAACAGTTACAAACTTAAATTTTCTTGTTAAAAAACTTTGAACGCGTACGCCGTGAAAATAAGATCGATGACCCATGGTTTTTATTGTGTTTTAAAACGTACTTTTGAACTATATATAAGTTAGTGAAAACCAAAAAATTTTTCAACCAAAATTGGATTTTTTATGGACATTTTACCTTAAGTTGGCACAAAAAGCCGTTACGTGAAATCATACTGTGACAGTGAATTTTTTCAAATTATTTGCTTCCACGGATGCCGTGGCTTGTAATTAAGAGGATTTGAGGTGAGGAACCAGAAAAAACTTTTTTTACATAGTGGAAATATACTTTACAAGTTTCGTGTAGTTCAAGTAAAACTTTAAAGTAATCTGTATCAAAAAGTAAAGCGAGGACACCATAATTTTAGTGCATTTATTAGTGAGCGCTCGTGCTAAGAACAATTTGAGATATAAATCAGAATTTTATCACCACAATTGACTTTTCTACGAATTTTTTACTGATTACGTGACCCGCACCATAAAATTGCAAAACATCGCAAATAAGTAGTAAATTTAAATCTGTGATTCCCCACTTATTCTTCGTCTGATCCTCATTTCCCTTCACTGTATTACCTTCTAGTACCCCCTCCTCAATTCTACCTACTTTTTTTTCTTAAATTCCCAAGGGAAAACAAAAATTTTTTTCCGTTAAATTCAATTTTAATTCAAATTTAACGAAAATTTTAAAAAATCTATATCTTCCGATCCACTCGACTCATCATCAAGCGGCTTTCACGTAAATTCCTCATTTTACCCTGTCTACCCAACCCCACCCAGAGCTCACCCCTAATCAACCCCCATCTACCCCTTATCTCTACCCCCACCCCCCAATTTCTCGCTTTTTTAAATTTTTTAAAATTGATTCTGAACCGCCTTGCTCCGCCCATCAAAACGAGGTGCCCCTCATCCCCCTCACTTTTCTACTTCTCGAGAAAAAGGCTTTTTGCAGAAAATTGTTTTTTTCCCCTCTCTTTAATAATCTTTATTTTAAAAACTAGCTTCCAGACCCCCCTTTTTTCCAAGCTCAATAGGTGCCCCAATTAATAACGAACCAAAAACTTTTTACTCCAACCGATTCCATCGAATAGATTCTGATACATCATCCATTTAATAAAACAAGGGTCCCCGACGCCATTACCGACTAAGTTGGTACTCAGCGTAGCGCCTAAACGGGGCGTCGGAGGCCAATTCTGACCGAATTTTCTTTCAGTTTGATCTGAGGCGATCATAAGGGCAATCTACCCAACCGCCTCATCAGCGGCTCCGAAATCCGAGGTTTTTGCACTTCCAGGGGAATAACTTTTTCCCTGGAAGGGCTGACCTAAAAGCCTTCGTGCATTCTCATTATAGATAGGGAGGGGCTTCCCCCCCACTACTTTCCCCCCCCCCTCCCCTGCGCCGTCTCGGAGTAAATTTGGTATACACCCCCAAAACTTAATTTTTTCACCGCGTTTACCAGAGGCTTTTAACATACACCTTAAGGCCTCTCCATTACCATATTGCAACCCCCCCTCCCCCCCCCCAAATTTTTTATTTTTACTTTTTTTACCTTCTTTTTCCAAAAATATCACTCAAGATCACTTCCACCATGATCCGCTCCCCGCCCAACACCAGGGCGCGCCCTTCCACCCCCATCAAGGCGAGCACACCTACCTGCGACAGGAAGAAGACAAACTCAGCTCCTCCCCTCGAGGAAGAGCCTCTACTCCCGCCTACATGTCTTCAAGAGACCGCCCTCTCACGTCTTTTAGACACTATTATTGATCTGGCGGCAAACATCCGAGCAGCGGTCAAAGAAGGAAACAGCGTAACCAGACCCAACAAGCTTAAAATTGTCGACGCTTCGGACCGGATCATGGCCGTGGTTGATGAAATCAGAACCCTAACCCCTACCCCCACCACCACCACCCCTACCACACCTACAACCGATGCCACCCCTCTGGACGACCTCAAGAAAGACTTAAAAGGGCTAAGTGAGGAAATCGCTAAGCTCCGAACTACACCCCCACAATCGTCATCTCAACCATCAGCCGACTTGAAGAGTGAAATCATCAACGCCGTCAAGCAGGAACTTGCCTCCTTCAAGAGGCAAATCAACACCGACGCCACCACCAACCAGCAGCAACAGGGGATACACCCTCTGTCCTACTCACAAGCCGTGCGTACGACCGCGCGCACTGCCCCTAGTCTACCACCACCACCACCACTACAGACCACGCCCCCGGCCACCAAGCCTGCGCTCATCATCGCCTCCAAAAAAGAGGGCGCCTCATCGGCGGACACGCTGTCCTCTTGGAGGTCAACTGTGTCCTTCAAGGACACAAATTTCGCCCCAGCCGGCGTACATTTCGTATCCAACCACAAACTTCGAGTCGACTTCGACAGCGAGGCACACCTTCAAGCCACCCTTCAGAAAATCGGTGAGTCAAACCCATATATAACGGCGGAAGTCTCCAAAAAACTAAAACCTATGTTCATTGTGAAGGGAGTGAATTCCGAGATCTCACCAGATGAGCTTAAATCCATCATACTCAATCAAAATGACTACATAAAAAACTCTATCAACGACCAGAACGATTTAACTTTCAAATTTAAGCGCCCCAATAGAAACGATAAACTATACAACGCGGTTTTCATTACTACGCCACACGCATGGCGCAATATTTTCAAGTCTGAAAAACTCAACGTAGACCATCAGCGCTTGCACTTCGAGGAATTCATTCCCCTCCTTCAATGCTTTAAATGTCTCAGATATGGTCACACAAGAAAACATTGTACAAATAGCGACACCCTCTGCTCCCATTGTTCCGATTCTGGGCATGAATATAAGGACTGCCCAGTGAAAAAAGACCTCTCCAAGGTCACCTGTTACCACTGCAAAACATCTGCAGAAAAGAGCAAAGGGAGCAGCGATAAAATAAATCATAGCGCCACATCTGATATCTGTCCGAGAAAGCAATCCATGGTCGTCCGCACTCGCTCCAGGGTCGATTATGGATATTAATCACTCAACAGACAGCATCAACAACACTCTCCACACACCTCCATCATCATCTCATCACCATAATTCCATACAAATCAACCTCGGACGTAGCAGAAATGCACTCCACGAACTAGCCATTTTCATTAACGACTACAAACCTGACTTCGCTTTCATGACTGAACCATACACTGGCAACCAAGAACGCATGAAACTCGACAATACCAACTACACCCTCTACCAATTTCCCACTGGACGCCCCACCCATGCCGCCATCGCCATCAGGAAAAACTTTTCATCTACATTAGGCATGTCCGGTCACTCCAACTCCAACCTGTGCATCGTTCAGATGAAAGACCACGCAACCAACCGCACTATTTTCCTCATCTCCGTATACATCGAACCCCGTAAAGACCCCTACAATACCCTCGACTCACTCCAGCTATTCCTCCATCGCCATCCCGACTCCACCTTCATCATCTGTGGCGACTTCAACGGTTGGCACAGCCTTTGGGGCTCCGACACGGACAACCGTAGAGGCAACCAAATCGTCGATTTCGTCACCACCAACGACCTTACCATCCATAACTCTGGAAACCAACCCACTTTCAACACCGTCACTCACCGCTTACCTCGCTCCTCCATCATCGATCTCACCATCACCAGCAACCGCCCCTTCATCCACGTACAAGACTGGACTGTCGACCCAAGTATCACCCCCAGCTCCGACCACAACTCCATCATCTTTCACTTATCATTCCATCAAACACACTTTACAAAGAACAAAAAACTATCGACGTTCAGATACAACACATCACACACCGACTGGAACAGTATCATCACCGACTTCACTGACATGATCGAGGACAAGCTCCCCCACACTGACCGTATCCACGAAGCTGACTCCCATCAACTCGACGTCATTATAAACGACATGACTAACGCCATACTATACACCTGTGACCGACTACTCCCTCGAGCTCGCGGCAGACCGACTAAACCACCTTTTTGGAACGACCATCTTCAAACACTAAAACTAAACGTACTTAAAGCCCACCATAAACTCTCACGATATAAACGTCGCGGTCTGCCCCTCGACCAATTAATCACTGAGAGAAACGACGCCAGACGCGCATACTCCGACGCCTTCTGCACCACCTCCACAGAACATTTTAAAAGTTTTTGTAACCGACAGACCAAAGAAGACGTGTGGTCCGTCACCAACAGGATCATCCAAACCAAACCCCTCTCGCACCCCCCCTCCACCCTCCTCCTCAATGACGGCAGTTACACCACCAACAGCCTCGAGACCGCCAACGCTCTTATCGACAATTTCTTCCCTCCTGACACTCCCGACTCCACTCCCTCCCAACGATCCATTAGAACCCTAACCACCACGCCCATCGACACGCCTCCTGAACCCCCCTTTACCTCAACAGAAATCCTGAACGGCCTAAAACACATGAGTCACAAAAAGGCTCCCGGTGTAGACCACCTCACCGCCGACATCTGCCTCCAATTCGCCATCCGATTTCCCAACTTCCTCACCTCACTCTATAACAGATGTCTCGAACTCTCCTATTTCCCTACCGCATGGAAACGCGCCCTAATTAAAATCATCCCCAAACCCAGCAAGACCAACTACTCCCACCTCTCTTCCTTTCGACCCATAGGCCTGATCAATGTATTCGGTAAACTGCTAGAAAGACTCATCATAGACCGTCTCAACTCCCACCTCAACACCCACAACCTCCACAACTCTCGCCAGTTCGGTTTCAAAGAGCAAACATCCACCACACACGCCATCTTCACTGCCCTAGACCTCGTCAGAGCTAAGAAATCCGCAGGCGAACATGTAATAGCCGTATCACTCGACATCAAAGCTGCCTTCGATAATGCTTGGTGGCCTGCTATCCTCAATAGACTTCGCTCCTACAACTGCCCCAGTAACATATACCAAATTCTCCTCAATTACCTCTCCAACAGAACGGTCGAGCTCAACCTCGCCGACTGCAACCTATCCAGAAACATGTCCCGGGGTTGCATACAGGGCTCCGTCTGTGGACCCACCATGTGGAACCTCATCCTGGACGAGCTGCTAGACCTTCCTCTCCCCCCCAACTGCCACATCCAAGCATACGCTGACGACGTTCTCCTTATCCTTCACTCCCCTTCCCTATCCACTCTCCAAAGCACCACCAACACCGCCCTTTCCCAAATCAGTGCCTGGGGCAGCAGTGTCAAACTGCTCTTCGGGCCTGACAAAACCAAGATCACTGGCTTCACTAACAAAACCTCTCAACTGAATATATACATGGACAACATTAAGATACCATTCTCCAATGAAATCAAATACCTAGGGATTATCATAGACAATAAACTTAGATTCACCGCCCACGCCATAAACATTATTGAAAAAACCAAAAAACTATACTATAAACTCATTTTATTCACCAGACCCACTTGGGGTATACACCCCGACAACATCCGCGTCATTTATGAACAGGTAATCACACCAATTATAACATATGCAGCCAGTGTCTGGTCCAACGCCCTCCGCTACAAATACGTCGTCAGCAAACTCCTCTCCCTCCAGCGCCTCTTCGCCATCAAAATCATCCACGGCTTCCGTACCTGCAGCACCGTCACCTCCATATCCCTTGCACAGCTAACCCCCCTCCCTGACAAAATTAAAGCAGTCGCCGACATCGAATTGGCGAAGCTTCGCGGCGTCTCTGACCTCCTACCCTCCGACATCCCCATCGAAAAACCCGCCCCCCCGTCTTCTCTACTTCACCCATCCCTCCGACTACCCATATCCTTCACCGAAGTCAACAACATCGCCGAATACAATGACCTAATCACCCACCACACCTGGCGCATTTTCACCGACGGCAGCCGTCACGACGATGTTGTCGGGGCTGCATTTGTGGCTACTGACCCACAGGGTAACTGCACTACAAAAAAGTACAAACTCCACTCCACGTGCTCGGTATTCCAAGCAGAAATGCTTGCGATATCGAAAGCCTGCCAGTGGATCCTACAAATCCACGACAGACGCAACCCTCCCCCTTCCGACTCCTTCCACATCTTCTCCGACAGTAAATCCGCCCTCACCGAACTCCTCAACCCTTATAGCCACAACGCCCTCGCCGTTGAAATCTTTCACTTCCTTCACACAGCCAGAACCCTAAACATCAACATACATTTCTCCTGGGTCAGAGCACACGTCGGCATCCCCGGCAACGAGATGGCCGACTCGGCTGCCAAACACGCTGCCTCCTTGCACACCCAACCCACATTCTACCACACCCCCATCTCCTACCTCAAAGCCGCAAAGCGCAAACAATTAGCCATCTCCTCACAATCCTTCTATGAAGACTCCCCCGGTTCCTCTCACACCAAATCACTTCTTCCCACCCACCACGACCTCTGCAACTTTGTCAACACCATCAAACTCACATTCCCGATCACCCAATTCCTCACCAATCACGCCTACCACAAATCATACCTCCACCGCTTCCACATCACAGACAACGATACCTGCCCATGCAATAACACCGACCCGCAGACCTTCGACCACCTTCTTCACCACTGCACGCGATTTTCACGCACCAGACTCGACTTCTACATCACATGTGACAATGAACTAATCTCCCCAAACGACCCACTACTACTGACTAAAATAACTGACAAGACCGAGATACTCAGCACTTTCATCAACCACCTCACACACATCATAAACGAGCTCAAACACTTCAATAACACATAACACACACACTCGCTCACACTGTCAATACTGTCTGTCTGAAATAATAACAAACTAAATTATTTTATTTCATTTTAAATTATTTTATCAACTGTGGTGTCGCTACTTCATCAGGTTAAACCACATCTCATGCTGATTTCGTTTATTGTACAAATACAAATTATCCTACATGTAAATATTCTAATTGTCCTATTGCTAATCGACAAATTATGCTATATTATTAATCCATGTATTATTTTCAACTTGACTCCTTTGCCACAAATTGTATAATATCACTAATGTTCGTGTTCTTTTCACCTGACTACTGTCACAAAAAAAAAAAAAAAAAAAAAAAAAAAAAAAATCAATCATGATAAACAAAAATTCAAAGTACCAAAAAGACTTTCTGGTACCCACAAAAGAACATAGCAGCTTTACTTAATTTATGTTACTGTAAACCTTTACCATGTTTAACTTTTTCAATTGTCATTTTACAAATTATCCTAAATGTAAGTATTCTAATTGTCCCATTGTTAATCGACAAATTATGCTATATTATCAATTCATGTATCATATTCAAACTTGATTACTTTGTCACAAATTACATAATATTATTAATGTACGTGTTCCTTTTCACTTGACTACTATGTATATAAAAAAAAAAAAAAAAAAAAAAAAAAAAAAAAAAAAAAAAAAAAAAAATTTCAAAGTACCAAAAAGACTTCCTGGTACTCACAAAAAGAACATACCAACTTTAATTAATTTATGCTACTGTAAACCTATACTATATATAACTTTTTCAATTGTCATTTTACTGTATATAATTTCAATTTATGTTTGTAATTTTAATTTAATTCTCACCCTACCCTACTGTACAAATTCTCCTATATATAATCACTCTTGCCACATTGTATTAGTAAGTAAGTCCACAAAAAGCTGTAACTTATCACCGCCGACAAAACCAGTTACAATCTATTCTATGGTTGTTTCTGCCGAGGATGAAACAAAGACTAGCGGAGAAGTCTTGGAAGAGCTAGCGTCAACCGTAAAGGCTGGAGACGGATGGACCAGGGTGGAGCGGTCGAGAAAAGCAAAGGACCGGAAGGTTATACTGGGGTTTAAAAGTACTGAGGAAAGAGAAAAGGTGAAGCAGAAGATAGAAAAGGAGGGCAAAGGACTAAAGGTTGAGGAGATGAAAAATAAGGATCCGTTGGTTGTCATCAAGGGACTTTACGGATTTCATAGTACTGAAGAGGTACTAGAAGCCCTGAAGAATCAAAACCCGGAACTTTTTGTGGACCTGGATCCTAAGGAGGATAGGGTGAGAATAAAATATAGCCGCAAAACAAGAAACAAAGACGTAATTCACTTGGTATTGGAAACCTCACCCACCCTATGGAAGAGAATCACCGAAAGAGGGTTTGTATTTATACAGCTCCAGAAATTAAAAGCACAGGATCAGAGCCCGTTAGTGCAATGTTCTAAGTGTCTGGCATATGGACACACAAAGAGATTTTGCCCTGACAAAGATGAAGGTGTTACATGCAGTCATTGCAGCCAGGTGCACATGAAGAGCGCGTGCACTCTGATCAACGATCCACCCCAATGTGTCAACTGCGGGCTGGCAAACATGGACGGTGATCGGCATAACGCCTTCGATAGCTGCTGCCCCATCAGAAAGAGGTGGGAAGAAATAGCGAGATCTTCTGTGGCGTATAGCTGAGGGTGTGCAACGTGGCAAAAAGTCAAAAATCCAAAGGATACCAACTCACTGGCTCACATAGCGCGCGAAGATTTGCGTAAGTCCTCGCACCCAAGGAAACATACAAGCTTGCTGGGGAGCGAAGACCCAGCAACAATAAATGGTAGCGCATGTCAGCCTGTCTTGAGGGGCGGGGAAGATGTGACTCAACATTTTGTACTCCCGCGACAGACTACACTTTCGGCTAACGGTAATTCGCTGTCCGGAAAAATAATGGTAAGACAGAATAATAGTATGCAACCAGGGCGGTAGGGAACTATGTTGCAGATATATAATAAGTATATACCTTCGCAGCATAGCTAAAATAGAAAAACAGGACAGGGAATGAGCTCAGCCACGGTGGGCTGCAACACAATGTAATAAAACTTTAACCCCAATATACTGTCAAATTAAATAGGATAAACTAGTATAGAAGTGTGCTCAATACTTAGATAAAAACACACCAAGTATAGCTGCTAATTTTGAAAGTATGTAATTACAAAAGCACTTAGTTGCACGAAAATAAACAAAAAAAGTAATGTACAGAACATAAAATGTAAGATAGAGTGTAAGTATCCTGGTAGAATAATTAAAACAATAGTAATATAAGACTTGTCACTATGTATGTATAATTCAAATTAGTAGTAATTAGTATAAGCTGTAAGTGTAAGTAATTCCAAATTGTTAAATAAGCAAACACGATAAGTAAATGGTTAAAATATTGTATAAGTATAAGTTACAAATGTACTTTAGTTATAAGGGAATCAAAACATTATAGTAAGCACATAACATCGAATTTAGTAGAAATTAAGTATATCTTTGGTCAAAAACCTATAATAGTAAAAATAATACTTAGTCTATGTTATGTGGTTAAGTTTATATAGTAGCGATATTAATTAGTGATAGTATAACTAACTCTAATTTTGTATTGGCAATTTAACAAATTACATAACTTTAACAAAAATAATAGCATTAAAGAACTGTAACGTATATTGATCAAACCAATATCGCATTGTAAACGGGCGACCCTGGACATGGTCAAAAGTAAACTGATCCAAAATAATGTAAATAAAAGCTACCACCTTTTTGTCTTTTGCATTACCCAAAATAAAGATATATATAGAGAATAGTTTAGCATAGTATAGACGGTAACCCAACCTTCGGGTGAAAGATGATGGATGCGAGAAAGATTTAGTATGAAGAATGAAAGTGCGAGCAGAATAGAAGCGAGAACTAGTATGAATGAGTCAGTCAAACAAGAATCTCCGACTCTATCTCGTGTGTTGGAGGAGTAGTATTCAAAAAAAAAAAAAAAAAAAAAAAAAACCTAACCTAACCTAACCTAACCTAACCTAACCTAACCTAACCTAACCCAGTCTGGCGCGCGAAGCCGAAGCGAACGCATCATTTCCGCGTCGCTCCGTGCAAAAAAATCCACTTTTTCGGCTTCTTAAGGCAAAAAAATCCGAAACCTACATCAAAAGTTGCGCGCTGCCGCCAGCATTCCGCTGGTGGTTTTGAAATAATTTTCGGACAATCCGTTGATTTTTAAAATGCTTTTTAGTGTTTAATTTAAACCTAACAGTGAATAAAACAGTGTTTTGCGTCCATACAAACTTTAATAAATTCACAGCTCCTATAGTTTTAAATTCAGTGCAGTGATTTATACGTCATTTTCTTCGTCTTGAGTTACTCTTCAATCTGGTGTACTTTTTATTAAAATCGCAACATAAACTATAGAGATTTCACAGTGTTTTGCTCGCAAAGTAAAAAGTTTTTAACTTTAAGTGCGTGCGGCGTTCGATACAGATCGACGACCCCCCTTTATTTTTGCATATTTTAATAGTACTCAGGATCCTCTATAACTCTGTGAAAGTTCAGATTTTTTGGACTAAATTTAGTGACTGTTTTTGAACTTTTTAACTTTTTTTCCCACGGTCCATTTTTGCCTCATTTGCACTATACGCGTGGAACGCCCATCTTCGTTTTACCATCAGATCAGCCTTGCCTCAGGTAAGACTCTTGTGCAAAAAGAATTTTAAATTTATTTAAATTCAGTGAGAAAACCAGGACCAACTTATGAGAAAAACTTCAGTGATTTTCGTTGGCAAATAACTTTTTATTTCAAGCGAGTGCATAGTAATTTTATTTTAGTAAACAATAGACAATTTAATACGGAATAAAACAGTGGTTAAATCATAATTTTCCATCAAGAACTTAAAATACAGTGCATTCATTCCCGCAACGCGGACTCGGAACCGACCGCACAATTAAGTTTGTACGAGCACAGTTTTAAAAATTTGCGAAAAACGTATAAATTCTGTAACTCCGGATATCCTGACACTAGAACGCTGCGGTTTTCACACAATTTATTATTTTATTCTCTTCTATCCTATACAGTAATAAAATAACTTCACCCCTCCCCCCCCCCCTCAGAAAACCTTCAGTTTTTCCAAATTTTCCACTCGCAACATCTTCTCCTAGTCCTCCTGATCACCGACATAATTTTTGTTTTCCAAAAATCTGCATAACTAAGCCTAAAACAGCATTTTAAAAAAGTTACTAAACTCATTACCTCTTTGTTATAAAGCATCAGTCGGTTAAAGAATCTCTAAAAAGTGAAACTGGGTCACGTAAGTACTTCATACAATTCTATTTTTAGAATTTTACATATTTCCTTATAACTCCCGTACCCGTTGCCCGATCTCCTTGCGGTCTTCGGTTGTATACTCGCAGTTACTTGTTCTTCCTTAGTATTTTACATCCAACCCCCTCGCCCACCCCCTTACACCCTTATTTTCTCTTCAACCCCCAAAAATTCACTTTTTCCAAATTTTATTTTGCTACTTATATCCTCAATCTTTTTAAATACCGTGTATAAATTTTCATCCCCCTGCCTCACAGGGAGTTTACATATTTTGAATTATCAATTTTACAAATTTAAGTCGTAGTCCCATAAATTAATCAACAACTTTCCTAGCGAAATATAAAATATTCACAAGCTTAAAAATAAAATTTTATTTACTTATATATGTACAGTGCATCCTTACATATATTACGAAACATTAAACAGAATTTTTGAGTACATACTTTTCAAGATATAGCAATTATAAACTTTGCCTCGTATAACACGAACCGCAGAGTTAAGTTTGTGAATACGTTATTTTACTCGTTAATATTCATTCCTTCATAACTTCGCTGTTTTTAACTTTTTATTAATTTCCTTCGGACAATATCCACTAATTGTGTTTCTCTCTCATATTATCGACTTTTTTCCCCTGGATATCCACGGGGAAAAAAGTCGTTTTTCAACTTACGTAATTATTTGAGAGACCTAGTTTCGCCTCTTAAAAATCCATTTTTTGTCTAATTTGACTGCGGTTTTCGCAATTCTCATCTGTTTCATTATCTCTATCCAACCCTTGCTAATTTACACCCCTAAACTACCCCTTTCACACCTTACCCCCCCCCACCCCCCCGAATTTTAAATCTTTTCACAATTTATTTTATCTTAAATATTAGCCTGTGACGTTTTATCTTTGTTGTAAAATTTTCATCCCCCTGCCTCACGTGTGGTTGGCGGAAAACAGTTATACCCAGTTTTTCTTTTAAATTCTATAACTTTTTAAATATTTGGCCTATTTCACCGCGGTTTTCGCTTTCAGCATTATTATTCTTTCATCTACATAGTTTTTACCAATTTACCCCTTTCGCCTACCCCTAACATACCCCAACCTCCCCCCTCACCCCCAAAAATTTTAAAATTTTGAAATTTTTTCCTATTTTAAAATAGCCCTTTACGTTCCATATCCCGTTTTCTACTCTCATCCCCCTGCCTCACAGGGGGTTGAAGTTATAAAATTTTAAAATCTCCTTTCTTTTTTATTTTTATTTTTCTTAAAAATTTCTTTTCACATCGACTATGTTCACCTTTCGCTCCCCACCCGCTACCAGGGCGACCTCGCCCACCCACCCCCCTGGAAAGGAAACCTCACCCTCACCCCCCCCTTCTCCCCCCGACGGTGCTGCTGGCACTGAAAAACCAAAACTCAAAACAAAAACTAAAGCAGCTAAGCAAGAACTCTTGCCTCTACCCATCCGAGCGACTGCGGTCTCTGACACTCCGTCTTTTGAGAGTACTGTGTTTGCGCTCGCCGACTGCATCAAGAATTGCCTCACCCCAACTGAGACAGCTAAGAGCGTCACCGCACCGAACCGGGACCTAGCCATCAGGGCCGCGGCGGAAATCTGCGTCGCCCTTGAAGTTCACAAAAGGATCATCAGTTCTCTCAACTCCACTCCAGCACCTGCCACTGATGCTTCTTCCCTAGACGTCCTTAAGAAAGATATAAAGGGGCTTGGCGAAGAAATCGCCAAGCTCTCTAAAAATATTAACACCACAGCTCAGAAGCACATCGAAGTGCCAGCACCCTCCCCCCCCTCCGACCTACTACTACAGGAGATTAACAAAATTTTCGATGACAAATTCGACAAAGTCAGAAAAGATTTTGACGAAAAATTTACTTCAATCTCCAAAGAAAACAAACACCACACGGAGCTAGTCGCGGAAAAAATCACCAAGACGTACGCTACGATTGCTGCCAAGCAGCAGAAGACGAAAAGCACCCCCGGCCCTGCGGCTAACCCTCCAACTGCTACGAGAATCGTCGAGGCCACTCTCCCCACCACCAGGCCAGCCCTCGTGGTGGCCTTCAAGAGCAAACCCAACAACAACAACCCACAAGAAATCGTTACAGCGTTCAAAGAAGCTGCATGTTTTAAAACACGAAAATATAATCCGGCTAGGGTGGTCCCAGTCAAAGATAAGTTAAGGGTCGAGTTCGACACTGAAAAGGAGCGAGACGACGTACTAGAACTCATAAACTCCAACTCGCACTCCAAGGTTAAGGCGGAGGTCGCCAACAGGCTTAAGCCCATGGTGATCCTCAAGGGCATCTCAAAAGATGTCGCTGATGAGGAGCTCGTGAGCACCATCCTAATGCAGAACCCCGAACTCGGTAAGTTTGCACACAACAACACTAACAAACACTTAGAATTAAAATTTAAAAGGAACAACCGCAATGACGCGCTCTATAACGCGGTTCTAATGACCACTCCTGACGCCTTCCGTGCCTTGATCGCCATGGGTAGGGTTCGCGTCGACATTCAAAGGGTTCATGTGGAGGAGCACTCCCCGTTCCTCCAATGTCGCAAATGCCTGCAGTTTGGCCACACTCTCAAAAACTGTAAAAACCCCTCCACACGCTGCGCACACTGCGCGGAGGAGGGGCATCTCGCACACGACTGCACATCCAAGGGCTCATCACCAAAATGTTTTAACTGCGACCGTCACAACACCAGATTTCCCGACAATAAGCACCCTACTCAACATACATCCACCTCTCACACGTGCCCTATCGTAAGGGCGATGCGAAACAAGACCAGCAATAACATCGATTATGGATCTGCACAGTAAAATCAATTTTATCCAAATCAATCTCAATAGATCGAATAACTCGCTTCACGAGTTTTTAAATTTTTTTATCAATAGCACACACTCCATCGCCCTTGTGTCTGAGCCGTACATAGGCAAAAGGAACGAGGTCAAGCTCCAACACGGATACGCGCTTAACGTCTATCAGTTCCCTGACAATAGCTCCCCTGTCAGGGCCTGCATAATTACTAAGCCATTCATCAAACTTCTAGGCATCCCTGAATACTCTTCTCCTAACCTATGTGTGGCTCGGACACAGATAGGTCACACACAACTACACTTACTTTCAATCTACATCGAACCCAGAACCGACGAACACAACACACTAGCACTCGCCGAACACTTTCTCCAACAGAACACCCACACACAATGCATTCTGGGAGGCGACCTTAACGGCTGGAACCCCTTATGGGGAAGCAACCGCCCCAACCCACGCGGAGAGAGGGTAGAGGAGCTGATACACGCATATGGCCTTTACGTATGTAATACCGGCTCTACTCCCACCTTCGAAGCCACCACGAATGGACGCACGCGTTCATCTATCATTGACATAACACTAGCATCCTATCCTACTCACAACAACATTACTCACTGGAAGGTGAACCTTGACGCCTGCCCGACATCACAACATAACGCAGTAGAATACACTCTAACTCTCAATCACTCTCACCCATCCAACATCACCAAACAACATAACAACACATCCACCTTCCTATACAATAGTCATAAAGCACGTTGGTCTAAATTCAAAAGCACGCTTGCAACACTCATGACCAACACATCTATACTAGACACCCAGGTCAACGCGCTCAGTCGTGAAGGCCTGGAACTCCTCATCACTCAAGTCATCAGAGTCATTCACACCGCCTGCGAGGAATCGATGCCCATCAGGGCTTCCAATTCCAAGCCTAAGCCTCCTTGGTGGTCCGAGTCCCTGGAGTCCCGGAAACGGGAGGTCATCGGTCTACACCGGGCGCTACATGCTGCCAAGAGAGACGGCATGCCTACCGACTCTCTTGCCAGCCAGCTGCAGGTTCTAAAGGATACATACGCCAGTGAACTCAGGAAAGAATCCACGTCCAAGTTTAGGGAATTCTGCGAGCTCCAGACTAAGGAGAACGTATGGTCCCTCACCAACAGGCTCTTAAAGGAATCGGGCCCACGACGTCCGCCCTCCACCCTAAAAATCAACGACAGATACACCACTGACGAAGAAGATACAGCCAGAGCTTTACTGAATAACTTCTACCCTGATGATACACCAGACATTGACCCTAGACATCATGAGCTACGAGCTTCCTCTCACACCTTCCCCGACTCCGAACCCGACCTCCCCTTCACTAATCACGAGATACTAGAGATCCTCGATAACATGAGCCCCAAAAAGGCTCCGGGACTCGACCATCTCACCTCTGATATCTGTAAACAATTTACCTTGCACTATCCCAGCCTTATTACAGACATTATGAACCGCTGCCTTACCCTACAATACTTCCCAAGACAGTGGAAGGAAGCCTATGTAAAAATCATTCCCAAACCCGGCAAGACTGACTACACCGACCTTAACTCTTACAGACCCATTGGACTCCTGCCTGTATTCGGAAAAGTCCTCGAAAAGCTCTTTGTCCAGCGGCTGACTTTCGCTGCTATGAAAACGGACAAACTGAGCGAGAGGCAATTCGGATTCAGGCCACTGACCAGTACTACGACTGCCCTTAAGGCTGCTATTGACCACATTCAAAAGACAAAATCTGAAAAACTCCTAACCCTCGCCGTTTCCCTGGACATCAAGGCTGCGTTTGACAACGCCTGGTGGCCATCCCTTCTAAACCGACTCCGACTCATAGGCTGTCCTTCCAACATTTACGGACTCTTACTGAACTACATTACAGACCGCACTGTTACCTTAGACTATGCTGGCGCTCGCGTCTCCAAAGAAATGACCAAGGGCTGTATTCAGGGCTCGACCTGCGGCCCCATTTTGTGGAACGTCATCCTTGACGAGCTCCTGGAACTTGAACTACCCGCTGGGTGTCGAGTACAGGCGTTCGCTGACGACGTTCTGCTCATTGTGGCCGCCAAGGATCTGGCTGGCTTGCAGGCTACTACCAATCAGGTATTACACGATATCGTGAGCTGGGGACAGGGAGTCAAACTCACATTTAGCCCCAATAAAACACAGGCCATCGCTTTTAGCGATAAGGCGAAACACGCGCACATCAACATTAACTCTCACACACTACACTTCCAAGATGACATCAAGCTCCTTGGTGTCATCTTGGATAGCAAATTACGCTTTCACAAACACATCATCCACACAATTAAAAAAGCTACTGCTCTTTTTCACAAACTGACCTTATACTGTAAACCCACATGGGGGGCCCATCCGGAGAACGTCCGCACCATTTACCTCCAGGTAATCCAGCCCATAGTCACTTACGCTGCTGGTGTCTGGGGGCATGTCGCTGGGAAGAAATACGTCTCCAGGCTGCTCCTGAGCATGCAGCGGCGCTTTGCACTCAAAGTCATTAAAGGCTTTCGTACGGTGTCTACTGTCGCTGCTTTGGCTCTGGCGCGGCTTACCCCCCTAGACCTCAAAATAAAGGAGGTCAGAGAAATAGAACTTGCCCGACTTACAGGAATCTGTCAATCTCTTCCTAGCGACATCACTCTTGAAAAACACACCCCACCTCACCGTCTCCTCCATCCCGCCCAAAGGATTACATTCTCTCCCCAATACTTCTACACCGGCACCGAACTGTCTGAACACCTCTCTTCTCTTCCCAGCCCCATCCCTACCATCTTTACTGATGGAAGTAAACTTGACGATGACTCGGTGGGCGCTGCCTTCGCCTGTTATGACGGAGCGGGACCACCAGTCGTCAAAAAGTATATACTCCACAGAAGTTGCTCAGTGTTCCAGGCTGAGCTCTTCGCGATCCTCCAGGCCTCCAGATGGGCCTCCACCCACAAATACAAACATACACTTATCCTTTCGGACTCTAGAGCTGCCATTCAAGCCTCCCAGAATCGCAGTAACACACACCCCTTGGTCTCAAACATTCACAGCACACTACACGAACACTCACCCACCGGCTATATCGACTTTGCTTGGGTTAAAAGCCATGCAGGTATAGCCGGTAACGAACTTGCAGACGAAGCGGCTAAGCAAGCCGCTGTGATGCGCAGAGCTTTCGACTACGCTCACTTCCCTATCAGCTTTGTTAAATTTGATACCAGAAAACGCAGTCTCACCCAATGGCGGGAAAGGTACGAGAATGCGCAACAGGGCCAACACACACGTAACCTTCTCCCAACACTAGACAACATTCACTCACTGTTTCAAACAGTACACATCACATTCACCCTCACGCAAACGCTCACCGGACACGCATTCAACAAAACCTACTTACACAAGTTCAAACTTGCCGAGGACGACTTTTGCCCCTGCGACAGGTCAACACCCCAGAGCCTCCAGCATCTTCTTCAGAGATGCCCTGAGTTCTCCGCCTTTAGATTTAAACACGAGCAACTATGCAGACACACCGGAGTGTCTCCATATACCCTGATGGACCTCATACCACACAGGTCATGCGTCACCTCCTACTTTCGCCTGTCGGACTCCATCCTGAAGGTACTTAAGGAGTATAATGCCAGCCATTGAGGCCCCGATGTATATACTGTACCTTTACTATATTGTACCCGATGTGTATATTCTCCGATCATGTGATTATTATTATTTAACTTACGCCATAACTATTGTTCTTATCTAGACTTAAGTTTTAAAAAAAAGGAAAAAAATAAAAAAAAAATAAAAAAAAAAAATAAAAAAAAAAATAAATAAAAAAAAAATATAAAAAAAAAAAAAATATAAAAAAATAATATAAAAAAAAAAAAAAAATATATATATATATATACATATATCAAAAAATTTATACATAAAAAAAAAAAATATATACATATAATTAATAAAAAAAAAAAAAAAAGCATTATTAATACTTTCTTATTCCCTTATGATTGTTCTCTCTTATGATTGTTTAAACTTACAATACTCATGATTTAACTATTGTTTTTACCTAGACTTAAGACAAATTTATAAAAACAATTACATGTAAATACTTTTCCCATTCTCTTATGATTGTCTAACATTAATATTTTTCTTATTTTCTTATAATTGTTTAAACTTACAATACTTATGCCTCAAACTCTGTTAATTGTTGTTTACAATCACACCACATATTATTGTATAATCGTCAAATTTATTGTCTCTTTTAGACTTAAGATCTATCACCTCATTTCCATTGTTATCACCAGAGCCAATTAGCTGTGTCATCGTTGAGGTGTAAGCGGCTGCCAGAACAAATCAATAGCTGGCCCCGCTTACTCCACGGCTCTTCACCCTCATCATTCATATTCATCTTCATTACCATCAATTTTCATCACCTGTGCTGCCTTGACTATGTGGAAAGGGCCAACTGTATCAAATCGCAGGCCAGCCCCTTCCCATAGACAGTCACCACATCATTTTTAAGACTCCAACTGGGACCACCAACGTTACAATTATCTTCTAATCGTCTTATTCCACAAACCTAGCTACTTAGTAAAAATAAGACTAACAACACCCTAGCCGGAGCGTACCTAAACCCACTCATGAAAAATTATCTTCTCATCACATCATCATGCAAATAAAAAGATCACAATGCGATTCAACTCATTTAACAAAAAAAAAAAAAAAAAAACCTAACCTAACCTAACCTAACCTAACCTAACCTAACCTAACCTAACCTAACCTAACCTAACCTAACCTAACCTAACCTAACCTAACCTAACCTAACCTAACCTAACCTAACCTAACCACATAATGCGATTGAATTTACAGTCACTTTCAATCACTTTATCACACACACACACACTTCACAACACACCAACACAACCACCTTCCAATACAAAAATCACAAGGCACATTGGCCAACATTCAAAGCCTCACTTATCACACACATTAACAACAGTACACTTCTAGACACACCTATAGACTCCCTCAATCCTGACGAGCTGGAGCAGTTCATCGACAGAATCACCAACATTATACACTCCGCATGCAAGGAGTCCATGCCCATTAGGACACCGGGCTCCAAAGCCAAACCTCCCTGGTGGTCGGAGGCCCTGGAGACTCGCAAGCGTGAAGTCATAAGCCTCCATCGAGCACTGCATGCGGCCAAGAGGGACGGGAGACCTACCGACTCTCTGGCCAGCCAGCTGCGAGATATAAAGGAACAGTATGCAAATGAACTTAGGAGCGAATCCACCACCAGCTTCAGGGAGTTCTGCAAATTGCAGAACAAAGAAAACGTCTGGTCCCTCACCAATAGGCTTCTAAAGGAATCGAACCCGCGAAGCCCTCCCACTACATTACGACTAAACGACACTTACACCACTGACGGACAAGACACAGCCCGAGCGTTACTTAACAAATTTTATCCCGATGACGAACCTGATACTGAACCCCGACATAATGACCTCAGAGTTAACTCACATAATGACTGCAACACAGAACCTGACAAGCCCTTCACAGCACAAGAAGTGCTTGAAGTGCTTGATGACATGAGCCCTAAAAAGGCTCCCGGACTCGACAACCTGACTTCTGACATCTGTCTACACTTTGCCCAATTATTTCCCAACCTACTTACCGACATCTACAACCGTTGCCTTACCCTACAACACTTTCCTAAACAGTGGAAGAGGGCATACGTTAAGATCATCCCTAAGCCCAACAAGACCGACCGCACCGACCTAAACTCATACAGACCGATAGGACTTTTGCCTGTCTTCGGAAAGGCTCTCGAGAAACTATTCGTCCGTCGCGTCACGTTTGCCGCGATGAAGGTGGACAAGTTGAACGAGAACCAGTACGGATTCAGGCCACTGACAAGCACAACGGCTGCCCTTAAGGCGGCCATCGACAAAATTAGACGTAACAGGACAGACGGACTTATGACTCTGGCGGTTTCTTTGGACATCAAGGCCGCCTTTGACAACGCCTGGTGGCCAGCCCTCTTCCACAGACTCAGGCTTATCGACTGTCCCTCAAACATATACGGACTCATTCTTAACTACACGACAGACAGGACTGTTACTCTCGACCACGCCGGCTGCAGAGTCTCCAAGACCATGACTAAGGGTTGCATACAGGGATCTGCTTGCGGCCCTATTTTGTGGAACATCATCCTCGACGAGCTCCTGGAGCTCGATCTACCCCCTGGGTGTCGGCTACAGGCGTTCGCGGATGATGTTCTACTCGTCGCGGCTGCTGGGGATTTGGCTTCACTGCAAAACATAACTAACCAATCACTACACGCCATCGTGAGCTGGGGAAAGGGGGTCAAGCTCACGTTTAGCCCCACAAAAACACAAGCCATCGCCTTCAGCGACAAGGCAAGACACGCTAACATTAACATTGACTCACATGCACTACACTTCCAGGACGACATCAAACTACTTGGCGTCGTTCTGGACTCAAAACTACTCTTCAACAGACACATCACACACGTCATCAACAAGGCCACACATATATTCAACAAGCTCATCATGTACTGCAGACCCACCTGGGGTGCCCACCCGGAGAACATCCGCACTATTTACTTGCAAGTTATACAACCTATTATCACATACGCTGCCGGCATCTGGGGTCATGTCGCCAGGAAGAAATATATAAGACAGAAACTCCTTAGCTTACAACGTGGATTCGCGATTCGGGCAATTAAGGCCTTCCGCACTGTGTCCACAGTCGCCGCCATTTCACTGGCGCGCTTCACACCCCTGGACCTCAAAGTCATCGAGGTCCACCGAATCGAGATGGCTCGACTCACGGGCAAATGCGACTTTCTTCCTGACGACATCCCCCTAGAGCGACACATCCCTCCTCATAGACTCTTACACCCAGCCGATAGAATCACTACCCTACCGAAATTCTTCTACTCTCAACCCGAACTGGCCGAACACATCTCTTCCCTCCCCCATCCCATCATCACCATATACACTGACGGTAGCAAACTGGAGGACGACTCAGTCGGAGCGGCCTTTGTTTGCTTTGAAGGAGAGGATAATATGCCTATAATCCGCAAATTCAAACTTCACAATAGCTGCTCCGTCTTTCAGGCCGAACTGTTTGCTATCAGTCAGGCAGCCGGGTGGGCCTCCGAGAAAAACTATGCACACACCCTTATCTTTTCAGACTCCAGATCCGCCATCCAAGCCACTCAGAATCGCAGCAATACACACCCACTAGTCTCGAAAATACACAACATTATACATAGTCACACCGGCTGTATCGACCTTGCCTGGGTTAAAAGCCATGCAGATATAGCCGGTAACGAAATTGCGGACACGATGGCGAAGCTGGCGACTAAGGCTCATAAGGCGCCAGATTACGATTATTTCCCCATCAGCTTCGTTAAGCGCCATGCGAGAGAGAGCAGCTACTCCGCATGGAACGACTGGTACAACAGCGACGAGAATGGCAGACACACACACGCACTACTTCCCACAATCGACGACATCCACACCCTGTTCAAAAACACTGACACCACATTTACACTTACACAAGCACTCACGGGACACGCCTACAACCTTACATATCTACATAGATTCAAGATCACCGATCTCGATGTCTGCCCCTGCGATAATGCCTCTCGGCAAACCCTGGAGCACCTGTTACAGCAGTGCCCTAGATTTTCGAGGGACAGATACGAGCATGAGGCGGTCTGTCGTTTCCTTGGATTCCCGGCCTTCCGGATAAATGAGTTCGTCAAGAACAAACACTGCGTCCAATCTTTTGCCAAGTTGGCGGACTCGATCCTGAGTGCCCTCAAGGAATATAATAACAACCCTGCTAGTTAAACGTCGAGGACCCTGATATCTTAACTTCTTAAAGAATTGAAATCGCGCTTGTTCTCTTGTGAACAAAAGATATCAAATCAAATTAAGTTATTATTTTATGTATAAATAAGTTAGCATCATTATAATGTACAATAGTACCTCATCTTGTCACCATTTACACTTGTAATTAATACATGTTCAATTCTATTTGTTCATTTCCATGTACATACTTGTTTATTTCTATATGCGCCTCTTCCATTTGTATTAGAAGTCTGTATCTAATCGTATAATGTATTATCGTACCCTTAAGTTATTACCATTTACACTAGTAATTAAGACATGTTCAACTTTATTTCTTTTTCATTATCAATGTACATACTTCTCTTATTCTATATTTTATCTCTATTACGCACTTGTGTCATTTGTATTAGAATGTAAGACTGACAAAAAAAAAAAAAAAAAAAAAAAAAAAAAAAAAAAAAAAAAAAAAAAAAAAAAAAAAAAAAAAAAAAAAAAAAAAAAAAAAAAAAACAGACTTGCTATATTATGTTACTATACCTTCTCTATGTTACCATTTGTTTTGTCCTTATTACTAATTAATTTTATGTACTAAGTAAAATGTGTTGACAGAAGCAGTCACCTCAGACATCTTCTAACATAAGCTGACACCCTGCTTCTGTCAACAACAGCTCTACCCTCATCATCATCATCCTCACCTCATTACATTATTGTATCATCCACATCACCTTCATCATTACCATTTTTATCATTCATGCTCTGGCTCGTAAGAAGATAAATTTGTATCAAATCGCAAAACCATCTTCTTCGAGCCAAATGTCTACAAAATTTGCCTCTGGCCGGGGCAACTGACTTATATGTTCTTGTATAAACTTACAACTGTGAAAATAAATTAAAGAAAATGTGTACCAACTTATTTCAAAAAAAAAAAAAAAAACCTAACCTAACCTAACCTAACCTAACCTAACCTAACCTAACCTAACCTAACCTAACCTAACCTAACCTAGCCTAACCTAACCTAACCTTGTAACGTTGTACGTACAAATGTGTATATTTACCCTAAAATAAACTTAAATTTAATATTATCCTATGTAAAACTAATTAAAATAACTATTAAATTAAATTCAACATTTAAATCTACGCTTAAATATAAAACACAATTTTATATTTACAACTTATTTTTTTTTATTAACATAATAAATTAATAAAACTACTACGGCATTTGTATACTCGCACGAGGCAACATTTTAGCGATCGAAGTAGATCTTTTGTTTTCGGTGAATGAATATAAAAACTGCAGTACCGGTCACCGCGCATTCATTCTAATCTTTCTTTCTCTCGAGATTGTTAACGTAAGTCACGTTTTAAAATTGTGGTCTCTAATACGGAAGAGACTTATTATTTCTCATTAAAACCGTAACCACATCTTCGTGTCGTCTCTAAACGTTAGTTACTCGAAATATAATATTATTAAAAGTGAGAGCTCGCACCCCGAAACTGGGTAAGTGGTATACTTTAATGTCGCAGCCAATTTAAGTAGTTTTTTTTAGTGCAAACAATCATGTTGTAAAACCTTATATTTGTGTTCAATAATATAAATCAAATAATAATAAATTAATTTTTCTTAGTCATGATATTTCATCATCTTTCGAATCCACCCTCATTTTTAATAATTTTTGAAGTAATTGTAAATTTCATCGTAAATTAATCTATTTCTTAAAATGTTATCTCCGTTTCTGATATTCATGATTCCACGGCACTACTACTACAATTAGGTGCTTTCTTTTATAACGCAGTGTCGTGGATGTTCGCTAAAAGCCAAAGTACTGGACCGCTTCTTATTATATTTTGACGGCGCGTTCCAGGGTTCAACGCTCGGGTTACCGCTTTGTCGGGTATCCCCTCACGCCCCTTACTTTCACCACAACGACGGGAGTGCTCTCCGCCGGGTTTGGTTACCCACTGCTGCCGCCACCGCTCGTCAGCGGATTCCAGTACGCGACTCCCGGGATCACCATCTGCACGGCGTGACACAGGAGAGTACCTAAGCCGACTTGGGCGAAGAGCTTGTGTGAATTAAGTGCTCGACCCCCACGGGTTAATTTTTTTTTTACCGGGTCGATTCTTTTTTTTAAATTGAAATAAATATATTTTATTTGCAAGGATCCCTGTCTTTTTTTTCCTTCTACCATAGGGGACAGGGGTACCGTGACAACCTAACCTAACCTAACCTAACCTAACCTAACCTAACCTAACCTAACCTAACCTAACCTAACCTAACCTAACCTAACCTAACCTAACCGGTTAACTTCTTAAAGAATTGAAATCGCGCTTGTTCTCTTGTGAACAAAAGATTTCAAATCAAATTAAGTTATTATTTTATATATAAATAAGTTAGCATCCAATCATCATAATGTACAATAGTACCTCACGTTGTCACCATTTTCATTTGTAATTAATACATGTTCAACTCTATTTGTTCATTTCCATGTACATACTTGTTTGTTTTTATATGCGCCTCTTTCATTTGTATTAGAAGTCTGTATGTAATCGTATAATGTATTATCGTACCTTTAAGTTATTACCATTTACACTAGTAATTAATACATGTTGAACTTTATTTCTTTTTCATTATCAATGTACATACTTCTCTTATTCTATATTATTATTCTATTTTATCTCTATTACGCACTTGTGTCATTTGTATTAGAATGTAAGACTAAGACAAAAAAAAAAAAAAAAAAAAAAAAAATATATATATATATAATGTATAAACAAATAAACAACTTAAACATCTTACTGAACCCACAAAAAACAAAAAAAAAAAAAAAAAAAAAAAAAAAAAGGAGGAGAGGGGAAAAAAAAAAAAAAAAAAAAAAAAAAAAAAAAAAAAAAAAAAAAAAAAAAAAAACTTACTTGCTATATTATGTTATTATACCTTCTCTATGTTACCATTTGTTTTGTCCTTATTACTAATTAATTTAATGTACGTTAAATGTGTTGACAGAAGCAGTCACCTCAGACATCTTCTAACATAAGCTGACACCCTGCTTCTGTCAACAACAGCTCTACCCTCATCATCATCATCCTCATCTCATTACATTATTGTATCATCCACATCACCTTCATCATTACCATTATTATCATTCATGCTCTGGCTCGTAAGAAGATAAATTTGTATCAAATCGCAAAACCATCTTCTTCGAGCCAAATTTCTACAAAATTTGCCTCTGGCCGGGGCAACTGACTTATATGTTCTTGTATAAACTTACAACTGTGAAAATAAATTAAAGAAAATGTGTACCAACTTATTTCAAAAAAAAAAAAAAAAAAACCTAACCTAACCTAACCTAACCTAACCTAACCTAACCTAACCTAACCTAACCTAACCTAACCTAACCTAACCTAACCTAACCTAACCTAACCTAACCTAACCTAACAAAAAAAAAAAAAAAAAAAAAAAAAAAAAAAAAAAAAAAAAAAAAAAAAAAAAAAAAAAAAAAAAAAAAAAAAAAAAAACCTAACCTAACCTAACCTAACCTTTTTTTTTTTTTTTTTTTTTTAAAGATGGGGAAAATGCAATTTACGCACTGACCCCGCCGCCCGTGGGCAGCGGGAGTGTGGGGCTCCCGGCGGTACTGCAATGCCGGACTACCCACTAAAAACCCGCATCTTTTATCCGCCGGCACCTTTTGGGGAACGCCACAGGAACGCCTACGCAGTCTACCATGACGCTCCCGGTGATGGCCTTTCGGCCCCGTCGGAAGGGACGCTCGACCTTCCCAAGTCAATCCTCCAGCTGGACAGAAGGAGACGAGGTCCGGGAACTGCCCCACCACCTGAGTCCGGGCGACCGTGAGGTCCAGCCCGTCCTCCGCCACTGGGCCACACCTAGCAGCCCCGCAATCTGCAGGGCGCACAGCGCAACCCAGTCGCCATGCGCTTTCGCGCCAGGAGGCGGGCGAGCAAGCCCACCCGCCCTCTCCCCCCAGGGCGCTCACAGGTCCACTCTGATAATAACAGAGAAGTACCCGGAGCGCCGCCTTACCTCTCTCGAACCGCTAAACCGACCCCTCCGCGCCAAGAGACAGGCTTGAAGACCCGCCCCCGGCAGTTCAGGGCTGGCTCAGAAGCCCACACACCCATGGAGCGCGACCCAACGGCCCCGGCACTCCAACGCGCTTTCGCGCCTCCCCCCGGGGCGCGACCCAAAGGCCCCGGCACCCCATGCGCTTTCGCGCCTCCCGGAGCGCGACCCAAAGGCCCCGGCACTCCAGTGCGCTCACAGGTCCAATACCCGGAGCGCACTCACCTATGCAGGTTTTGGTCCACAGGGGTGGTGCCCAAACCCCTATCACTCGCCTGCACCATGCGAGTGGTAGACCAGCCCCCACAACTCCGCGCCGTCTCAGCGCCACTCCCCCACCGTCTGCACCTTACGTGCCACCCTGCACGACCTCCAAGCCGAAGGACGGTTGAAACCCCGCCCCCGGCCAGAGGCCTGCACACCCATGGAGCGCGACCCAACGGCCCCGGCACTCCAACGCGCTTTCGCGCCTCCCCCTCCGGGGCGTGACCCAAAGGCCCCGACACCCCATGCGCTTTCGCGCCTCCCGGAGCGCGACCCAAAGGCCCCGGCACTCCAGTGCGCTCAAGGTCCAATACCCAGAGCGCACCCCGCGAGTCAGTCGTTAGCCGCGACGAGCAGCAGTACCGCGACTGCGATACTGCTGCCCGTCCCGTTGCCCAGGGTGCACCACGAGGAGGTGACCGACATGCACCCCAACCTAACCTAACCTAACCTAACCTAACCTAACCTAACCTAACCTAACCTAACCTAACCTAACCTAACCTAACCTAACCTAACCTAACCTAACCTTTTTTTTTTTTTTTTTTTTTTTTTTAACGTGGGGAAAATCCGTCATGGATACCCTCCGGCGCGGGGGCACCAAAGGGTTATGTCAGACTCCTACTGACTAAAAACCATCCACGTGTGAGCAGACATCCGCCTAAGTGGGGCGAGATGGGGTCGCGTTAGCAGTCTCCACCCCGCCCCGGCGGTAGGCCCGGACGTCTGAACGTCCGGGCCCCGGCACAAAGTTGGGGTGGCCTCGCTCACAACAAGGCCACCCCGCAGACCTGTGGGGTCACGTCGTCCGGCCGGCCGAAGTCCCCCGACTATCGGCCGGCGACCCCACTATTACGAGGGGGGGAGGAAGTGGGCAAACCGCCTCCTCCTTGCCCCCGTACGTCTGCGCCGGAGCGGGTCAGCGGAGGCGTCACTCTCCCTGGCCCGCTCCGCGGTCTCCTTCTGCGTCATTACCTCTTCGCAGAAGGATACCGCCGCCTGCCACGATCTCTCACTGTCGAGCATGGCTTTTACGACGCTCGGCAGCGAGAGATCCAGCCCGATTACCGCCGAAAGCGCGCGCCGCTGTGATTCCCACGCGGCGCACACCTCCAGCGTGTGGAGCGCCGTATCCTCTGGCGCCCCACACTCGTGGCAGGCTGGAGTCGCCTCCCGTCCTGCGATTTGGTGCAGATACTTACCGAAGCATCCGTGTCCGGAAAGCACCTGCACCAAACGAAAGGTCAGCGGGCCGAACCGCCGCTTCACCCACTTCTGAAGGACCGGCCTGACCGCGTCCACCGTCCACTGCCCGGGGACCGGCGGGGCCAGGTCCTCCGTCCACCGCCGCAACAGGGTGTCCTGCGCCTGCCTCCGCATGCGTGCGACCTCCTCCCACGTCGGGGGCTCCCCCCGGGATCTCCTCGCCGCCACGAAATGATACGTTTCGGCGAGGATCTCCGCCTGCAATTCCCAGGGGGGATCGCCAGCCAGCACGCACGCCGCCGTCCAGGACACCGTCCGGTAACCGCGTATCGCCCTCGTCGCGATCACCCGCTGCGGACGTCGCAGCAGGGTCTTGTTGGCGCGACCGAGGGCGTCCGCCCAGATGGGCGCCCCGTACATGGCCATACTCCGGATGACCCCAGAGTACAGCCAACGGCAGTTGGCGTTTGGACCACCCACGTTCGGCAGCAGCCTTCCGAGTGAGGCGGCAGCTCTGACGACTCTCGGGGCCAACTGGGCAAAGTGAGCCCCGAAAGCCCACCTCCCGTCCAGGGTGAGGCCCAGGTACCTCATCTGGGTCCCCACACGGACCGGGACCCCGTCCAGAGTTACCCGCGTACCTGGAGGGGGTCCCCCCCGAGGCCCATGGAACAGTAGGGCCTCGGTCTTCGTCAGGGCGACTTCCAGTCCCAGGGCCCGTATACGGCCGACCACGAGAGTTGCGCCGGCCGTGGCCGACCGCATCACCTCCGCAAGGTCCCTTCCTTTGGCCACGACTAGGGTGTCGTCGGCGTAACAAGAGACCCGCACGCTTGCGGGCAGCGTGCCCCGAAGCACCCAGTCGTAGCCAATGTTCCACAGGAGCGGTCCAAGCACTGACCCCTGCGGAACTCCGCACGAGATGCGACGTCGCCTCAGACCGTCGCGCCCCGCCACCAGGACCTCGCGACCCTGGAGGTAGTCGCCCAACAGCCTCCGCAGATACAGGGGCACACGGTGGTGGCGAAGCGCCTCCTGTATTGTCGCGTGCGGGAGGCTGTTGAAGGCGTTGGCGATGTCCAGTGAGACAGCCAACGCCTTTTCCCCCTCGCGGACCGCCGCCTGCGTCCAACTTTTGAGCCAGAGCAGGGCGTCTAATGTGGATCGCCCCACTCTGAACCCGTACTGGGCCTCGGACAGGCCGGGCTCAGTTCCCTCCAGGTGCCGAATGACACGGGAGGCCACGACACTCTCCAGGAGTTTACCCGTGTCATCCAGCAGGACGATGGGCCTGTATGCGGAGGGCGAGTCGACGGGTCGCCCCTCCTTCCGCAACAGGCACAATCTTCCTTCCTTCCACGGCTTCGGGAATCGTCCAGACGCGAGGCAAGCGCTGAACAACTCCCGAAGCCGGTCACCCATCTCCTGAAGGGCGATTTCCAGCACCCGGCCCGGGATACCATCCGGGCCGGGCGCCGTAGTCTTTCCACGCAGGCGGCGGACCGCGACCTCCATTTCCGCCTCCGACACAGGCGGGATGGAGGCCTCGTCTAGCTCTTCGACGAGAGGGGAAGTGATCATCGACGGAGGGGTGTGGTTGGGGTCTCTTGCGGGGAAGAGCCCATCCAGCACCCTGTCCAGGACCGCGGCGTCCAACGACTCGGCGACGGGGGGCGTCTGGTGCCGGAAGTTTTTCCGGGCAGCCTTGTACGGACGCCCCCACGGATCCCTGTCGAGGCTCGCCAGGGCTTCGCCGTAGGCCTGCGACTTGGCCCTGACGATAGCCAGCTGTAGTTCGCGCTTGGCGGCACGGTATGCCTCGTACAGCCGGCGCTCGACCTCCAACTCCACGGCCGGCATCTGCTCGTCTGTCCGGCCGTGGCGTCGCCTCCTACAGCGTCCGTAGGGTCGCCGAGCCCTTATACAGGCGGCTCGGAGATCCGCAATCTCCGAGCTCCACCAATAGACCCCGCGGCGTTCGGGGCGGTGCCGGGACCGCGGCATAGCCGCGTCGCACACGGCCGTCACTGCGTCGCGGAAGTCATCCGCCGCAATGTCCACCTCCGGGTGCGTAGGAGCGGCGAACCACGACTGGACAATCGCCGCCTCCCTCGCCATATCCGCATCGAGTCGGCTGACGGCCCAGCGCGGAAATTGCGACGCGGCGTGTCGAGGCGCACCTCGGCTGTGGGAGGTGGAAACCTCGAACCTCACGTACTTGTGGTCCGAGAGAGTCTCGACCTCCGACAGCACCCTCCAAGCTCGCACACGTGCGGCGACGGACGGGGAGGCGAACGATACGTCCACCACGGACCCCCCGTTATGTCGTACGCACGTGTGAGCCGACCCCGTGTTGAGGAGGGTCAGTCCCGCGGTGACCGCCCACTCCCTGACTACTTCCCCACGAGAGTCAGTGGAGGGGTTGCCCCAGTCCCGGGCTTTGGCGTTCAGGTCGCCGAGGAGGACGACCTGACGTGGCGCCTGTCTTCCAACCGCAGCGGCCAGGAGGTCTACGAAGACCTCAAGCTCCGCTACAGTTTTGTTGGGGGAGAAGTATGCGCCAACCACCGCATACTCTTCCCACTTGGCTACCACATACCCGGGCCCCTTCTCTTCGACTGAGAGGGGGGGGCTGCCGCCTCCGGATCGAACCACGATGGCAACGGAGCCGTCAAGGTCCGCAGCCCAACAAGGGTGTGAGCTGGGAACGTAATACGGCTCCGCCGCCACCGCCACATCTATGCGCCACTGCGCCAGGGACTGCATGAGCAGGTCTTGGGCCCGGGCGCAGTGGTTGAGGTTCGCCTGAAGGAAGTTATGATGTCCTACGTTCATGTTAATCGGACATCACAACCTCCACGTCCGCCGGCAAGGGGACGACTTCTGCAGTTTTACTTGAAACCGCTGGGGTGGCCCGGGTCCCAGCGATTTTCCCTTTCTGCATCGCAGGCTTGCAGCTGCGGCCTCCCATCGTGTGGCCGGAGGGCCTGCCGCTCTCCGCGCATACCGCGCAACGCAGAGTGGCCTCTTCGCAGGCGGCCGCCTTGTGGCCCGCGCGTCCACAACGGAAGCAGAGCTCTCCCCTGTCTACGGACGCCGGGCACTGAGGGCGCGTGTGGCCCAGCCCCATGCACCGGTAGCAGCGCATGGGCCTCGCCTCCAGGGCCACCACGCGCGCCGAGCTCCATCCGATTAATATCCTGCCCTTCTCGGTCAGCACTTTCGCTGCCGATAGTGGGCAGGAGACCAGGACGGACCCCGTACCTGCGAAGCCGGAGCGGATCCTCCCAGCCCTCACAAGGGCGACGTCGCATCCCGCTGCCTTGGCGACCGCCGCTGCCACTCCCTCCGTGGTGGCCGTCTCGTCCAGGTCCGAAATCCGCACGTCCGCGGTTTTCACGGGCCTGACGATGCTCGCCACCCCAGACAGGGCTTCGCGAAGTGACTCCGCTAGCCTGTCCGCCTTCGCGACCCTATCAGAGCCAGGGATCTCCCACATCCTCGCTCCCGTCGCCGTTTGGCGGAAGCGGATCCGGTCGATTCCCAACTCCTCAATATTAATTTTCTCCCTGGCCGCCTGAAGGACGGAAGAATACGTCTGCCCCTTTTCCGCGGCCTCCGGCTGCAGCGACAGGATAACTGCCGCGGTCCTGGGAGCCTTCAGCTTCCGCTTTGCTGAAGGCTTCGCAGTTTGCTTCCCGGACTCTTTGGCGGTCGGCTTTTTAGTTGAATGGGCCGTCGGGCCCGCGGTCACTGAAGGCTTAACCGCGGGAACCTAACCTAACCTAACCTAACCTAACCTAACCTAACCTAACCTAACCTAACCTAACCTAACCTAACCTAACCTAACCTAACCTAACCTAACCTAACCCAGGAGACGCCCCGCCCGCCACTCAGAACGGACGCCTACAAGTGTTTCTCTGACCCGACCCGCACGAAAATAAGTTTGTAAACTGTTGAAAAATAGGTTTTTTGTGTTCCCCTGTGCCGTGTTATATATTAAAAGTTGCGGAAAAACGAGCTTTATGTGAATCCAAAAACTTATTTGTGAAAAGTGAAAAACTGAAAATTTTAAAAGTGAAAAACCGCGTTTTAGCCACAATTGGGAGTTGGTAATGAAAACGCTGCTCAATTGAGATCGACGACATATTGTTTTTAATACGTCGTTGGATAGGTCTCATTGAGAACTTTCTTTCGACACCACTTTTGGATTTTTTCTGCCCACGCGCGCGGAGAAATTTACAAAAAACCGAAAAACACGTGGCACGTGTTTTCTGATCCCGAGGGGCTACAGCGACGTGCAGCACACCAATCGACGCGTCTCGGCGAGCTTTTCAAAACGACACATCACACGTCGAGATCTGATTAGCGGTTCCGAAGATATCGAGTTAACAAAAATTCGTCAAAATTCAAAATTAATTATCAAAAAAAGTAAAGCGACGACCCCCATTTATTTTTTGTTTATTTTGTAGAGTTTGATTAGTTTTATCGTTGTGCTAAATTTCAAAATTTTCGGTACAATACTTTCGGAGTTATTAATTTTTGAAAATTAGGGGTGTGCATGTGGGGTCGCAACCCTTGGCCCGATCTCTTCGGAAACCATCTGTAAAAATTGTATATAGTTAAGTTAGTTTAGTAAATTTTTTTGTAGATTTTTAAATTCATTTTTTGTATTTTTATTTAAATTTTAGTATTAAAAATAAGGTTTTTTCAACCCCATAAATCGGGGGTTAAATTTAAAAATATTTTGACTTCAGAATTTTATTACACTCGTCGAGACGAACAAAACGAGCCCAAGAACGGGTATTTTCGGATCATACCGACCGACTTTAGATAAAAACTGTGACAAGGTGGCCATATTGGCGGCCATCTTGAAAAATTTAAAGTCACTACAACTTTGGATCTAGGCATCGGAGGAAGCTGGGACTTACACTATTGTGCTAGCCACGGCCTTCTCCATCTGCTGGTGGGGCTGGAGACTCTATGTAGAGTTGACCACTAAATCGCGATTTTGTGACCGGGATCATATAGATCCCATCGCGCTCGACACGGAGAGCCGTCGCACGTGGTTCTGCGACCGGTGGTTCCCGAGCTATAAATTTTTAAAGTTTTGTCTAGATTCAGACAATTAGCGCGGACGACATTTTGAAAATCTTTGGGGCGTGATATCTCGGGAACTGTTGATCGTAGCGACACGCGGTTTTCTCCGGTGACAAGCTCTCAGGCAGAGCTTTAATTCTGACCACAGGTGGTGACTCTACGTAGAGTCCTTACAGAAAAAGTAGAGTTTTCTCTACTTTTTCTTAGTTTTAAGTTTAGATTTGTATTATTCTTAGACCTGAGCATATTTGCTCGCCATTTACATTGGGACTATTTATTTACAGCTGCTATTGCAGAACTTTAACTTCGAAAAATTTTCAAAAATTTCTTTTTATTGACTAAAATTTTATTTAACTCGACCTTAATTTTACATATAGACGCAACCCCCAGGATGTCTAACGTCCGCACTCCCCTTTCGGGTAGTTCTCGTGGGACGACACGCAACCTCCCCTCTAGTAAAGTAACCGTATCCTCTGCGACCCCAAATCGAACCCTCCGGACGCCCCCAACCGCGCGGAGCGAAGGACAAAATGTCGCAGTAAACTCGCAGTTGACTCCTTTAATTAGGAAGAAAGAGCCACCTACGGCCGGCTTTTATGAAGCAAGGAGGAAAGTTTTTGCGAATTGGAGGGATGCGGAGAAGATCATAGCAGATGAGGCCTATGAAGCCCTGGGTTCGGCGAGGAACCTCAAAAAAGTGTATAGGGAGGTTATAGAATCTACCCTAAAAGAGTACCACGTATTGTTTAACACAATGATGCATAGCTTAGAGACCCAGTTGGCAGACTTGGAAAAGTGCGAAAACAACGTGGTACTCGAGAAAATAGAAGCGCAATCACGTCTCCTGCTTGAGACACAAGAAATGGTAAATGAAATCAAAACCAAAATGAATGAACAGCAGGAGACAGAAACAGCGCCAAAGACTTATGCCGAGGCAACCTCAGCTGGACCTCCAACGAAGAGACCGGCCGTCCTCCACTCCCTGGTGGTGTCGTCGAAAGACGGCGAGATGACCGGGGAAGAGGTCCTCACCAGGTTGAGGGAGACGGTCGACGCGAAAGAAGGATGGACGAGAGTCGAGAGAGTAAGGAAAGCGAAAGATCGGAAGGTGGTGATGGCATTTGCCTCAACCACCGAAAGAGCGAAAGTAAGAGAGCGTTTGGAAGCGAAAGGGAAAGATCTTCTGGTGGAGGAAGTCCAGAATAGGGACCCGCTTCTGGTTCTTCGGGGCGTCATCTCGGATAACACCGATGAAGACGTACTTAAGGCCCTGAAGAACCAGAACCGACATCTCTTTGACGGCCTCGACCAGGAGACCTGCAGGGTGAAAGTGCGCTATCGCCGTAAGGCGAGGAACCCGCACACGGCTCATGTGGTGCTGGAAACATCACCGACCCTCTGGACACGGATCACAAGCGCGGGGCACGTGCATATTGACCTCCAGAGGGTAAAGGCCGAGGACCAGTCCCCGCTGGTCCAGTGTTCGCGGTGCCTTGCTTACGGCCATAGCCGGAAGTTTTGTACGGAGTCGGCGGACGCGTGCAGCCACTGTGGCGGCCCGCACCTCAAGGCGGAATGCACGGACTTCGCGGCGCAAGTTCCGCCTTCATGCAGGAATTGCCGGAAGGCGAAGCTCGACGAGGTCGGGCACAATGCCTTCAGCGATTCCTGCCCGTTTAGAAGGAGGTGGGATGAGCTGGCGCGATCGTCCGTTGCGTATTGCTAAGGGCGTGCTGGCGGACACAGTGGTATATCAAAGAGAAGTCTCCCTAGCCCTGGCACAGAGTGCGCGAGACAGTCTGCAGGGACTCTGTATCTGGAAGAAACTTGATAGCTTGTTGCAGAACAAAGTTCCTGTAGAACAAGAGGGTAATAGCGCGCGTCCTCTGAAATATGCAATAGGGACGTATGAAAGGGTGCACGGAAGCGACTCATGGAAGATGGAGCATGCTTCTTGTCCTATCATAAAATGCAAAACAATATGGACAATGGTAATTAACAAATGGCGAGCAAATATGTTACAATTATATAATTGTATATAAGGTAGTAGCATAAGATAGTGATAGTTTAGGATAAGAAATATGTAAATAGTCAAACAAGGCTCCAAACTAAATTAAGTTTAGAAACTGTTATGGAACATAGATTAAGACATAATTATAGTAAGTAATTTTGTTAAAAAACGAGTACTAATTAAAGAATAGCTTTAAGGAATGAGAAAAACAAAATTGTCAATAGTCCAAACCAGTCAATTGAAAATTAAGTAACTTGTAAATCGCAGTACCTATTGGACCTAAGAATAAAGACATAATCATCCAAAATGTATAAATAAACAAGCATTTTCTTGGCGATATTGAATATCACCAAATGAGAAATAAAATTGTAAAGAAAATGTTAACTGAAAAATAAATATAAGAAGAGTTGTTTCCTTGCACTTGTTTAAAGCTACAGATTATTTATGTAAAAGTGTATATTGCATAGAGTGTTCAAAATTTAAATGTAAATAAACACAAAAATTCAAATAAAAATTGTATATTGTAAGGCAGAACTAGAAGCATAGTAATTATTCATAAGACAATAGTATTAAGGGAAAGAAAATATTGTAAAACTGAAAAATAAAACACAAAACTGTTGTTTCCTTTACCTGAATTTAAATAAAGTAAAATGTATGATAAGTAGCTTAGACATGGTTAGTTTGGGAACCCACCCTGATCTGCGAAAGGTGATGGATGAATGAAAGAACAAGTATGCAGAATGGAAGTACGAGAGGCATGAAAGCGAGAACTAGTATGAAAGATTAGAAAACACAGACTCGGAATAATTATAATCCGGGGGTTTAGATTAAAAAAAAAAAAAAAAAAAAAAAAAAAAAAAAAAAAAAAAAAAAAAAAAAAAAAAAAAAAAACCTAACCTAACCTAACCTAACCTAACCTTTTTTTTTTTTTTTTTTTTTTTACGCTGGAAAATGCATTTACGCACTGACCCCGCCGCCGAGCTCGGCAGCGGGAGTGTGGGACTCCCGGCGGTAGAATGCCGGACTACCCACTAAAAACCAGCGGTGTCCACCTTCGTCGCCCGTGCCGGGGTCGCAGGAGTCCAAATTCGTCTGCAAACCCCGGCGGCGTGCCTCGTCAGGCCCTTTCCTTTAGGGGACAGCGCGCGGCGGACACCGCGCGCGCCTTCCCGGCAGATTTAGTGGGCGGCCGACTTCCTCCTGTCGACCGCCCTCTGCGTGGCATTTACGGAGGAAGGCGGCGATCATGCGCCAGCCTCCGACGCCCGGTCCTTTTGCGGCGGAGGGGGAGGTCGGTAGTGTCCTCCCTCACCCGCTCCGCTGCCTCCTTCTGCGCCATCACCCGCTCGCAAAAGGCGAGGACGGCGTCCCAGCACCTCTCGCTGCCGGCCATGGCTGATATCACGGCCGGCAGCGAGAGGTCCGGTCCTACTACAGCTTGGAGCGCTCCGCGCTCCTCCACCCAAGCCGGACACTCTTCAAGCGCGTGTTGCGCCGACTCGTCAGGACAGTTCCGGCAGTGGTGACAAACGGGAGAGGGCTCCCTCCCGGCGACCCGACACAGGTACCCCCCGAAGCAACCGTGCCCCGAGAGGACCTGCGTGGCGCGGAAGGTTAGGACGCCATGTCGTCTGTCCAGCCACTGCCGGAGGACCGGCCGGACCGCCTCAATCGTCCGGTGCCCCGCACTCGGACTCTCGAGCCACCTTTCCCATTCCGCGATCGCGGCATCCCGCTCTCGCCTAAGGTGGTATTCCAGACGTGATGCCGGACTGAGGGTCCCGGACGCCAAACTCCGACGCCGGCGGTAAGCCGACGCCAGAGAGGCCGCGTCCAGGTCCCAGGGCAGGACTCCAGCCAGCACGCACGCTGCCTCACCCGAGATGGTACGGTACCCCCGCACGACCCTGATCGCCATCACCCTCTGCGCGCGCCGCAGCAGGGCGATGTTTTCGCGGTCCAGGGCGCCAGACCAGACGGGAGCACCGTACATCGCCATCGCTCTCACTACGCCGGTGTAGAGCCGGCGGCAGCTCACCCCGGGTCCACCGATGTTCGGCAAAAGCCACGAGAGCGAGGCTCCCACCTTCAGCAAGCGCGGGACCAGCCGCGCGAAGTGTGCCCGAAACTTCCACCGGCCGTCGAGCACGAGACCCAGGTACGTCATCGTGCCCGACAGGCCGATGCGAGTGCCTCCCACGATCAGATGGGCGTCGTGGGGAGGCGCCCTCCTCGGGCCGTGAAAGGCTACACCCTTCGCCTTGTCCAGCGCGACGGTGAGGCCGAGGCGCCGGATTCGCGCCACGACTTGCGCGACGCCAGCGGTCGCCAGCACCACCGCCTCCCGATACGTTGGTCGGCGGGAAAGCACCAGCGTGTCGTCGGCGTAACAGACGACGCTGACGCCGCGCAGCAGCGAGCCACGCAACACCCAGTCGTACCCGATGTTCCACAGGAGTGGACCGAGCACCGACCCCTGCGGAACACCGCATACGACTTCCTTCCTTATCATCCCGGTCCTTCCGGGGAAGACCACCCACCTATCGGAGAGGTAGGCACCGACCACACGACGAAGGTAGGTTGGCACCCCGTGGTAGCGGAGCGCCTCCCTAATACAGCTCCAAGGCAACGTGTTGAAAGCGTTGGCGATGTCGAGAGACACCGCCACGACGACGTTGCCCTGGGCCACCGCTTCCTGTACCTGGGCCCGGACGCACAGGATGGCATCCACAGTGGAGCGACCACTGCGGAAGCCGAACTGCACGTCCGAGAGGTCGGGTCCCCCACGCCCGAGGTGCGCCACCAAACGCGCGGCTACAACACGCTCGAAGAGCTTTGCGAGCTCGTCCAGGAGGACGATGGGGCGGTACGCCGACGGCGACTCCGCCGGCCGGCCTTCTTTCCCGATGAGGACTAGCCTGCCTGTCTTCCACCGCTGTGGAATTATGGCTTGAGCCAGACAGGCAGAGAATAGCCCTCGAATCCGTGGTGCCAGGTGTTGGTGTACCAGCACCCACGCCCTACCCGGAATGCCGTCCGGGCCTGGAGCGACGTTCTTCTTGCGAAGCCGCGCGACTGCCTCCTCGAGTTCGGACTCGCCGACCTCCGGTGCCTCCTCTCCGACGTCTTCTCCGTCATCCTGCGGTGCCATCGACGGTGACTGGTGCTCGGACGGCGCCGTCGGGAACAGGGTCGCGACCACCTCACGGACCACTTCGGCGTCCAGGGTCTCCGTGAGTGGAGGAGCCAAGGGACGGAGCTTGTTGCGTACCCGCTTGTAGGGCATTCCCCAGGGGTCGCTATTCAGTCCGTCCAACATTTCCTCCCTGGCCGCGGCCTGCGACTCGCCAATGGCACGGCGGAGGCTGGCTTTGGCTGCCGTGTAAAGGGCGTACAGCCGCTCGCCCTCCTCATCGTGCCGTGTTCTGTCCTGCGAGCTAAGGGGCGATCGAAATATGCGCCTCCTGCAGCGTGTGTACTGGCGTCTAGCAGCCACGCACTCCCTGCGCAGCTGCGCTATCGCCTCCGACCACCAGTACACCTGAGCCCGCCGAGGGCGACCCCCCGACCGCGGCATGGCCGCGTCGCAGATGTCAGTCATCCTGGTCACCAGCCAGTCTGCCACCCTGTCCGGTGAACCGTCAACGCGTGGCTGACACGACGCCACTATCGCCGCTTCTTCGAGTCGCTCCCGGTCGAGACGCTTCAGCTGCCATCGAGGACCCTCCCCTGCCGAGGCACGGCTGGAGCTTGGCGGCACCGCCGAACGAGCGGAGATCTCGAAGCGGATGTAGCGGTGATCCGAGAGAGTCTCCACGTCGTCCAACACTCGCCAGTCCCGAACGCGGCGCGCAAGGCCAGGGCTCGCAAACGATACGTCCACGATCGAGCCGCCCGACCTGCGCACGCACGTGTTAGCCGTCCCGCGATTGAGGACAGTCAAATTGGTGGCAGCCACCCACTCCTCGAGGATCGCCCCCCGCGCATCCGTCGCTGGACACCCCCACAACCTAGACTTGGCGTTGAGGTCCCCGAGTACGAGCACCTCCGCCGGATGGAACCTCCGCAAGATTGACTCGGTCCCGTCGAGGAACGCCTCGAACTCGGCGACCGTTTTGTTCGGGGAGAAATATACCCCGACGACGGCCATCTGGCCCAGCATTGCAGCGACGCAACCCGAGCCCTTCACAATATTCGTAAAGGGCGGGGCGCCCGCGGCGACCTGGGTCACGATGGCCACCACCCCATCGCGATCGCCGATCCAATTATTTCTCGGCGGGACCGAGTAGGGCTCGGCCACCACCGCCACCTGCGCGGACCACTGCACCAGGCTCTGGACGAGGAGATCTTGAGCCCTGGCACAGTGGTTCAGGTTGGCTTGCAGTATCTTAGTGTCCATTACTAAATTTGCATAGACTCCGATTCCATCCCGTCTCTGTTGGCCGGCGGTGCAGGGGGCTCTGGCCCAGGTGTCACCATCTTTTTCCCTTTTGCGCCTGACTTTTTCCGGGGGCACGCGATGACGTTGTGCCTCGCTGGTAGGTTGGCAGCCTCGCACACTGGGCAGTTAGCCTCGGCCGTACATTGCCGGCGCGTGTGTCCCTCCTTACCGCAGCGGTAGCACTGTCCGCTGCGGTCCACGCCCCTGTCGCATTTCACTGCCACGTGGCCAACTTCGTGGCAGCGATAACACTGCCTCGGTCTCTGCTTCAGAAGCGTGACCTGAGCCGACACGAAACCCACGAGAAGGCGGCGACCATCGACCACCTTCTTGGCCGCCTCGACCGGGCAGCGGACCCAAGCCGTGCCGATGCCAGTGTAATTTTGGCGTATGTCGCCAACTTTGACGGCATCCACGGTACATCCCCCCGCCTTGGCGATTACGCCAGCCAGCTCTGCAGGCGTGACGGAGTCGTCCAGCCCAGCAATCCGCAGGTCGGCACACTTCACCGGCCTGGTGACTGCCACTCCATCACCGACCACCTCTCTGATTCGACGGGCCAGTGACTCCGCCTTGTCGTCGTTGCCAGCGCCGGGCAGCTCTAGTATGCGCGCCCCTGTTTGGGAGACCTTAAAGCGGGTCTCAACACCCATCTCTATGATAACGCCGTCGGCCTTGATGGTCCTCAAGACCTCGGCGTACGACTTTTGGCTGTCCGGCAGCAGCGATAGTTGCACCGCCGCTGATTTGGGCAGTCGCAACTTCGGGGTTTTGCTCTTTTTGGCCGGCTGCTGTTTCACTTGGGCCTGGTCCTTCTTTTCAGCCTTCTTTCCCTTCCTCGCCACCACGTTCCAGCCCTCCGACAGAGCGGCCGGAGCAGGCGGTAGAGGGCGAGGTTCAGGAGGTGCAGCAACTTGTGCGACCTGTTGCGTCTTCTTTTTCTTCTTCTTTTTGCCCTTTCCATCCTTTGGGGCCGGATTCGCAGGCGGGGTCAGTGTTGTGACCCGGGGCTCCGTCGCCTGGGATGCTGGCGCCTCCGTCCCGTCGACAGACACTCGAGTCTGCCTTTGTCGCGTACGCTCATCAGGCAAAGGCCTGCCGGACGCCTCCAATTCCCGGAATCGGGTGTTGATTATGTCATCCACCCCGGCCATGATTCTTTGAACGAGCGCGTCGTCCCCGGCTTCCCGCGTAGAGGAAGGAGGGGCCGGAGCGGACGTCGAGCACAGTTCGCGTCTTAGGTCAGCCATGCCCTGCCGCAGCTCCGACATCTCCGAACGGAGCTGGATGTTTTCGGCCTTAAGCCGGTCATTGGCCTCCTGAAGATGTCTTATATCATCGTTGGTTGTCCGCTGATATAAGACACCGAGCACCTCGCCCAATGTCTCGGCGGACTCATTATACGCCTTTTTAAATGTCCCCTTCAAATTTTTTGAGGCTTTTGTTAGCTTCAAAATTGCTTCGACGCATTCCTGGGCCCTCTTGTGGAGGTCCCGCGTCGAGCACTCGTCCGAGGCTGCTGTCTCGTCCATGGTATACGCAGCCGCACGCGTCGCCCTAACTTGACGCGTGATTGCCACCGCCTCGGTCTCCGCCTCAAGCTCCAGCTCCCTCTGGCACTGCTTGAGGTACTCCTCCTTTGCCTTCGCGAGTCCCACGTACTGACCGGTCGTCGGTGGTCGGCCACGGCCTCGACGCGCCTTGGAAACCTTTTTAGGAGGGACGTCGTCGTTATCGGCGTCCATTTCGGCGTCATCCCCCCCGCGCTGCCAGCGCCGCCAAAATCGGCTGCTGTGAGAGGAGTCCGAGTCGTGAGCTGATCTCGATCTCCCAGCGTCCGAATCGGAGCCATCTGCTCCAACGCAACTAAAATAACCGCCCTTGTCGGGCCGAGCGTCTTCTCCGCCCTTCTCGGGCCGAACGTCTTCTCCGCCCATCTCGGGCCTCTCGTCTTCTCCGCCCTTCTCGGGCCGCTCTCCGGTTACACCGGGAACACAAATACGTGCGTTGCCCCCCCCAGATTCGGTGGGGCTGAGTGCCGTAACACTGCGGGATTCTCCTCCGCTGATAGCGTCGGTACCCGCCTGGGGTAATGATTTCTTTCCGTACGTATTCATGTTTGAAGTTGACACAGAATGACCGAACTTCCCATCAGCCATGCATCCCTTCACGCTGTGCCGCCGCTTGGGATTCGGGGTAATTTTTATAGAGGTTTTCTTCCTCGTGGTCCGACCGGTTTAGGCAGGACCCTCGGTCCCGTGCGAGGCCGCGAGACCACGCAACGGGATTACGATGTCGACGGTGAGCGAACAGGACTCCTGCTCGCTCTGTCCGGCGGCGGTGTAAGCGCACGCCAAACCCGCCCCGTCTCCGTGGTGGCACCGCGCGCGAGCGCAGCACAACCGGAGGATTCCCCCCTGTATGCACTCACGGGACAACTCTGCTCCGAGCAGAGCGCCGGAGCGCATTCCCCACGGGTCGGTCGTTAGCCGCGACGAGCAGCAGTACCGCGACTGCGATACTGCTGCCCGTCCCGTTGCCCAGGGTGCACCACGAGGAGGTGACCGACATGCACCCCAACCTAACCTTTTTTTTTTTTTTTTTTTTTTTTTTTTTTTTTTTTTTTTTTTTTTTAACGTGGGGAAAATCCATCATGGATACCCTCCGGCGCGGGGGCACCGAAGGGTTATGTCAGACTCCTACTGACTAAAAACCATCCACGTGTGAGCAGACATCCGCCTAAGTGGGGCGAGATGGGGTCGCTTTAGCAGTCTCCACCCCGCCCCGGCGGTAGGCCCGGACGTCTGAACGTCCGGGCCCCGGCACAAAGTTGGGGTGGCCTCGCTCACAACAAGGCCACCCCGCAGACCTGTGGGGTCACGTCGTCCGGCCGGCCGAAGTCCCCCGACTATCGGCCGGCGACCCCACTATTACGAGGGGGGGAGGAAGTGGGCAAACCGCCTCCTCCTTGCCCCCGTACGTCTGCGCCGGAGCGGATCAGCGGAGGCGTCACTCTCCCTGGCCCGCTCCGCGGTCTCCTTCTGCGTCATTACCTCTTCGCAGAAGGATACCGCCGCCTGCCACGATCTCTCACTGTCGAGCATGGCTTTTACGACGCTCGGCAGCGAGAGATCCAGCCCGATTACCGCCGAAAGCGCGCGCCGCTGTGATTCCCACGCGGCGCACACCTCCAGCGTGTGGAGCGCCGTATCCTCTGGCGCCCCACACTCATGGCAGGCTGGAGTCGCCTCCCGTCTCGCGATTTGGTGCAGATACTTACCGAAGCATCCGTGTCCGGAAAGCACCTGCACCAAACGAAAGGTCAGCGGGCCGAACCGCCGCTTCACCCACTTCTGAAGGACCGGCCTGACCGCGTCCACCGTCCACTGCCCGGGGACCGGCGGGGCCAGGTCCTCCGTCCACCGCCGCAACAGGGTGTCCTGCGCCTGCCTCCGCATGCGTGCGACCTCCTCCCACGTCGGGGGCTCCCCCCGGGATCTCCTCGCCGCCACGAAATGATACGTTTCGGCGAGGATCTCCGCCTGCAATTCCCAGGGGGGATCGCCAGCCAGCACGCACGCCGCCGTCCAGGACACCGTCCGGTAACCGCGTATCGCCCTCGTCGCGATGACCCGCTGCGGCCGTCGCAGCAGGGTCTTACCTTTTTTTTTTTTTTTTTTTTTTTTTAACGTGGGGAAAATCCATCATGGATACCCTCCGGCGCGGGGGCACCAAAGGGTTATGTCAGACTCCTACTGACTAAAAACCATCCACGTGTGAGCAGACATCCGCCTAAGTGGGGCGAGATGGGGTCGCGTTAGCAGTCTCCACCCCGCCCCGGCGGTAGGCCCGGGCGTCTGAACGTCCGGGCCCCGGCACAAAGTTGGGGTGGCCTCGCTCACAACAAGGCCACCCCGCAGACCTGTGGGGTCACGTAGTCCGGCCGGCCGAAGTCCCCCGACTATCGGCCGGCGACCCCACTATTACGAGGGGGGGAGGAAGTGGGCAAACCGCCTCCTCCTTGCCCCCGTACGTCTGCGCCGGAGCGGGTCAGCGGAGGCGTCACTCTCCCTGGCCCGCTCCGCGGTCTCCTTCTGCGTCATTACCTCTTCGCAGAAGGATACCGCCGCCTGCCACGATCTCTCACTGTCGAGCATGGCTTTTACGACGCTCGGCAGCGAGAGATCCAGCCCGATTAGCGCCGAAAGCGCGCGCCGCTGTGATTCCCACGCGGCGCACACCTCCAGCGTGTGGAGCGCCGTATCCTCTGGCGCCCCACACTCATGGCAGGCTGGAGTCGCCTCCCGTCTTGCGATTTGGTGCAGATACTTACCGAAGCATCCGTGTCCGGAAAGCACCTGCACCAAACGAAAGGTCAGCGGGCCGAACCGCCGCTTCACCCACTTCTGAAGGACCGGCCTGACCGCGTCCACCGTCCACTGCCCGGGGACCGGTGGGGCCAGGTCCTCCGTCCACCGCCGCAACAGGGTGTCCTGCGCCTGCCTCCGCATGCGTGCGACCTCCTCCCACGTCGGGGGCTCCCCCCGGGATCTCCTCGCCGCCACGAAATGATACGTTTCGGCGAGGATCTCCGCCTGCAATTCCCAGGGGGGATCGCCAGCCAGCACGCACGCCGCCGTCCAGGACACCGTCCGGTAACCGCGTATCGCCCTCGTCGCGATGACCCGCTGCGGCCGTCGCAGCAGGGTCTTGTTGGCGCGACCGAGGGCGTCCGCCCAGACGGGCGCCCCGTACATGGCCATACTCCGGATGACCCCAGAGTACAGCCGACGGCAGTTGGCGTTTGGACCACCCACGTTCGGCAGCAGCCTTCCGAGTGAGGCGGCAGCTCTGACGACTCTCGGGGCCAGCTGGGCAAAGTGAGCCCCGAAAGCCCACCTCCCGTCCAGGGTGAGGCCCAGGTACCTCATCTGGGTCCCCACACGGACCGGGACCCCGTCCAGAGTTACCCGCGTACCTGGAGGGGGTCCCCCCCGAGGCCCATGGAACAGTAGGGCCTCGGTCTTCGTCAGGGCGACTTCCAGCCCCAGGGCCCGTATACGGCCGACCACGAGAGTCGCGCCGGCCGTGGCCGACCGCATCACCTCCGCAAGGTCCCTTCCTTTGGCCACGACTAGGGTGTCGTCGGCGTAACACGAGACCCGCACGCTTGCGGGCAGCGTGCCCCGAAGCACCCAGTCGTAGCCGATGTTCCACAGGAGCGGTCCAAGCACTGACCCCTGCGGAACTCCGCACGAGACGCGACGTCGCCTCAGACCGTCGCGCCCCGCCACCAGGACCTCGCGACCCTGGAGGTAGTCGCCCAACAGCCTCCGCAGATACAGGGGCACACGGTGGTGGCGAAGCGCCTCCTGTATTGTCGCGTGCGGGAGGCTGTTGAAGGCGTTGGCGATGTCCAGTGAGACAGCCAACGCCTTTTCCCCCTCGCGGACAGCCGCCTGCGTCCAACTTTTAAGCCAGAGCAGGGCATCTAATGTGGATCGCCCCACTCTGAACCCGTACTGGGCCTCGGACAGGCCGGGCCCAGTTCCCTCCAGGTGCCGAATGACACGGGAGGCCACGACACTCTCCAGGAGTTTACCCGTGTCATCCAGCAGGACGATGGGCCTGTAGGCGGAGGGCGAGTCGACGGGTCGCCCCTCCTTCCGCAACAGGCACAGTCGCCCTTCCTTCCACGGCTTCGGGAATTGTCCAGACGCGAGGCAAGCGCTGAACAACTCCCGAAGCCGGTCACCAAACTCCTGGAGGGCGATTCCCAGCACCCGGCCCGGGATACCATCCGGGCCGGGCGCCGTACTCTTTCCACGCAGGCGGCGGACCGCGACCTCCATTTCCGCCTCCGACACAGGCGGGATGGAGGCCTCGTCTAGCTCTTCGACGAGAGGGGAAGTGATCATCGACGGAGGGGTGTGGTTGGGGTCTCTTGCGGGGAAGAGCCCATCCAGCACCCTGTCCAGGACCGCGGCATCCAACGACTCAGCGACCGGGTGCGTCTGGTGCCGGAAGTTTTTCCGGGCAGCCTTGTACGGACGCCCCCACGGATCCCTGTCGAGGCTCGCCAGGGCTTCGCCGTAGGCCTGCGACTTGGCCCTGACGATAGCCAGCTGTAGTTCGCGCTTGGCGGCACGGTATGCCTCGTACAGCCGGCGCTCGACCTCCAACTCCACGGCCGGCATCTGCTCGTCTGTCCGGCCGTGGCGTCGCCTCCTACAGCGTCCGTAGGGTCGCCGAGCCCTTATACAGGCGGCTCGGAGATCCGCAATCTCCGAGCTCCACCAATAGACCCCGCGGCGTTCGGGGCGGTGCCGGGACCGCGGCATAGCCGCGTCGCACACGGCCGTAACCGCGTCGCGGAAGTCGTCCGCCGCAATGTCCACCTCCGGATTCATAGGAGCGGCGAACCACGACTGGACAATCGCCGCCTCCCTCGCCATATCCTCATCGAGTCGGCTGGCGGCCCAGCGCGGAAATTGCGACGCGGCGTGCCGAGGCGCACCTCGGCTGTGGGAGGTGGAAACCTCGAACCTCACGTACTTGTGGTCCGAGAGAGTCTCGACATCCGACAGCACCCTCCAAGCTCGCACACGTGCGGCGACGGACGGGGAGGCGAACGATACGTCCACCACGGACCCCCCGTTATGTCGTACGCACGTGTGAGCCGACCCCGTGTTGAGGAGGGTCAGTCCCGCGGTGACCGCCCACTCCCTGACTACTTCCCCACGAGAGTCAGTGGAGGGGTTGCCCCAGTCCCGGGCTTTGGCGTTCAGGTCACCAAGGAGGACGACCTGACGTGGCGCCTGTCTTCCAACCGCAGCGGCCAGGAGGTCTACAAAGACCTCAAGCTCCGCTACAGTTTTGTTGGGGGAGAAGTATGCGCCAACCACCGCATACTCTTCCCACTTGGCTACCACATACCCGGGCCCCTTCTCTTCGACTGAGAGGGGGGGGCTGCCGCCTCCGGATCGAACCACGATGGCAACAGAGCCGTCAAGGTCCGCAGCCCAACAAGGGTGTGAGCTGGGAACGTAATACGGCTCCGCCGCCACCGCCACATCTATGCGCCACTGCGCCAGAGACTGCATGAGCAGGTCTTGGGCCCGGGCGCAGTGGTTGAGGTTCGCCTGAAGGAAGTTGTGATGTCCTACGTTCATGTTAATCGGACATCACAACCTCCACGTCCGCCGGCAAGGGGACGACTTCTGCAGTTTTACTTGAAACCGCTGGGGTGGCCCGGGTCCCAGCGATTTTTCCTTTCTGCATCGCAGGCTTACATCTGCGGCCTCCCATCGTGTGGCCGGAGGGCCTGCCGCTCTCCGCGCATACCGCACAACGCTGAGTGGCCTCTTCGCAGGCGGCCGCCTTGTGGCCCGCGCGTCCACAACGGAAGCAGAGCTCCCCCCTGTCTACGGACGCCGGGCACTGAGGGCGCGTGTGGCCCAGCCCCATGCACCGGTAGCAGCGCATGGGCCTCGCCTCCAGGGCTACCACGCGCGCCGAGCTCCACCCGATTAATATCCTGCCCTTCTCGGTCAGCACTTTCGCTGCCGAAAGTGGGCAGGAGACCAGGACGGACCCCGTACCTGCGAAGCCGGAGCGGATTCCCCCAGCCCTCACAAGGGCGACGTCGCATCCCGCTGCCTTGGCGACCGCCGCTGCCACTCCCTCCGTGGTGGCCGTCTCGTCCAGGCCCGAAATCCGCACGTCCGCGGTTTTCACGGGCCTGACGATGCTCGCCACCCCAGACAGGGCTCCGCGAAGCGACTCCGCCAGCCTGTCCGCCTTCGCGACCCTATCGGAGCCAGGGATCTCCCACATCCTAGCTCCCGTCGCCGTTTGGCGGAAGCGGATCCGGTCGATTCCCAGCTCCTCGATATTAATTTTGTCCCTGGCCGTTTGAAGGACGGAAGAATATGTCTCCCCCTTTTCCGCGGCGTCCGGCTGCAGCGACAGGATAACTGCCGCGGTCCTGGGAGCCTTCAGCTTCCGCTTTGCTGAAGGCTTCGCAGTTTGCTTCCCGGCCTCTTTGGCGGTCGGCTTTTTAGTTGAATTGGCCGCCGGGCCCGCGGTCACTGAAGGCTTAACCGCGGGTGCAGGTGTAGAGGCGGGGGTGGAGGACTTCTCCTTCTCCCTGCCCTTCCCCTTGCCCTTCCCCTTGCCCTTCCCCTTCTTCACCACGGTCGCCCAGGTCTCCTCCCGGGCGGTTGTAGACGGGCCTGCCGTCTCGGAGTGTTTAGAAGCAGGTGGTGGCATGGTGGACACCGAGCCCTCCCTCATTCGCTGGCGAGCCGACGGGACCTGTAACAGCTTTTTTTCCAGTTCTGCCATGCGGGTGTCAATTAGGCTGGTCAATAAGGGCCTGAGTTGCTCGACTATGTCCACCCCCGAAAGTGTCGAGAGTGGACCGGCGACCGAGGCAGTGGCATTGGCGGCGGCAACGGTGGCCGCAGCTGCCTCCGTCTTAGCCTCGTTGAAGCCGCGCCGCAACGACTTCACTTCAACCCTCAGGGCCTCGTTGTCCATTTTGACGCGGTTCAACTCAACTCTAAGCTGCCGTGTTTCGTTGCTCTCCGTTCGGCTCGCCAACGTGTCCACTACCTCCCTTAGGGACATCGCCGACTTTTTAAGGCGAGCTATAAAACCACCCTTTAGGTTCCCGGACCTCCGGGCAACCTCAAGGATGTCGGCGACTCCCTCGCCCCCGCGTGCCCTCAGTTCTTGCGCGTTGAGCGCGCACATGTCCTCGTCAATCAACGAGCCAAAATCGGACTCGTTGTCCGTTGACATATCAGTCCGGGTAGGCTGTACAGGCGCAGGCTTGAGGAACTTGTCGCGGGACGGGCCCGCCGTGGTTCCTCTAGACTTCCCTCTTCGCGCTGTGGTTATTTTGGTTAGCGCTAAACCCTCGCTCTCCGCGTCTGAGTAGATGCGCCCAGACGCGAAGGACGAGGGCGTAGGACGCTTGTTCTTCTTCTTCTTCTTCTTGCCATCCGAGGACCGCAAGCCGACTTCAGGGGTCGTCGCTTCGTCGTCCACAGGCAGCGCTGCGAAGCGGTTCCCGTCGCTTTGGCCCTGAGAAGGGCCTTTGTCCTTTCGTAAGAATCTTCCCTTGCTGTCCCGCGAGGGAAGACCAGCCCCCGAGCGCGCCGGCCCGTTTGAGCCAACGCTCCGAAAGCTGTTATCGGAGTCCGAGTTCGTAGCCGTGGTCGTTTCTCCGCCCTTCGCGGGCACCATATCTACACCCTTTGCGGGCGAGCCACAGGATCGTTGATTGCCCCCCCCAGATTCGGTGGGGCAGCGCGCCGGAACGCGGAGGGACTCTCCGACGCTGGAAGCGTCGGTACCCTCCTGGGGTAATAAAATATTTGTCAGCGATTCCATGGTTGTGGCTGTATCACAGCTTTAGATTTTTAATCGGGGTTTACTCCCCTAGGCCGTGCGGCTGACAAGCCGCTCAAGGTGCGCCCACACCTGCTGGTTTGGTCCGCGGGGGTCCGAAGACCCCTGCCACCCGCAACAGAGCAAGTGACGTTCCCCTATCCGCCACCCGGGGACGCGCCCAGTAGGAGACCAGCAACTCCTCCCCTAGCACCCAGCAAGGGGGTCTGGGCAGCAGGGTCTTACCCCCCCCAACCTAACCTAACCTTTTTTTTTTTTTTTTTTTTTTTTAACGTGGGGAAAATCCATCATGGATACCCTCCGGCGCGGGGGCACCAAAGGGTTATGTCAGACTCCTACTGACTAAAAACCATCCACGTGTGAGCAGACATCCGCCTGAGTGGGGCGAGATGGGGTCGCGTTAGCAGTCTCCACCCCGCCCCGGCGGTAGGCCCGGGCGTCTGAACGTCCGGGCCCCGGCACAAAGTTGGGGTGGCCTCGCTCACAACAAGGCCACCCCGCAGACCTGTGGGGTCACGTCGTCCGGCCGGCCGAAGTCCCCCGACTATCGGCCGGCGACCCCACTATTACGAGGGGGGGAGGAAGTGGGCAAACCGCCTCCTCCTTGCCCCCGTACGTCTGCGCCGGAGCGGGTCAGCGGAGGCGTCACTCTCCCTGGCCCGCTCCGCGGTCTCCTTCTGCGTCATTACCTCTTCGCAGAAGGATACCGCCGCCTGCCACGATCTCTCACTGTCGAGCATGGCTTTTACGACGCTCGGCAGCGAGAGATCCAGCCCGATTAGCGCCGAAAGCGCGCGCCGCTGTGATTCCCACGCGGCGCACACCTCCAGCGTGTGGAGCGCCGTATCCTCTGGCGCCCCACACTCATGGCAGGCTGGAGTCGCCTCCCGTCTCGCGATTTGGTGCAGATACTTACCGAAGCATCCGTGTCCGGAAAGCACCTGCACCAAACGAAAGGTCAGCGGGCCGAACCGCCGCTTCACCCACTTCTGAAGGACCGGCCTGACCGCGTCCACCGTCCACTGCCCGGGGACCGGCGGGGCCAGGTCCTCCGTCCACCGCCGCAACAGGGTGTCCTGCGCCTGCCTCCGCATGCGTGCGACCTCCTCCCACGTCGGGGGCTCCCCCCGGGATCTCCTCGCCGCCACGAAATGATACGTTTCGGCGAGGATCTCCGCCTGCAATTCCCAGGGGGGATCGCCAGCCAGCACGCACGCCGCCGTCCAGGACACCGTCCGGTAACCGCGTATCGCCCTCGTCGCGATGACCCGCTGCGGCCGTCGCAGCAGGGTCTTGTTGGCGCGACCGAGGGCGTCCGCCCAGACGGGCGCCCCGTACATGGCCATACTCCGGATGACCCCAGAGTACAGCCGACGGCAGTTGGCGTTTGGACCACCCACGTTCGGCAGCAGCCTTCCGAGTGAGGCGGCAGCTCTGACGACTCTCGGGGCCAGCTGGGCAAAGTGAGCCCCGAAAGCCCACCTCCCGTCCAGGGTAGGTGTAGATATCTTGGTTCTGGAGTTATAAACATCCAAAGTGTGCCTATATAGCCTCTCTACAGAGGAATAAGATCCACGTGCCCGCCAGACCGGCGCCGACAAGACCCAAAAAAACAACATAAAGGCACGTACGTCACGAACATCACGTGCGTCTTAGAACTACGCGACTGACGTAAGTGGCGCTCCGCCGACGGCAATCGATCTGTCGAGGATTCGGCCCCACCATCTGCAGACCAGCTCTGAAGAGGACCAGCCCGCGGGTAAGAATCCAGGGAAAACCAAGCTCCCTATTTCGCACCCCCTCTTGCCGCGGTTCGTTAGAATCATAGTAACGAGACCTCTCCACATCCCCAATTTCCCAAAAACCACCCCCTACCCTAAAAAACCACCCCCCAAAAAATTTTATATTTCCTCCCTAAAACTACCCCTTGGCGTTACTCCAAAACCACCCACCCCAGACCCTTAGTGTTGGGGCTCAAACAAGAGGGGAAATTTTAAGGAGTAACCCCCCCACCAATAATTTTACCCCCCCCCCCCCACGCACCAATTGTGGCCCCCCCCTAAATCGACGCCACACGAGACCTTCCCCCCCCCCGCGCTTGGTTGACCTCACCCCCGCGGGCCATATCTCCGGAACCAGAAGGGATAGGTACCCCGTGCGTGGTATCAAACGACTCGGGAGAAGGAGACGAACATCTTGGCTCCAACAGAATTTCCGAATTAAGCACCTCGGGAGCGGACACTTTTTATTTTTAAAAAACAAACATCACCATCAATACCACCGGTCACACCACCACCACGTCGAACTTGGTACTCCACGAGGAAGCAACAACACCGACGTCCTCGTGCAACTGCAACATCGGCGTCACAACATCTTTGCGCCACGTGAGTCCTTTAGACCGACCAAATCTTTTTTTAATTAATTAATCTTTAAGTAGTAAGTAGTTCACTTTGTATATTGTATATTTATATATAGACTAGAACATAAGTAGTTAGTAAAGATGTCTTCTCACACCAAAAAGGCAACCGAGACGTCATCGGTGAGCTCGAAATCATCGGTCTCGCTTCGTAAAAAAGTGCTTAAAAAGCTCGCAAATGTAACAGGAACGAACAAACCTGCCGCACCGCTGCCGTCGACGTCAAGCGTCAAACGAAAAAACATTGCGGAATATAATATTGTCCACACCGACACAGTTTCGGAGCCTCCGTTGTCAGATTTGGAGGACATTGAGACGTCCTCGGTGGGCTCTGAAGCCTCCGAAAACAGCAGGAGGACCTCCCTCCTCTACACCACTCCAAAGAGAGGAACAGGAGTGGAAATGGACCACGTCACAGGTGTGGCGAACAAACTCTTACAACGCGGCAAGGAAGCCTTGGAAAGCGCCGGCAACATGAAACGCGAGGCGAAAACCACCGCCTATGAGTGTTTGCAGGGCCTTTACGAGACGATCCTGTCGCTCTCGGACTCGCGCAGCCGGCATAAGTGCAACCTCGAGAAGGAGCGCACCCGTCACGCCCAAGAACTCGTGCGGGTCGAAAGAGCTCATGCCAAAGAGCTCGCAGATCTCAAAAAGACGCTCCTGTCGGGAATGCAAAAAACGGAAACGGACATCGTGGAGACGTTGAGGGAGACTAGAGCCGTACGCTCCTGGCTGGAGTACGAGACGGTGGAGCCTTTCCGGCGGATCCGCGATATTAAGGAAACACAAGCGAAAGAAGAAGAAAAACTGAGTGAGCTTCAGAGGGTACTTTCGTCGACCAAGACTAGCGACGAAGTGATCTCGCAGACAAGCGATGTCCAGGAGTCACTTAAGGTAGTGGGGACCACAATAGGCTCGCTTTCAAGCGGCCTAGAAAAACTAAAAGACGAAATAATACTCCAGACTAAGACTTTCCTCACTGCCAAAATCGACAACCTCCCGCTGGTCTTGGATGACGAAAGTCGCCCCCAAGTAAACAACATGGACACAATCCTAAAAACACATCTGGATGAGTTCAAGGAATATTTGATAACAACAAACTTGCAACAATCCAGTACACAAACACAACCAAAAATGGACCTGACCCCCCTATTCGAGCATCTAAATGAAAAAATGGAAATCATGTCCTCGGAGCTGCGGGCCCTGAAGGACTCTAGCAGGACCACCGCATCACCGAAGAAACCGTCACTGGAAACGGAGATGGCGGTCCAGGAGGTCAAGGAAACCCTGAACACAATCAAAGAAGGGGTCACAAAATTGGCTCCTATGGCGCCGACTAGCTACGCCCAGGTCGCAGCCCGACCCAAACTAGAGAGTGTGGAACAAAGACCTAACCACACTCTCATTATCTCGTCCCAAAACAAGCAGGAGACCAGCGAGCAAGTACTCGCCAAGATTAAAGACTCGCTGGACTTAAGGAAATCTGGGGCGAGGATGGAAAGGGTCCGGAAGGCGCGCGACCAGAAGATCGTGGTGAGGTGCGCCTCAAAAGAGGACATGGCTAAAATCAAGGGTCAGGTCCAGAAAAATTCAGGCTTAACGGTGCGGGAGCCCACAAACCAAGACCCCCTGGTTTGCGTGAGGGGAGTGCTGTCCTGTTACTCAAATGAGGAAATTGTAGACCTTATACAGGCACAAAACGGCCATATTTTCGAAGGAGTCGACAGGACAGCGCTTAAAATGAAGGTGCGGTTCAGGAAACGCGCCCGAAACCCCCATGAATGTCACCCGGTGATCGAGCTCTCCCCGGTGCTCTGGAGAAGGTTTGTGGATAAGGGAAAGATTTACGTAGGGTTCGGAAGATGCGCTGTCGAGGATCAGTCTCCCCTTGTCCAGTGCATGAGGTGCCTCGGATTCGGACATACCAAGGCCCTCTGCAAACAAGAAAAAGACGCCTGCAACTACTGTGCCGGCGAACACACGGGGGGAAACTGTCCCTCGAGGGCGAAAAACGAACATCCCAAATGCATAAACTGCTTCAGAGCAAAAAGATCTGGTCCCGACCTGGCACACACAGCGTATAGCGCAGAGTGCCAGGAACGAATAAAATGGGACAGCATAGCTCGATCAAGGGTACAATATTGCTAAGGGCGACCCGGAGGCCAAAGTTGTGGTCCCTAACGGAGAGACGAACGGTGCAGGATGCGCTTTGCGCTTCATACAAGCAAACCTGCAGCGCTCAAAGTTGGCAACGGACGAACTGCTTCAGGTGGCCCGGGAAAAGGGGATCTCTTTCGCCTTAGTACAGGAACCGTACACCGGTAGAACGGGTGAAATGAGACAATACTCAGGCACGAAGATCATCCAGTGCACCCTGAGCCGCCAGAAACCAGTAAAGGCGGCCCGAGGTTCAGTAAGGAAAGGCTGGATCTGGAGCTCAAACTACAGATCAAACTTGACAAGCCATCGCTCCATACTATCCTGGAGAGCGAAACAAGCAGAACTGCCTTCCTCACATTTGCGAGAAAGGCCGTCAATATAGCCGCAAAAAGGAATAGCACGACCGCTCCACCACCGGCTGTAACACCTATACAGAGTGCCAACACCGTCGTTCACGCAACACATCACGCAACACACACCCATACACACAACACACAATTACAGACACACCAAAACCATGTCCAACAAGACACACAGAGAAATAGCTCAACGGCTCCGCGGATGTCTCATGGCCGCACCCTTCTGGGCCAAATAGCAAAGGCCATGCCCTCCTCGCTGCATAAACTGTTCAGGAATAGAGCCAACCAAAATGCACCTCCGCAACCGACCCACAGCGGGATGACACAATCCTCGCTTAACGAAGGGAATGGAAGCGGATTAGTGGGAATAAAGACCAGATGCGTGGCTCTATTCATGGACAGCGTGGTAGAGAGGATGGGAATAAGCTTCTGTCGTTCCGAAGGACGCGATCGGATGGCGATTTCGCCGGGGCTCGCTTTACTGTTAAAGGGTAGCACCGAAAAGACAAGCATAAAGCGCACTAAAATCACAGCGCTAGCGCAAGAACAGGAGGGCGACTCGACCTACCGTCTGGTGCGTTTGAAAAACAAATGCATCGTGTTGTTCGAGTGGGGAGAGACGTCCGCCTTTGCGCAGTCTAGCTTGTGGCTACAGCGGTTGAGCGAGACCCCCGGTGGAATCCCCAAAAGAATTAGTGTGGATTCGATGAGAGTCGGATATGATAGAGGTGACGTATCTGACAGGTACGGTTGCCTAATGGCCTCCAAAGATAGTGAGGTCATAGTCTACGAGGACAGGGGGGAGGATCTCGGATATCTTAGACCGAAACCACCCATAACACCAACACCTCCTGCATGTCCGACTGTCGACGAACCCACGCTCAGCGGCTCGGAGCGCCTAAAGCAACAGGTCGAGGCCCGGAAGGCTGAACGAAGTAAGGCAAAGGTCACACCCGAATCAAAGCCGAGCTCGATGTCATTGGCGACATTTATCCACGCAACCATCTCCCCAAAACAAGGTAAGCTCCCACATCACCTCTCTCCCAAAAAGGCCGGACAGGGAGAGCGGCAATCGGCGGCGCTCAACAGGTTCACCAGAGACGATAGTCCGAGGCACCCGAAGGCGTCACCGACCGCTCGAACTAGGGCCGACATGGGTCATGTAACACCGCCGAGACTTCGACATGCGTCCACACCGCTACAACATGCGGAGAACGCCCTAATAGAGTTCCTGGCCATAATAGAGGCAAACCGTGAGGTCAGCCTGGCCACCTGCAAAAAGATCATGCAGGCCTACCAGTACGATCACCAAGGATTACTGGAGGTGGAACTCGAGGAAGCCGAAGCAGCCATATACAACAGCGAAACCCGACAAATACTTAAGGGCAAGATGTCAGGTAAGTATATGGCTGCGTATAACAGCACAGCAGGCTTCGTGAGCGCGGTCGAGTCTGAGGAGAACAATGAGGAGCCACAAACCTTTGAAACACCTGAAGGGGACCCGGTGGTGATAGTGGCCAGGTGCACGAAAGTAATGCTGGGAGACCGGATGCTACGGATGGCCAAAACCGTCTCAGGCGACCGGGAAGGCTCACAGACCGTGCCCTGGGGACTACCATCGCTGGAGTGGATAAATGGGGTACCGGGATGCGGTAAGACAACTCGCATAGTCAGGGACTTCGATGAGGACACGGAAATTGTGATCACTACCACAGTCGAGGCGGCAAAAGATCTAAAAGAAAAACTGGCGCACCGCTATGGCAACAAAGCCAAGCAAAAGGTGCGCACTATGGCCTCCGTTCTAGTTAATGGTTTCCGCGAGGGCTCAAAAATCAACCGTCTAACGGTGGACGAGGCTCTCATGAACCATTTCGGAGCCATAGTAATGGCCGCCCGACTTTCAGGAGTTCAGAAGGTAGTCCTCATCGGTGACATAAACCAGCTGCCGTACATCGACAGGGATAACCTGTTCGAAATGCGGTACTGCAGACCAACCATGATAACGACCATCTCGTGCGAGTTGTCATGCACGCATCGTAACCCCAAAGACGTCGCCCTTGCCATCAGCGAAGTTTATAAGACCGTGTACAGCTCGAGCACAAAGATCCGATCTTTGCGAGTGGAGAGCCTCACGGGCGCGCGTATTCCTGCAGGAAGGGACCGAACCTTATACCTGGTCTTTACGCAAGAGGAGAAGAGATTGCTGACTGACCAGGGATACGGATCCGGTGAAGGATCGCGCGTCTTAACCATCCATGAGGCGCAGGGCCAGACCTATGAGGACGTAATTGTCCTCCAGACGAAGACAAGGAGGCTCAAGATCCACGACAGCGTTTCGCACGCTGTAGTCGCGGTGACTAGACACACCAACACCTGTGTCTATTACACCGACGACCGTGACGACGCAATTGGTCGCTTTGTGGCGAGGGCAGCGGAGTCGACGGACAAGAAAATCCTCGAGCACAGTCTCAAGATGGCGATTCATCATAGAGACGCCGCCGTCATTGAGAGTGTGCTCGATATGTTGAAAAGTGTTGGGGTGTGAAGACATCTCTACATTGATAGGCTGATGTTATAAATTGTAATGTTAATGCTTTTACATATGTACTAAATTAATTACGTTATTAAGGATTAACTAAAAAAATAAATAAATAAAAAAATAATAATAAAAAAAAAAAAAAATAATAATAATAATAATAAAAAAATAATAATAATAATAATAATAATAAAAAAAAAAAAAAAAAAAAAAACCTTACTAACAGTAACTTAGGTTAAGTGTATATTGTAAGTAGGCCAATAGGCCATAAGTGTATATATACGGTAACTAGGAAATAAGTGTACATATATGATAACTAGCATATAAGTGTAAATATAACCTTACATACTAATAGCCTCAGTATTTTGAAAACCTAAAATATGTATACCGTTTATACCAACGAAAATAGTAAGGGAAAAAAAAAAAAAAAAAAAAAAAAAAAAAAAAAAAAAAAAAACAATAATAATAATAATAATAATATATATAATAAGAATTAAAAAAAAAATTACATTTAATATATATATAATTATATGTGATTAAGTTACTTAAGTTAGCGTAAACAATAATTAATGGTCGGTGGACTCACGTCCGATTTAGGGACACTAAGTTTAGTGTAGTAATTATTGTACTTAATATAGTTGCAGTTTCAAGTATCATGTATCGACAACTAACAAACAAATAAATGGAAAAACAAAAGCACGGGCATCATGAGTCCGTGGATATACATATTTATTAAAAAAAAAAAAAAAAAACCTAACCTAACCTAACCTAACCTAACCTAACCTAACCTAACCTAACCTAACCTAACCTAACCTAACCTAACCTAACCTAACCTAACCTAACCTAACCTAACCTAACCTAACCTAACCTAACCTTTTTTTTTTTTTTTTTTTTTTTTTTTTTCTCGCTGGTAAAATGCGTTTACGCACTGACCCCGCCACCCGTGGGCAGCGGGAGTGTGGGACTCCCGGCGCTAGACAGAACGCGCCAGACTACCCACTAAAAACCAGCGGTGCCCTCATCGTCATTCTGGGGCGCCACAGGAACGCTTTCGCAGTCAACTATGACGCCTCGACGGTAGGCCCACCTCTGTGGGCCGCCTTCACTTATAGAGCGCTCGCGGGCACCGTGAGCGCTCTATTACCCCGGGGGCGAGAGGGAGAATGTGGTGCCCTCTCCCACTCTATTGCGGAGGGTGGAGGAGTGCGTATTGACGTCTCCTCCTCCCCGGTCGTCTACTGCGGAGCGAGTCAGCGTGTGCGGCTGCTTCCCGCTCTCGCTCCGCGGACTCCTTCAGTGCCACGACCTCCTCACAGTATGAGGCCACGGCCGACCAGCACCTCTCGCTGCCAAGCATGCAGCGGACCACACTCGGCAGCGAGAGGTCTCCGCCTATTACTGCCACCAGGGCCCTGCGCTGGGGTTCCCAAGCGGCGCATTCCTCCAGGGTGTGACGCGCCGAGTCGACTGGCGCGCCACACTCGTGGCAAGCAGGGGTGGCTTCTCGCCTTGCGATTTTGTGCAGGTACTTACCGAAGCAGCCGTGCCCGGTAAGCACCTGCGACAGCCGAAACGTAAGCACCCCGTGCCGCCTGTTAACCCAGCGACGTAGGTGCGGACGAATGGCATCCACCGTCACTGAGCCCGCCGTTGGGGACTCCAGGTCCTCCTTCCATCTTTCTATTAGAGCTCTCTGAGCTAGAGCCCTGATCCTGCCAACTTCGCTCGGACGTTCGCCTCTCGCTCTCTGCCGGGACCGGAACTGGTACACCTCCGCGAGCACCCTCGTCTGTAGTTCCCAGGGTGGATCACCCGCTAGAAGTGTCGCCGCCGTCCAGGACACCGTACGGTATCCCCGTATCGCCCTCACGGCTATGACTCTCTGGGGTCTCCTCAGGAGAGTCTTATTATGAGCGTTTAGAGCGTCGACCCATACGGGAGCACCGTACAGTGCCATGCTCCGCACTATACCGACGTATAGGCGCCGGCAGGGGGAGTCCGGTCCACCTACGTTAGGGAGGAGTCGTCCCAACGCAGCGGCAGCGTTTTGCAGTCTTGGAGCGAGTTGTTCGAAATGTGGACCAAAGCTCCATCGCGCGTCGAGTGTCAGGCCCAGGTATCTCATTTGGGCCCGAACCGCCACTTCCGTTCCTTGGACGGCAATCCGCGCACCTCGGGGGGGACCTCGGCGAGGGCCGTGAAAGAGAAGGGCCTCCGTTTTCGATACGGAAACCCTCAAGCCCAGCATAGTAATACGGTCGACCGTAATCGACGTGCCGACCTCTGCGAGACGAGCGGCCTCCTCGAAGCTCCTAGCCCGGGCTGTCACTAGTGTGTCGTCAGCGTAGCATATGACGCTCAGCCCGGGCGGTAGAGTCGCCCGCAGCATCCAATCGAAACCGACGTTCCACAGGGTCGGTCCCAGGACGGAGCCCTGTGGAACGCCGCACCCGACGTGACGTCGATACAGCCGACCGTCGTCTCCCTCCCAGAGGACCTCTCTGTCCCGGAGGTACGCCTCCAACAGCCTCTGGAGATAGTGGGGCACTCTATGATATTTTAGTGCCTCCACGATGGTCTCAACAGGCAGGCTGTTGAAGGCGTTCTCTATGTCCAGCGAGGTGGCCAGGAGAACGTCTCCGCTGGCCACTGCCTCCGAAGAGAGAGCCCTCAGGGTGTTCAGGGCGTCCAAGGTTGAACGGCCCGCCCTGAACCCGAATTGCGCCTCCGAGAGGTCTGGTCCCGACTCTTCGAGGTGCTGGACGAGGCGGGCAGCGAGAATCTTCTCCAGCATCTTGGCCGTCTCGTCCAGCAGCACGATCGGCCTGTACGCAGAGGCAGAGTCAGATGGTCGACCCTCCTTGCGCAACAGGCACAACCGGCCCGTCTTCCACAGCTTCGGGAATTGTCCGGTATGTAGGCACTTGTCGAACAGGACCCGAAACCGCCCTCTCAGTTGTTCCAGGGTGATGCTCAGTACTCGTCCTGGAACACCATCCGGTCCTGGAGCCGTCCTCTTGGCCCTGAGACGATCCAGGGCCATGTCCATCTCCGCCTCGGAAATCGGAGGGATGGACGCCCCGGGCTCGTTTGCGGAAGACGACGGCGCCATCACGGGCGGAATATAGCCAAGACGATGTGGAAAGAGCTCCGACACCATCCGTTGGAGGTGATCCGACGGCATGGTATCCGTCACGGAGGCGCCCTGACCACGCAACTTGTTACGAGCTGCGCGATAGGGACGCCCCCATGGGTCTCGGTTGAGACCCGCCAGCATTTCCTCCCGTCCAGCGTCCTTAGCCTGGCTGATGGCAGTCTGCAGGGCCTTCTTTTTCCCGCGATATTCAATCTGCAGCTCGCGCTCCAGTTCCGGGTTCGCCCCATTACGCCTGCGGCAGCGCACATACCGCCTGCGGGCCTGGATGCTGGCCACCCGAAGAGCCGCTATTTCGGGCGACCACCAGTACACCGCACGCCGCTGTAGCGGGCGTCGCTGGATCCTAGGCATGGCCGCATCGCAGACGTTGGTTAGCAACCTACGCATGCGGCCAGCCAACTCCTCAACGCTGGAACCCTCAGTATCATCTCGGGAGGCCCAGCGCTGAACTATTGCGGCTTCCCGAGCCAGCTCCATGTCCAATTTGCTGAGGGCCCAGCGCGGAAGCTTACTTGGTCCTCTCGGGGGATTCCTTGAAGAGGACGGAGTGGAGACCCTGAACCGGATGTAGTTGTGGTCCGAGAGAGTCTCCACCTCCGCCTCCACTCTCCAGTCCGTCACCCTCCGTGCAACTGCGGGGCTGGCGAACGACAGGTCCACCACGGAACCCCCTCGCAGCCGCACGCAGGTGTGGGTTGTCCCTCTGTTCAAGAGAGACAGACCGGATAGAAGGGCCCAAGACTCGACGGCACGACCCCTCACGTCAGTCGCAGGGTTTCCCCAGGCCCGGGACTTGGCATTGAAGTCGCCAAGGACAATTATCGGTCTCGGCGACTGCCGACATACCGCAGCTCTGACGGTGTCTAGAAACGTTTCGAACTCCGCCAGGCCGCGGTTCGGGGAGAAGTACACACCTACGACCACGTACTCTCCCCAGGTCACCACCACATATCCCGAGCCACGTTCGACGAACGTGAGGGAGGGGCCAGCGGTGTCACCCCTGATCACCACCACCGTGCCATCCAGATCTCCCTGCCAATTTGGTTGGGGGGGAGCCCAGTACGGCTCACATGCCACCGCTAGGTCAATCCGCCACTGCGCCAAAGACTGCATCAGCAGATCTTGGGCCCTGGCGCAGTGGTTCAAATTCGCCTGAAGAAAGTTGCGGCAGGTCCTGGTCATGAAGACATTATCGCAGCTTCCTCCGCAGCCTGGCGGCTTTCACTATGAGCGGCGGTCTGGGCTCCAACGACCACCCTGCCCTTAGATTTTGGAGGACGACAATCCCGTCCCCCCATCAAATGTGACGCTGGCATGCCAGCGTCGGCGCAGACGGCACACCGCAGTGCTCCGGTGCAGGCTCTGGCCAGGTGGCCCTCAATGCCGCACCGGTAGCACATTTTGCCTCTGTCAGTTTCAGTCGGGCAAGTGGGGCGGGTGTGTCCCAGACCCATGCACTTGAAGCAGCGTAAGGCACGCTGCTCCAGCACCCGCACCCTGGCCGAGCTCCAGCCGACGAGTAAGCGGCCGGCATCCGCGATGGTCTTGGCAGCCGCGATCGGGCACCTCGCGACCACCACGCCCATGCCACCGGGTCCGACATTGACCTCTCCGGCCTTCACAGTGGCGGCGTCTGTCTGGCCCGCCTTAGCTACCGCTGCCACAACCATCTCCGATGTGACAGAGTCGTCCAGCCCCGTGATGCGTATGCTCGCAAACTTCGTGGGTTGGACGACGCTCGCCACGTCCTCCAACGCCAACCGCAGCTCTTTGGTCAGGCGTTCGGCAGCCTCCGGGGTCTGCCCTTTTGGCAGCTCAAGTAATCTCGCCCCTGTTGCGGCACAACGAATGTTCAGGCCATTATCAATCCCAAAGTCTGTGAGGCTTAGTTTCTCTGATGCCCGCTTTAAGGCCTCACAGTAAGTTACCCCCTTGCTTACCGCCTCCGGCCGAAGTGTTACCAACACTGCCGGAGTGCGGGGGGTGACCAACTTGGGCTTTTTTGCCCTCTGCTGCTGCGGTTGCTGCTGCGATTTCTTCTTTGGCCCGGCAGTCTTCTTGGTGGGCTCAGTCGGGGTCTTGGCAGCCCCCTTGTCTGGAACAGGGGCGGCGGCTGGAGTGGCGGCCTTGCCCTTCTTCTTCCCCTTTTTCCCTTTTTTGGCCACCGTCGCCCACGACTCCTTCTGCGGTGCGACGGTTGGTGCGGCGGGTGGGGCAGAGGACGCCTCGGCGGCCACGCCCGACTCTCTTGACTCACTCTCTCGACTTGGCGGCAGACCGGTGACAGGCTGGAGGCGCTCCTCGATAGCCGCCAGGCGGTCATTTATCCGCTCGACCCAGGTCGGTAGCGCCGCGGGTGGACTGCCAATCGAGGCAGTGGCGGCGGCGGTGGCGGCCGCGGCTGCCTCCTTCTTAGCCTCGGCGTAGTCGCGCCGCAGCGCCTTCACCTCCACCTTGAGCGCTTCTAAGTCCATTTTGAGGCGTCGATTTTGTGTTCGAAGCCGCCTCGTCTCTTCAGCCTCACTCCTAGAGGCGAGGGCGTCAACTACCTCGCCTATGGTCTCCGCCGACTTTTTGAGTCGGGCGATGAAACCGCCCTTGAGGTTCCCTGACCTCCAGGCAACCTCAAGGATGTTGGCGATCCCCTCGCCCGCACGCGCCCTTAGTTCTTGCGCGTTGAGCGCGCAGATATCGGTGTCAAGCAACGAGCCGACATCGGTCTCGTTGCCCGTCGATGTTTCACCGGACCAGGTGCCGGTGACCGGTGCAGGCTTAAGGAACCTGTCACGGGATAAGCCCGCCGTGGTTCCTTTTGACTTTCCTCTTCGAGCTGTGTTAATCTTGGTTATTACCAAGCCGTCGGTCTCCGTGTCTGAGTAGATGCGCCCAGACACGAAAGTCGGGGGTGGAGACCGCTTCTTCCCTCCCTTCGTCGAGCTCCGGACTTGAGAAAAGTCCGGAGACCTCAATCCGAGATCGGCCTCGAGGTCCATATCGGACAAGTCATCCACCGCTAGAGCCGCAAAGCGGTTCTTATCTTTGATTTGGCCCTGAGAAGGGCCTTTGTTTTTCTTCAGGAATCTTCCCTTTTTGTCACGAGAGGGAAGACCAGCCCCTGAGTGCGCCGCTTCGTCTGAGCGGACGCTCCGTAGGCTGTTGTCGGAGTCCGTGTTTCTTGCCTGGGTCGTTTTTTCTCCGCCCTTCGCGGGCACCGTGTCCACACCCATAACGGGTGACTCACAGATTCGATGGTTGCCCCCCCCAGATTCGGTGGGGCTGCGCGCCGGAACGCGGAGGGATTCTCCGACGCACGAGGCGTCGGTACCCTCCTGGGGTGATGAAATCTTAAGCATTGAATCCATGATGAAGGCTGTATCACAGCTTTAGATTTTTAATCAGGGTTTACTCCCCTAGGCCGTGCAGCTGACAAGCCGCTCAAGGTGCGCCCACACCTGCTGGTTTGGTCCGCGGGGGTCCGAAGACCCCTGCCACCCGCAACAGAGCAAGTGACGTTCCCCTATCCGCCACCCGGGGACGCGCCCAGTAGGAGACCAGCAACTCCTCCCCTAGCACCCAGCAAGGGGGTCTGGGAACCTAACCTAACCTAACCTAACCTAACCTAACCTAACCTTACCCCTAGACCTTAGAGCTGTGGAGCAAAGGGAGCTATACCTGGTGAAGAGGGGCAAGCCCCTGCCAACTCTCCCTGGCAGGGAGCTCGAAATGAGGGCGAGCCCTTTCCAGCTGCCGCACCCCGCCTTTCGGGAAAGGCTCAAATTTGAATGCATAGACGGACGGGCCGAATTGGACAAAATAGACACCCACGAAACGCAGATATACACAGACGGGAGCAAGCTCGAGGGCAAAGTGGGTGGCGCGGTGACATACTGGCAGGACGGCAGAGAAACGGGACATGCAAAGTTCTCGCTGCCGGACTACTGTAGTGTGTTCCAGGCGGAGATGGCGGCCATTTACAGAGCCCTCAAGCTGATGACCACCAAGAAATCACTGAAAACAGCAGCATTGCTCAGTGACTCCAGGTCGGCGTTAATGTGTCTCGCCGACCCGAACGGCCTGAATCCCACGGCCCTGAAAATTAAAGAGAAAATGGAAGAGCTAAAGGCCTCTGGAGGTAAAGTCGATCTGTATTGGGTGAGAGCACACGACGAAATCCCTGGTAATGAGAGAGCGGATGAGCTCGCCAAGGAAGCAGCGACTAAGCTAAAAACCAGACACGCACACGACCTATTCCCGCTCTCTCATGCCAAGAAACACCTCAGAGACAAAACATTATATGAGTGGCAGAAAAGATATGAAGAGGCGGCCGCGGGCGGAACAACCAAGATGTTCTTCCCTGATGCAAGAAAGGCCTACAGACTAATAAGCAAAATAAAAATGGACAACTGCACGGCACAACTTTTCACCGGGCACGGGGGATTCAGGTCGTACCTATATAAAAGGAATATCTGTGACTCCCCGTACTGTGAGTGCGACAATGAAACCGAGGAGACGGTGGAGCACATTCTGTGCGAATGCCCCAAGTATGGTGTCCTAAGACATGAGACGGAGAACCATACGGACACAAGCATAATAAAGCACAATCTGCCCTTACTTATTGCAGATGACCGCCTCAGAGACAAGTTTTTAACGTTTGCAAGGAAAGTTGTACTAAGGGCTGGTGTGGCAAACGGGGCTAAACACAATTAGTGGGAATGGAGGGGGTGCTACTGGCTGGGATCCGCGTGAGTCCCGAGTCCACAGTCGCGCTGGCTACCGCTAGCCGACCAGGCCCAGCCGGGATGCACCACCTCTACCCCTTCCAGACCCCGACCCACCACTACTAATTGTTACAATATCATTATAAATTGACATGGCAAATGAATATTATTATTGTGGTTATAGAACTCTAATGTAGTCTAAATCAATTGAGAAATTATTATTATTATTAATTATTCTTAACTTTATTAATTTTAAGTTATTTAAATTGTAAATATTTTAATTATGAAATTGTAATCGTAAATGTAATTATTATCCAATTATAAATTATTATTATTGCTGCAAATTGACATTGCTGTAATAGAATAATAATCATCAAATTTGTAATAGAAAATTCAATAGGTATCTAAGTAAAATTAGATTAAACCTGACTTTAATTATATTTAATAATATATCATAATATTACTAGGAGATGGAAATGAATTTCATTAAGTTAGTTAATCACATCACCTACTTAATTATTAGTTAGTTAGTCACATTATTATATCGTTAGTCATGTCATATATAGTTATATCATTCGCATCAGACTGAAAAACAGAAATTTAATTATTATATAGTATTATTATTGAATTGAAATGTATCTGACTTATATTAGATGTCGTCTAACTTAAGTTAGAAAATTATTATATTATTATTGTGAAATTATTATATTAAATTGTCATATTATTATTTTTGAATCGAAATGTATCAAAGTAGAATTATTTGTAGCCTAACTTAAGTTAGAAAATAATCATACCACTGTCATATTACTATTGTTGAATTAAAAAATTACTGGCACAAGCGTTGCGACAGAAAAAGGCAACGATAAAAAAAAAAAAAAAAAAAAAAAAAACCTAACCCAACCTAACCTAACCTAACCTAACCTAACCTAACCTAACCCAGTCTGGCGCGCGAAGCCGAAGCATATTATAAGCATCGTTTCCGCGTCGCTCTGTGCTTAAAAATCACTAACTTCGGCTCCACAACAGCTAAAAATCCATATTATAGCTCAAAAGTTGCGCGCTGCCGCCAGCATTCTGCTGGTGGTTTTAGAATTTTTTTAGAGTAAAAATTCGATTTTTTAGACAGTTTTCTAGTTTTTTTTTCAAAGGAAAAAGTGTAAAATAGTGACTATGTGAACTTCAAAAATTCATAACTTTCTAACCGTTTCAGTTAAAATTAGTCTGTTTGTGTCAGTGAATTCTACATAAAACCAGCTTTAATTTTACATATAGTATGTAAATATCTGTTCAGCCAAACATTTTTAAAAACATTTTCAATCTAAAGTTGTGTGTAAATTCCCGCTTTATAAAACTTTGTGCTTAAACGCTGACGAAATTAAAGCGATAACCCCCCTTTTTTATTTTACTAAAAAGTGACCACTGTGACTGTGTATAAGTGTGCGGAGTTTCAGAATTTTATGTGGAAAATTAAAGGTACTTTTGGACAATTTTCTTAAATTTTAATAAAAAAACCGTTACACTAAACCAGCCAGTTTTAGTGTTTTTTCCGAACTTTCTGTTTTAACTTATACTTAGGACATATTTAATAATACCACCGTAATAAAGTGTCAAAATTTCCATACAAAAGTGATAAACCAGCGAAAACCTAACCGTGTAGTTCTAATTAAAGTTCCAGCTCCCATATCGCAAAAATTAAAGCGACGACACCTCATTTTTATTTATTCATACAGTGCGAAATAAAATAACAAACAATTTGTGATATCATTTATAATTTTGTGATAATAATTGGATTTTTTATGAACAATTTCCTGAGTGCAAAAACCGCACTGCAAAGTTTGTTTTCTCTGAAAATTTTTAAATTCGTCATAACTTCCCCGTTTCATCCCCTTTTTTCAATTTTCTTTTACTCAATATCATTTTTTCTTAATCCTTTAAATTATTATACACTTTATTCCCTAGATTTCCCTAAGGGAAAAAAGTGAAAAAAATTTTCATTTTACGTAAAATAAATTTTTTTTTTCGATTTTAAAAATTTTGAAACCCACACCTTAATTCTATAGCTTCGCCCTCTTAAACGAGGTATTACAAAACACGTTAAGTTTTGTAATTTTTATTTAAATACTTAGTAAACTTTTAATAGTTTTAATTCTATAACTTTTGTAAAAATTAACCTTTTTTAATGCGGTTTTCGACAAACCCTTTCTTTTAACCTCTCCTACCAATCTTAACCCTAGAAATTTTTTTTTTTCTAACAAAAATGCCTATATCACACTCCCCCATCGAAGGAAGAAGCCGAGAGCCTTCGCAATCCCGCAATAAAGGTGGGAAAAACGCCCTTAGAGAATCTGCCGAATATAGACAAATGCTTACGTCTCTGCCAACGTCTCCCGACGACGTCTCTGACCACACCACCTTCGTGGAGGCCATCGAAAAATTAACTATGCACATAGAAACAACAATCACAACTGGCTCCAACACTAGCAGGATAAACAAAGCTGCTGTCTTAGCGGCAGCGGACGAGATCAATAGACTATCGAAACTTTACACTTCTTCTAACCCCACCCCGGCGCCTGCTCTTGACGCTCCCCCTACAGAAAAGGTACAAAATATTGACCTCCTGGGAGACATGAAAAAAGACCTCATTAAGGAGATACGACAAGAGGTCCGCCAAGAAATTCGACTAGAAATTGCGAAGCTCAGGCAAGACCCAAAGACAAAGGACGTCCAACCAGCTGAGGACAACACCATCACGTACGCCAGCATGGTGAAAAGGCCTGGGCAGGCTCACGCCGCCCCTGGCCCACCGATTACCAAAGCTCCGGCCCGAATCGTCGTGACCCAGCCGCCCGTCACAAGACCCGCTATCATCATCACCACGAAGTCTCCCACCAGCAGCAGGCAAGAAGCAGTCGACGCCTTCCGACAATCCATATCTTTTAAGAAATTGACATACGGCCCCGCTAGAGTTACCCCAGTTTCAAAGGGTAAAATCCGTGTCGAGTTCGACAAACCTGAGGACAGGGACGACGCACTAAAAAGGCTAAACACTGACAACGACTCAAAAGTCAAGGCCGAGGTGGCTACCAGACTCAAACCCATGGCTATTCTAAAAGGGATAGCGAAGGAAACCACTAAAGAGGAGCTGATCGAGGTCATCCTGGGACAGAATCAGGAGCTCGGTGAGTACAACCAAAATGACATTTCACTTAAATTCATCCGCGACAACAGAAACACAGCCTTATACAATGCCGTCATAATTACCAGCCCCAGGGCATTTCGTACACTCATGGGAATGGAGAGAGTGCGTGTGGACTATCAGCGAGTCCACATAGAGGAATTTTCTCCGTTCCTACAATGCCTGTCGTGTCTGCAGTTCGGACACACGAAAGCTCACTGCAAAACACCCACCGGCCGCTGCGCACACTGTGCGCAAGGCGACCATTCACACACCGAATGCCAAGTCAAGGACTCCACACCCAAGTGCTATAACTGCACCACACACAACACCAGGTTTGAGAACAAGTACCCAACAGAACACAAAGCCACGTCTAACACGTGCCCTATTCTGAGGGCGATGCGCAATAAAACTAATAATAACATCGATTATGGATTTACGGCCTAAAATTCACATACTGCAGTGCAACACGGACAAATCTAAACACACCTTTCACGAACTCATCCAATACTTCACTCACAGCAAACACAACATCGCCCTCGTGACTGAACCTTACATAGGGGCAGGAGACAAGGTTAAAAACATAAACGGTCTTAATTTGTTTCAATTTCCATCCCCAGATAGAAAAGTTAAAAGCTGCATTATAACCAAATCCGGAACCGGCCCCATTCTGGGCATCTCTGAACACTCGTCTCCGAACCTATGTATTGTTCGGGCACAATTAGGGCACACACAAATACACATCATATCCATTTACATAGAACCCAGAACAGACACACACAATACACTCGAACTCACAGACCGCTTCCTCCAACACAACACACAAATCGATTGCGTCCTAGGGGGCGACCTAAACGGCTGGCACCCTTCGTGGGGTAGCGCTCGCGCCAACGCACGTGGGGCTGACATCGTCACCATGGCGCACGCGAACGACTTATACGTCTGTAACACCGGCTCCACGCCCACCTTTGAAACGACCTCCTACCGACGCTATCGCTCTTCCATCATTGACATCACACTCGCCTCAGCTTCCTTACACCAAAACATCACACACTGGAAGGTGAACATGGACGCATGCCCCTCCTCTGAACACAATGCAATTGACTTTACAATTACCCATAATCAGTCACACTCATCCACGCACACTTCACAACACAGCAACACATCTACCTTCCTATACAAAAACCACAAAGCTCACTGGCCCACTTTCAACAGTGCGCTACTCACACACGCGCTCGCTAATAACCTTCTCGACACCCAGATAGATACACTTAACAACGACGATCTCGAACTCTTTATCGACAAACTCACTGACACCATACACTCTGCCTGCAAGGAGTCCATGCCCATCAGGACTCCCGGCTCCAAGCCAAAACCTCCCTGGTGGACCGAAGCCCTGGAGACTCGTAAGCGCGAAGTCATTTCCTTGCATCGAGCGCTACACGTTGCCAAGAGAAATGGGGGGCCTACCGAATCTCTCGGCAGCCAGCTCGTCGAACTCAAAGCGACTTACGCCAAAGAACTTAGAGCGGAATCCACGACCAGCTTCAGAAGGTTCTGTGAACTACAGACAAAAAAGAGAACGTTTGGACTCTCACCAATAGGCTCATAAAGGAATCGAGCCCACGAATCCTCCCGGCAACTCTCAAGACCAACGACAACACATACACAACGGACGGACACGACACAGCCAAAGCTCTACTAGACAGATTCTACCCCGATGACGACCCAGACATTGAACCACGACACTCCTTTCTGAGATCGACCCTCTCCACCCCATCCTCCACCGAACCTGACCCTCCCTTCACAACACAGGAAGTACTGGAAGTGCTCAAGGACATGAGCCCCAAAAAGGCCCCCGGCCTCGACAACCTGACTGCCGACATCTGCTTTAAATCCTCCCTACTCCTCCCAGGCCTCATCACAGATGTAATGAATCGCTGCCTCGCTTTACACCACTTTCCCAGACAATGGAAGAGAGCATATGTTAAGATAATACCAAAACCCAACAAGAGCGATCACACCGACTTAAACTCCTACCGACCGATCGGACTGCTCCCCGTATTCGGCAAAGCCCTGGAAAAACTCTTTGTCCGCCGAGTCACGTACACTGCGGCGAAAGCGGGCAAATTAAACGACAGACAGTACGGGTTCAAACCCCAGACCAACACAACTGCTGCTCTCCGGGCAGCCATCGACCAGATCAAGACGGACAAGAATAACGGACTCATGACAGTAGCGGTCTCACTCGACATAAAAGCGGCATTTGACAATGCCTGGTGGCCGGCTCTCTTCCATCGCCTTAGACACATAGACTGTCCCTCTAACATCTACCGACTAATACTCAGCTATACCACTGACCGAACGGTAATTTTAGACCACGCCGGATCCCGGATCTCCAAGACCATGTCCAAGGGCTGCATCCAGGGATCAGCCTGCGGCCCAGTCCTATGGAACATCATCCTCGACGAGCTTCTGGAGCTCGATTTGCCCTCTGGGTGCCGACTCCAGGCTTTCGCGGATGATGTACTACTAGTCGCGTCCGCCAGGGATTTAACCACATTACAAAACAACACTGAGCACGCACTTAACGCTATCGTGAGCTGGGGACGAGGGGTCAAGCTCACGTTTAGCCCCAACAAGACGCAAGCCATCGCCTTCAGTGGAAAGGCTAAACGGGCACGCATACACATCGACTCCCATCCACTACACATGCAGGATAGCATTAAACTACTTTGTGTTATCCTTGACGAAAAATTACTCTTCCAGAAACACCTGACACACATCATCACCAAAGCCACACTCATCTTCCAGAAACTGATACTATACTGCAGGCCCACTTGGGGAGCTCATCCCGAAAATATCCGCACGATTTATAACCAAGTCATACAACCCATCATAACGTACGCCGCCGGCATCTGGGGCCATGTCGTCAGAAAGAAGTGTGCTGCCAAAAAGCTACTCGGCCTGCAGCGCGGCTTCGCAATCAGGGCCATCAGGGGCTTCCGAACCATCTCCACCGTCGCTGCGATAGCACTAGCCAGATTCACTCCCATAGACTTGAAGGTCCTTGAGGTCAGAGAAATCGAAACCACTAGACTCGATGGCACAAGCTCATTTCTTCCTGACGACATCGCTCTCGAAAAACAGACTCCCCCCCATAACCTCCTACACCCCGCAGACCGCGTTACTCTTGCACCCCACTACTTTCATAACGAATCGCAAATCGCCGAATTCCTCTCCTCACACCCTCATCCTATATTCTCCATATACACGGACGGCAGCAAATTGGAGGATGGCTCGGTCGGCGCCGCTTTTATCTGCTATGACGAAAGAGGTCGATCGGTCATCAAAAAGTTCAAATTGCACTGCAGCTGCTCCGTGTTCCAAGCAGAACTTCTCGCCATACTTGAAGCCGCCAAGTGGGCTTCCCTACATAAACACCCGCACACTCTCATACTCTCTGACTCTAAGGCGGCCATCCAAGCCGTCCAGCACCGAAGCAACACACACCCTCTCGTATCGCTTATACACCACACACTACACACCCACTCACACACCGGCCGCATTGAGCTCGCGTGGGTCAAAAGCCACGTTGGCATAGCCGGCAATGAAGCTGCTGACACGGCGGCTAAGAGCGCGGCACTCCTGCATAAAGCATCGGATTACTCCTCCTTTCCCATAAGCTACACCAAACGCATGGCCAGAGAGATGACCCTTCTCGCATGGCGCAAGAGATACGAAGAAGCACAAGAGGGGCAACATACCCGGAATCTTCTTCCCACACTTGATCACATACACACCCTTTTCAAAAATACACACATCTCCTTTACACTTACACAAACGCTATCAGGACACTCATACAGCAAATCATATCTATACAAATTCCACATCACCGAGTCCGACGTCTGTCCCTGCGATGACCAAACGTCACAGACGATCGATCACCTCCTCCGACAGTGCCCTCGCTTCACAGCAGCCCGTTTTAATCACACCCAAGTCTGCAGACACCTCGATATTGACCCGTTCAACTTTGTGGACTTACTTAAACATCAGTCCTGCGTCGACTCTTTCGTCCGTTTGTCGAGCTCGGTCATTAACGCGCTCAAGGAGTATAACTCCACATAATTAATTTATCACATGTACATAATTAATCTTATTCTGTCTTTTACTTTAAATTTATTTTACTATTGTACTATTTCTATATACCTATAAAAAAAAAAAGACACTACAAAAAAGCGACATACAACTGCCATGAAAAAAAAAAAAAAAAAAAAAAGATGTTTCAACTTTGCCTGATGTTTAATTATTATTTACTTATTAATGTATCTCAAAGTAATATCAACATTGTAAATTATTTAATTATTAATGTATCTCAAGTAAATATCAAAATTGTAAATTATGCCATTATTAATGTATCTCAAACTCATATCAAAATTGTAAATTATGCCATTATTAATGTATCTCAAGTAAATATCAAAATTGTAAATTATTAACTCATTACCAGTAATCATTCATTTATAAAACACTTGACTATCATTGCATTTGCTCTTGTCTAATTTATACCATATTTTATTGATGTTTCTCATATGTGCCTGATGTTTTATTAATAGTATCTCAAACTAATATCAATATTGTGAATTATTTAACTATTAATGTATCCTAAGAAAATATCAAATTGTAAATTATTAACTCATTACCAGTAATCATTAATTCATAAAACACTTGATTATCATTGCATCTGCTTTTGTCTACTTTTAACCATATTTTACTGATGTTTCTCAAATTTGCCTCATGTTTAATTATTATTAATTATTAATGTATCTCCAGGCAATATCAAAAATTGCTAATTAATCAGTTCTTAACGTGTCTCAAGTAAATATCAAAGATTGTAAATTAAAAATTCATTGCCACTAATTATTAATGTATAAAACACTTGTCTATCATTGCATTTGCTCTTGCCTACTCCTTGTTGGAAACACCAACAAAAACATAATATGTATATTAATTTTAAGATGGTAACATTGATTATTGTCTATTCAATTTTCAATCTGTCATTGTCATTTTTGTCACTCTTTTTCTTTGGTTTTGGATCGCCGGCGAGGCAGATGTGTTTCTTGTGTAAAAACGTAATAAAATATTTGAGTGTAAAAAAAACCGTCGTTTTGCATTAAAAATCGCCACAAAGTCAACCGCCCACTATCTACCAGCGAGATCTTCGATATACAGTCCACTAAAAAACTTATATTTTCTACATTTGATCCAAACGACCCGGATAGTGGTGGCGTGGCTTCGAGTGTGGCGGCAACGCATCGTGGTTTTGTACAATTACGCACCGAGAAGCAGCTTTCCGCGAGATCCACGAGGTTCGAGGAGCAATTTAAAACCTGCAACGAAGGAGAAACATCCATTTGCAGTAATATCGAAAGATACGATATTGAAAAAAGGAAGCGGCTAGAAGTCCTTGAACTATTTCCGCCCTGTTTGCTCCGTCATAGCGTCATACGCCGAACAACCAATTAGAGGCCTTCGCGGCGTGCATCGTGTCGAAGTTTCATACGTCGAGGTCGCGGAGCGGTCGCGCGATTCGTCAATCAGCCAATCAGCGGTCGTTGCAGTGTGCAGCAATCGCGCGGTTCGCCCGTCAGCCAATCAACGGCGTGCTTGGATTCTTTGAGCGTCACGTTGCGTCATCTTGGGCTCTTGCGCAGTTTACAGTTTTATAACGAAACGAAGAAGTTTTCAAAAGTTTTACATTTACATAGTGACTTTAATTTAATATTAGTATAGCTTGTTAAATTTGTGTTAAATACATATAGTGCTGCATAATGGCAGAGCTAAAAAAGCTCGTCTCATATAGGGGATATGTAAAGGGCAGCATAACGAGGCTGTCTCAACAAAGCTTTGTCGCCGACTCGTTCGAAAGCTTGGTGGCAAAAAGGGATCGTCTAATTAAAACGTTTGCTGAGTACGATGAGTACAATAAGTTAATCTTAGCACTGGATCCTAGTGATTCAGAGAATTACTCTGAAATTGAGGATAAATATTATAGCGTCATCTCCACTTTGAATATTGAAATTGATAAAAAACAAAGTAAGGTTGTGCATGAACCTACTGTACAGGGTAATAACACTAAGTTACGTCTACCTACTATACAAATAGACAAATTTACTGGTAAGTATAGTGACTATACACCGTTTATAAATATATTCAATTCAGTTATTAGTAAAGATGTAACATTAGACAATATCTCTAAACTATACTATTTGAGGTCATTTCTTAAGAATGAACCTTTAGATTTAATTAAAAATTTGCCATTAACCAGTGAAAGTTACCCGGAAGCCATCCGGTTGTTAGATGAAAGATACAACAACAGATTCCTCATTGTAAATGAACTTAATGGTTCATTATTGGATGTCAAAGCTTTGGTAGTAAAGTCCTCCCCTCAACGTATAAGAGAGTTTGTCTCCCAGGTCAAACAAATACTAACATCACTAAAAAATTTAGGCTCTAAAGTTGAAGCATGGGATGAGATTGTTTTATGTATTTTGTTACGCAAATTAGACAACTACACCAAGGAACACTACCAGTTGGAGCGAGATGTAAAGAAATATCCCACGGTTCAGGAGATCTTGGATTTCCTCGAGAAGAGGGCATTGGCTCTTGAGAATTGTGAACATGTGGCCCAACCCAAGAAAGCTGTAGTCAACGTAACATCAACCTCATCAGGTAACAAACCATGTTTCTATTGTAATGCTAATGACCACAAACTATATAATTGTAAAACTTTCAAATGCTTAGCTGCTAAAGAACGATTTGAGTTCGTTCAAAATAAAAGGTTATGTCAGGTATGTTTAAATCAACATGAAAAGAAATGTAGGTTCCATTTCAAGTGCGGTGAGTGCAAGAAATCCCATAACTCACTTGTACACTATGAACCATCACCGTCACCTGTTACATTAATGTCAGGTAACACTTTTAATGATATCTTACTTCCCACAGCTATGGTCAAGCTTGTAGGCAAGGATAACTGCGAAGTTCATGTGAAGGCTATCCTCGATTCAGCGTCTCAAGCATCTATGATAACGAGTAGGGTTGTCGAGAAATTAAAATTGGCTCCTATTCAAAATAGGTTGGATATAATAGGAGTCACAAATTCAAAACATACATCCATGTTTTCTGTGCCTGTGGACTTGTGTTCATTAACATCAAATTATAAAACCTCTTTAAATTGCCAGGTGGTTAAGAAAATAACGTGTAAACTCCCCCGTAGCAGGATAGATATTTCTAAAATAAATATCCCTGCCAATACTGTTCTGGCGGATAAGACGTTTCAAACACCATCTGAAATAGATTTGTTAATTGGTGCGGATGTGTTTTTCCAGGTCTTGTTGCCACCTGAGAACGAGAATATAACACAACCACAACTAATAAACACAAGGTTTGGACATGTAATAGCGGGAGGGCTGCCTGCACAGCAGGCCTCTAAGTCTAAGGTAGCCTCTTTGCTTTGCTTAACATGCGAGACTGATGTTAATGAAACTTTAAAACGCTTTTGGAAAGCTGAACAGGTCCCGGAAACATTTAATGAAAAATTAACTGAACACGAGCTCGCGGAGAGTATTTTTCAAAATTCAGTTCAAATTGTAAACAAAACATTCTATGTTGATATGCCTTTGAAGGTACCATTAGAGGATGTAAACAATACACTTGGTAACTCATTCGATTCTGCATATCATAGATTTCTTAACTTAGAAAAAAAGTTGCAAAAAAATTCTTTATTGAAAATTAAATACAATGAATTCATTAATGAGTTTATAACATTAGGTCATGCTGAATATGTGGAGCTTAGTTCTTACAATTTAAATAAGGATTCTGTATATTTTTTACCACATCATGCTGTCATAAATGAAAGTAGTAAAACAACAAAAGTTAGGGCAGTATTCGATGCTTCTATGCAGACAAAAAATAAAGTTTCACTTAATGATTTAATGTTGAATGGGCCTCCAGTTCAAAAAGAGCTATTTGATATTATTCTCTTGTTTCGCTTTGGTGATTATACTTTTTCAACTGATATTCAGAAAATGTATAGGTGTGTAATGCTTAATCCTCAATTTACACCGCTACAGAATATTCTTTTTCGCAATAACACAGAGGAAGAAATAAAATGCTTACGTCTTAAGACTGTTACTTATGGTTTGAAAAGCTCAGCTTATCTGGCCACACGTTGCTTGAAAGAGCTTGCAATAAGGTTTGGCAACAATTATCCGCTAGGTGCGCTTATTTTGCTTAATAACTGTTATGTTGATGATGTGCTTTATGCAGACTCAAATCTAAATATTATGTTAGATGCAAAGAAGCAGTTACAAGAGTTGCTTAGCTTGGGGAACTTTAACACTCACAAGTGGGCGTCTAACTCACCCACGCTACTAGATAATATTCCAAATTCTCAAAGGCAGTTTGATGAGCTTGAACTACAAAAACAAGAATGTAGCATGAAGGCATTAGGCTTAACAATTAACATGAAACAAGATTGCTTTAAAGTTGGTTGTCCTACATTACCTAATACTGATAAACCTACGAAAAGGGATATTTTAAGTTATATAGCACGTTTCTATGATCCCATGGGTTTTATTAGTCCTATAGTTATTAAAGCTAAAGCATTAATGCAACGACTTTGGTCAGAGGGTATAGGCTGGAATGACATTGCACCTGAAAGCATTCGAGTGGATTGGCTTCATTTCATTGACAGTTTGTCTAAAATGCATATCATCGAAATACCGAGAAATGTTCCAGTCCCTGAGTCAGCTGTCTCGGTGCAGTTGATTGGATTTGCTGATGCTTCCAGCACCGTTGGCTATGGGTGTTGTATATATCTACGAGTAGTCAACATTTCAGGCGAGGTTAAGGTATTGTTACTCTGTTCCAAGTCGCGAGTCAATCCTATAAGTAAAAGGTTATCAGTACCACGATTAGAACTAAATGCTGCTCATTTGCTTTCTTTATTAATTGACAGAGTCTATAGTATTTTAAAAGTAAAAGTTAAAATTGATAGTGTTACGTTATATTCAGATTCTCAGGTTGTTTTAGCTTGGCTAAAAATAGAAATAACAAGATTATTACCTTATGTTGCAAATAGAGTAAAAATAATTAAAGAAAAAACATTAGCTTGGAACTGGTATTATGTAAAGTCACAGGACAACCCTGCTGATTTAATTAGTAAAGGAGTAGATCCCTGTGAATTATCTTCATGCGCCCTCTGGTGGCACGGGCCCTCGTTTTTGCACTCTCCTACTTATTCAGTCGAAGCAAGTAGTGTAGATGTAGCATTGCCTGGTGACTTACCTGAGCTAAAGGTTGTTCCTGATTCAGCAGTTGCTTTGATTGTTCAAAGTGATCAGGGCTGTTTCCAATTTTTAGCTAGATTTTCCAACCTTAATAAAGTTATTAGAATAATGGCGTATGTAATAAGATTCATAAACAATCTCAGACCAAACGTTAATAAAAATTTAGATTCTTTTCTTCATAGTTCTGAATTGCAACAAGCTTTAATGTTAATTATAAAAAATGAACAACATATTTATTTTAAGGATGAAATAAGGGCTTTAAAAATTAATGAAAATGTTAAGGGTCCCCTAAAACCATTACATCCCTTCTTAGATAGTCAGGGTTTAGTTAGAGTGGGAGGACGTCTTCAAAATACAGACTTTTCATTTGCACAAAAACATCCAATAATATTACCAAAAGGTTCATTTATAACTGAGCTTATAATAAACCATGAGCATTTAAGATTGTTACATGCCGCACCTAAATTGATGCTGGCTCATTTAAACCAAAAATATTGGATTATAAACGGTGTACGAGAAATAAAAAAGATAACACATAAATGTATTACGTGTTTCAGATTAAAGGCCAGCACCGCAAAGCAGCTGATGGGTTCCTTGCCTCAGCAGCGTATTACTGCCGCTCGACCGTTCGAAAGGGTCGGGATAGACTTCGCTGGCCCCGTAGATGTTAAAAATTCTCGATTAAGACGCGCCGTAGTTTCCAAGGGTTACGTTTGTGTAATAGTTTGCTTTGTTACTAAGGCTGTTCATCTTGAACTTTCTTCAGATTTGTCAACTGACGCGTTTTTAGCCTGTTTTAAACGATTTATCGCTCGTCGCGGGTTACCCAGCGAAGTCTATTGCGACAACGGCGGGTGTTTTAGAGGGGCAAGCAACCAGTTGGCTGATTTGTATAAGCTGTTCGCTTCTGCAGGTCATCAAACCTTGGTACAAGAATATGCTTCTAACCAAAAAATAAAATTCCATTTTACACCAAGTTATTCACCAGTGTTTGCTGGACTGGCAGAAGCAGCTGTAAAGAGCATGAAATTTCATTTAAAACGTATCATTTTAAAATCTATATTAACCTATGAACAATTAATCACCATTTTGGCTCAAATTGAGGCAGTATTAAATTCTAGGCCTTTGTTACCTATGTCTGCTGATAGCTCTGATTTTAGTTACCTGACGCCAGGGCATTTTCTAATAGGAACCTCTATGGTTGCATATCCTGAAAGCAATGTTACTGATGTACCTGTGCATAGACTTAAGCATTGGCAAATGTGTAATAAATTGACTCAGCAATTTTGGAATGTATGGCACAAATATTATTTAAATACGTTGCAGAATCGGCCTAAGTGGCGCGATGATCTACCTAATGTAAGTGAAGGCATGTTAGTAATTTTAAAAGAGCCAAACGCGCCGCCATTGTTTTGGCCAATGGCAAGAGTAGTAAAGGTTTTTCCTGGTAAGGATGGCAAAGTTAGAGCGTTAAATTTACAAATTCCAAATGGGAAAATTTACAATAGGTCCTTGTCAAGTATCTGTATTTTACCTTTTAATTATAATAGTAACGATTAAGTTTTATTATTGTAATTTGTTAATTAACATTGTAAAGACTAACAAAACTTTGCATTATAAGATTGTTAAATTCCTATTTAAAATTTATTTGTACCTGATGGTCATAAAAGGGTTCAATTCGATTTATCCTTGTATTGAATTAACTTTAATATTAATTTTCTAAAAAATAATAATAATTTTTTATTAAGTATTGTACCTTGTTTTTGCGTTAATGTAAGTTTCTTTTAATTTAGTTAACTTTGATTCCGCGTTATCCTATAATTATTAATTTGAGTTAAATTGTATAACCGTACTGTAAGGTAGGGTGTTAGAAATTAAGAAACTATATATTTTCATTCTTTTATTTTGTAAAATAACACAAAATAAGTTGTTTGCCGCGTAGGCGGGCAGCATGTTGGAAACACCAACAAAAACATAATATGTATATTAATTTTAAGATGGTAACATTGATTATTGTCTATTCAATTTTCAATCTGTCATTGTCATTTTTGTCACTCTTTTTCTTTGGTTTTGGATCGCCGGCGAGGCAGATGTGTTTCTTGTGTAAAAACGTAATAAAATATTTGAGTGTAAAAAAAACCGTCGTTTTGCATTAAAAATCGCCACAAAGTCAACCGCCCACTATCTACCAGCGAGATCTTCGATATACAGTCCACTAAAAAACTTATATTTTCTACACTCCTTACCATATTCTATTGATGTTTCTCAAACTTGCTGGATTATTTAATTATTGTTATTGATTGGTCGATAATTAATGTATCTCAAATTCGCCTAATTGCTCAACATTGTAATTTATCTACTCATTACCATTAATTGTTAATGTTTCTCGAATTTGCTTGTTAATTAGACATCAACATCGTAAATTATTAACACCGTACATTCCCCATTACAATTCACACATACTCATCCCACCTCACACACTCCCACATCATTTTCATAATACACATCATCAATTCATTTGGGAACGTGCTCCGGTCATCGCAGTAAATATACTCATTAAGCTGTCCGCCGGAACTCGAGCCCTTTTGGAAGTGGAGAGGGGAACTTCTGTATCAAATCGCAGCACCCACCCTCTCCACTCCACTTCATACTTCGCACAACTAAAATATAAAAAAGCACAACTCATTATAAAGAAATATTGTACAAAACCCAAGCGAAACAAATTGCAATCAAAAAAAAAAAAAAAAACCTAACCTAACCTAACCTAACCTAACCTAACCTAACCTAACCAAACCTAACCAAACCTAACCAAACCTAACCATACCTAACCAAACCTAACCAAACCTAACCAAACCTAACCAAACCTAACCAAACCTAACCAAACCTAACCAAACCTAACCAAACCTAACCAAACCTAACCAAACCTAACCAAACCTAACCAAACCTAACCAAACCTAACCAAACCTAACCAAACCTAACCAAACCTAACCAAACCTAACCAAACCTAACCAAACCTAACCAAACCTAACCAAACCTAACCAAACCTAACCAAACCTAACCAAACCTAACCAAACCTAACCAAACCTAACCAAACCTAACCAAACCTAACCAAACCTAACCCAGAGACGCCCCGCCCGACACTTAGAACGGACGCGTACATTGAGTTTCGAAGCTGCTCCGTCAATTTTAAATGTTCAAAAATTTGAAAAAGTGGTTTTTTCGCAACGTACAGTGACGTGCTATATATCAAAATTTGCGCCTTTGTGCGCCCTACACGTTGGCATAATTTGTTTAGTGGAAAGTTTACGAAAAGTATTTTAAAAAAGTGAAAAACTGTGCAAAATTGTGATTTGGAAAACTTTAAATGAAAACGCTGCGAAAAGGAGATCGAGGACCTATCAATATTTTTATATCCCCAGACGTGGCTCATTGAGCCCTACAATCTGACATACGAGTCGGATTTTTCCGGCGAAAACTCGTGGAGATAATAAGGAAAAACCCTCGACCACGTGGCCACGTGGTTGTGGATCCAGCGGGGTGAGGGGGAAGTGTAATACCTCATCGGACGCGGCTCAACGAGACTAATTTAACGGCGTTTCGTTCATAATTGTAAGGTCAGTGGTTCCGGCGAAATTCGATTTTTAAAATTTCTCAAAATTTCAAAATTTTTTAACAAAAAAAGTAAAGCGACGACCCCCCCATATTTTTGTGTTTTTAAATAGAGTTTACTAAGGTCTAGCTTCATACAAAAATTTAAAATTTTTGGCTGTATAGTTTTCGAGTAATAATTTTTTGAAAATTAGGGGTGTGCACGTGGGGGCGCAACCCTTGGTCCAATCTCGCCGGCGCCCTGCCTAAAAAATTGTTTTTATATAGAATAAGCTATTTAAATTTTTCCAGAATTTTTAGATTATTTTTAGTATTTTTAAATCAAATTATTTAACAAAAAAGTGTGTTTTTCGCACCCCAAAAATCGGGGGTTGATGTAAAAAATTATTTGACTAGCCTGTGTAATAGATCTTTAAAAGACCTTTAAAACGAGCCCAATCACGGGTGTTTCCGACCACAAACAGTAGTTTTAAGGAAAATCTCGATAGGTGGCAGCCATATTGGCGGCCATTTTGAAAATTTTAAAATCTCAATAACTCCGGCCCCATAGGTCGTAGAGAGACGGGGTTTCTAATGTTAAGCAAGGCACGATCAGAGTAGTGTTCTGGAAGGGTCTAGGACTCTATATAGAGACCAACCCCCGATTGGGTTTTAAGGGGTGGTTTCAGGTAGGCCTTGACGAGACCAGCACGGAGAGCCGTCGCACATTGTTCTGCGACTAGCGGTTCGCGAGAAATAAATTTTTGAAATTTTGGTTAAGTCGGAACCACTATCTGGTCCGCCATTTTGGAAATTTTTGAATTGCAATAGCTCGGGAACCGTTGGTCGTAGAGCAACGCGGTTTTTTCCGTTGACCAGCCCTCGGGAGGGGCTATCTGATAGAGCTAGATAGGTGACTCTATGTAGAGCCGTGGTAGAGTTCCCCCGAAAAATCGGTACGGACGTCTCTTTACTTAGTTTTAAGACTCAGGCATATTTGCCTGTCCTTCGTTGACCGAGGTTTGTTTACAGACTGCTATTGCAGGACTATATTAGTTAATAATACAAGGTTTATTGACCGATTTTTTGTTTTGGACTTAATTGACTTTCTAAATCTAATATTTTTACACTCTTTGACGCACCTCCTATACAAATTTATATTAACAAAAATTATTTATTTTAACCCATTTAGACCCACTCAGACATGTTCGGGATGCGCACCCCCCCCTCTTCTAGCAGGACAACTCGCACTCCTGAGTCTGCTGAAAGATCCCCTCCTACTTCTCGGCTCCCACCGAAGTGGAAGGAAGAAAATATGTATGAACTCTTATGTGACAAAAACGGCCGCGATAACCTGGCGAATATAATAGAAGATAAAATAAAAGACGTAATAAAATCTTCAAGAAGTTTAAAAAAAGAATACAAAGAGGCTTTGCAGTGGGCCGTTGATTGGCAAAGATTACTCTATAATAAAATAGACGAACTCTTTATAGAGGATCAGGAATACGTGGAGATGAAAGAGGTGAGGGATGCAATAAATGAGCAGACCCTCGTAGTACAGGAAAATACGAGGCAGTTAAAGGAGTTGCAGGAAAAAGTTGCGGAGCGGAGAGAGGAAGTCATCGTCGAACAGAGGACATACGCGAACGTTGCTGCGGCTGCGGTCGGGTCTCCGGCAAAGAGACCGGCAACACTGCACTCGCTCGTCGTATCGTCCACAGACGAGACGAAGACAGGCGACGACGTCCTCTCTCAGCTCAGAGCGACGATAGAGGCAAAAGAAGGGTGGACCAAGGTGGAGCGGGTCCGCAAGGCGAGAGACAAAAAAGTGGTGCTGACTTTTAGCACCACCGATGAGAGGAAAAAAGTGAAAGAAAAGGTGGAAGCGAAAGGTAAAGGCCTCCTGGTCGAGGAGGCCACTAACAGGGACCCGCTTCTGGTTCTTCGGGGAGTTATCTCAGATAACACTGATGAAGCGATTCTGAAGGCCCTTAGGAACCAGAATCGGGAGTTGTTTGACGACCTCGACCAGGAGACCTGCAGGGTTAGGGTCCGTTTCAGGCGTCGGGCTCGGAACCCCCATACTGCCCACGTGGTACTGGAGACCTCGCCCGTCCTCTGGGGTAGGATCACCCGAAGAGGCTTTGTTCACATCGACCTCCAGAAGGTGAGGGCTGAGGACCAGTCCCCGTTAGTGCAGTGTGCCCGATGCCTTGGATATGGACATAGCAGGAGGTTCTGCACGGAGTCGGCAGAAGTGTGTAGCCACTGTGGCGGCCCGCACTTAAAGGCGGACTGCACCGGTCCGGCCGCGTCCGCCCCGCCTTCCTGTAGAAACTGTACCAGGGCGAAGCTCGACGATGTCGAGCATAACGCTTTTAGCGATAAGTGCCCGGTCAGAAGCAGGTGGGATGAACTGGCGCGGTCGACCGTAGCATATTGCTAAGGGCGCGAAGGTCGGCACATGGGCAAAACAAGAAAATGTCACCTATCCCTTGGCGAGATGCGCGCGGGACAACCTGCGGGAGTCTTGGCCTCAGAAGAAACTTGAAAGTTTGTTGTGTAACAAGACTCTCGCAGAGCAAGAGGGGAACGCACGCCTTCCGGCTCCTGTGCAGAACATCCTAGCCGGGGTAAAATGGGGGGCTTTTTATTTGTCGTGGAGGAACGAAAACTTTTTAAATTCTCAGTCCCACGGATGGTAGTATGCAATAAACTGAGGTCAATTAACGGGCAGGCAAATATGCTGAAATTATATATTTGTATATAATTTTTTAGCATAGATGATATATGTAATAGGACTCGAATAATTCGTTTGAAAATTTTGTAGCTTTAAGGAAATTGTAATTAAGTTTTAAGTTAAGTGCAAAATGTAAATAGAACAGAGATCATACTGTACACAGCATGAACAAATAGTTATAAGCTCACAACAATAAAGGTCATAACCAACTGTATATAAAAATTTAATAAAAATTGTCAAAATTAGTTACCAATAGTCCAAGGAAAAATCCTGAAAATATGTCAATAACTACTATGAAGTTCATAAACATATACAATGTAAGAAATAAAAGCTATAATCATAACCTAAATAAAAATAGTTCTTCAGTCTAGATGTACATAAATGCCATAAAGTAAATGTATATACAAGAGTTAATAAAAATAAGTTGTACTTAGCGAATAAAGAGTAGATGTAAGAAAAAATTGTAATTCTGTAAAGCTTTTTAAGTAACAGAACAAAGTACCAAAAGAAGTACTCCACTGTAATAATAAAAAGTTACCTACCATTGTTAAATCATTACCCTGGTGTTATGCATGAAAAAGTAAAAAATAAATAGATAGGTAGGCCCAAAAAGGGTAGAAGGGAACCCACCCTGAGTGCAAAAGACGATGAATGCTAGAAAGAATAAGTATGCGGAATGAAAGTGCGAGAGGAATACAAGCGAGAACTGGTATGGATGAGTAAATCTTGAGAAAACACCAATCTCCTAAATAGTAATGTATAGGAGGTATAGTATAAAAAAAAAAAAAAAAAAAAAAAAAAAAAAAAAAAAAAAAAAAAAAAAAAAAAAAAAAAAAAAAAACCAAACCTAACCAAACCTAACCAAACCTAACCAAACCTAACCAAACCTAACCAAACCTAACCAAACCTAACCAAACCTAACCAAACCTAACCAAACCTAACCAAACCTAACCAAACCTAACCAAACCTAACCAAACCTAACCAAACCTAACCAAACCTAACCTAACCTAACCTAACCTAACCAAACCTAACCAAACCTAACCAAACCAAACCTAACCAAACCTAACCAAACCTAACCAAACCTAACCAAACCTAACCAAACCTAACCAAACCTAACCAAACCTAACCAAACCTAACCAAACCTAACCAAACCTAACCAAACCTAACCAAACCTAACCAAACCTAACCAAACCTAACCAAACCTAACCAAACCTAACCAAACCTAACCAAACCTAACCAAACCTAACCAAACCTAACCAAACCTAACCAAACCTAACCAAACCTAACCAAACCTAACCAAACCTAACCAAACCTAACCAAACCACCAAACCACCCAAGACTTGCAACCATCTTTATTCTTAAGTTGTTTAAGAGTCATAACGCCAGCGCGATTTAAAATACAATCAACGCCATCTAGTTGACACATGAATAACTTATCCTTCGCAGTTCTATAAAATTATAATATAATTCTTCGAGTTTATTTCGATAGATTTACTAGTAAGCAAACTATAACAGTTGCTTCATTACGTAATTTGATCAATATGGGTACCGACCCTTTTATTTTAAGAGTAAGATTAGCAATAATGAAATTTGTGAATATTCATTGTACATACATGCCAAAGCGTATGTACCTATAATACGTTTGTACAAGTCTGAAATATAAATATTGTATTTTAATTGTAAGAAAAATGTGTTAACGATGTAACTTACAATTATTTATAATAATTGTGTTTGCTCGCAAACGAAAAAAAACCGACTTCAATTACATCGACAAGTAATACAACGTAAGTACACGAAAAAGTAGTCACGTAACTAAATTAATTCAAAAAGTAGTGATCAGTGACATCAAAATTATTTATAAAGAAAGCTACCCTAGCGCCTAGCGGATAATACAGCGCACTACGTTGCATCCTTGAATTGATTGTACATCTATTACTGAAGTAGTTTTAAGATATCCTCATAGATGGCGTTGGCCCCCGCCAACGCCATCTATGAGGCTATGTCAAACCGGGACCGTCTCATAAATACGAGCCATCAATGATTACTCAATTACTCAAAAAGTACTAATTATATCTCGATCAAATTTAAATAAGACCACATGATAAGTATTAGCTTTTGATTTATAAAAGAAACATCAAACTCGGTGCACTCAGTAAAAAGTTATGAGATATAATACAAAAAACAGTCAAGTAAATACGCGTTATCAAAGATTACTTATAAAAGAAGACATTAGATCTCGATCAAATTTAAATAAGATTACATTACAAGTATAAGGTTTCGAATAAAGTAAGAATTATCAAAATCGATAAACCCAGTAAAAAGTTATGCGGATTATTACAACGTAGGTCGACGAAAAAGTTGTCAATTAAATACGCATTATTAGATATATCTCTAAAAGTACTTGTCAGATCTCAATTAAATTTAAATGGGACCACATGACACGCAAAACCTTTCAGTTAAAACAAAACTCATCGAAATCGGTCCACCCAGTCAAAAGTTCTGAGCTAACATACATAAAAAAAAAACATTTAGTAAAAAGCGGTTATTTCAATATTACAAACAGACACTCCAATTTTATTTATATGTACCTATAGATATTTGTATCTCCATGATATAGTTCCAGGAGCTGGGAGTTTTTTATTGGAAATTTCCTCCTCTTTCAGAATCTTTTTTTGAAATTTCTTAAATATTAACAGTTTATGAAATATTGGCAAAAAACGAAAGGCCATTTTTCTCCTTTTTTTAATTGTTTGTAACTTGTGCATTTTTTTATGTACTAAATTCACACTTTTAGAACATTTTTCTAGGCGTCATTCCAATAAGCTATCACACATAATTTTAAGAGCAGTATCTTTATTTTCGACCATTTTCAACTTGTCAACTAAACTAACTACGCGGAATGGAACACGCTTGGCGAATCTCTGCGCTGCCGCTGCGATCGGCAGAACGGGAAAAAATTTTTATAATAAAAAAAGATTTTTTATATTTCGTAATATTTATTATTTTATTTGTACCGCCGGTCCCGACCATAATCCCAAAATCCCGACTTTTTGAAAATTTGTCCAGACTTTTTTGTCTTCCCATCTGGCAACCCTAATCGAGCCACATACGAAATGACGATTCTAGATCACGCTATCGAAGTTTTCAAAGCGAATGAACTATATATACAAGAACCCGACAACAACCGTCGGGGGCCGGGGCAGTGGGTTGTGCAAGTTTAGGTGTTTTCATGTTGAATGCACATAATGCCAATATTGCAGCCCTCACTTCCGCAACAATCATTGGTTGGCAACAGACTTGCAACCATCTTTACTCTTAAGTTGTATAAGAGTCATAACGCTAGCGCGATTTAAAATACAATCAACGCCATCTAGTTGACACATGATGAACTTATCCTTTGTAGTTCTATATCTAATATCTATACTTATTATAAAAATAAGTCCCCCGGCCGCGTCTTTTTGTCCTCCTGTCTGTCCTCCTGTCTGTCTGAACGCGATAAACTCGAAAACTACTGAACGGATTTTTACACGGTTTTCAACAATAGAAAGAGTGATTCTTGAGGAAGGTTTAGGTATATAATTTATTATTCTTTTATGTAAATTAGCAGAAATACGGCGATAAATGTTGAAGAGGTCGCAAAAAATCTCGCCAACGGGGACCTTTCCTCGCGAACGCCGCGTAAACTAGCCAAGATATAGTTAACTAATGTACTAGCGAATTCGAAATCTATAAAAATTCTACAAAAAAGTCCGCGACAGCATATCTCTATCTCTTACGGTTGACTTACAATGACCACTTTTATGTTCAAATTTGTAATTATAAACATTACGTTATTTTCAAAGCTATTTTCTTTAGTTCAGTATTAATCCTTATCCAAATAAATATGTTAGTTAGCTTAAGAATTTAATGCAGATTAAAATTGCCCTTTACACTATATCAATCAGATGAATAGTTTTTGAGATATCGTCGTTAGAAGTAATTATTAAAAATAATTAATGCGCAACGAAGTGGGCACGGGTCGGCTAGTAATTATAATAATTATAATCCTTCGAGTTTATTTCGATCGTTTTACTAGTAAGCAAACTATAACAGTTGCTTCATTACGTAATTTAATCAATATGGGTAGGTACCGACACTTTTTTTTAAGAGTATGAATAGCAATAAGGGGGCGTCCATAAATTACGTGAGGTGTTTTTTTTAATTTTCTGCCCCTCCCTCCCCCCCTGGTGAGATGTCGTGAGATTTTATTCAACCCCCTCCCCCATCTCCCAATCTCACGTGAGATTTTTCAAAATGTGAGTTTCTTACGTAAACGTGTTGGATTGTTATTGTAAAAAGAAAAAAACAAATTTGCTTCGTGCTTTTATTTACGACTAGTTATGACTAGTAATCAATGTTGCTGAGAGTTTAATTATAAGTGTAATAAAAATTTAACAATAGAATACTAACTACTTAGATTAAAAAAGAGTATCTACTCTAATTCAGTCCATGGAGAATCATGCACGGTCTCAAGAGAGACTATTGGAACCAACATGTCCATATGATTTTCAGTAAAATCATCTGATCCTTCAACTTCGTTCTGATCTAGCCACTCTAAGCCATTGGCACTTGCACAAAGTAATTCATTAGCTCGTCTTGTGACAATCCGTGTGGGTCGCACTTTTCGGAACATACGCGCTTGCTTAGCTGGTGCAATGTGGGCTGATCGTCTGTGCTCTGCAGCTCTTGTGCTAGATGCAAAGTAAATACCGCATGTACTGCAGCATCTTTACAATCTGGATTAAATGGACCAAAATAGTATAATTTTTTTTTGTTTCAATCAGAAAAAAAATTGCGTGATATTTGCCGAGACCCCCCCTCTCTCCAACGTAAGATTAGATGAGATTTGACTCGACCCCCTCCCCCCCTTAAACACCTCACGTAATTTATGGACGCCCCCTAATGAAATTTGTGAAATTTATATTCTTTGTTATACATGCCAAAGCGTATGTACCTATAATACGTTTGTACAAGTCTGAAATATAAATATTTCGAGTATTTCGATTCTAAGAAAAATGTGTTAACGATGTAACTTACAATTATTTAATTTTGTTATTCTGTATAGCTTTGATTTAGTATAGTTTTGGCAATCGGCCGCTACATGGCGTTTGGTTTCGATTAAATCACGCTATGGTTGTGTCGAAATCCATACATAAGTATTGTTGGAAGCAAGAAAAAAGTCATGTGTCATCATGTTGTCGTTTCATTCCACCTACCACCTGTGGCCCCCGTGGGAACCAGTTCCTGAGAACGCAAGCCGCAAGGGTTTGGCGCCAACAAATCTAACAATAAGAATTTTGGATTACGGTACCTATTCTGATTAATTAAATTAATGCTGATCATTACTAGTAACATTTTAAACTTAACTGTGATAATAAATATATCTACTTGAAATTTTAATATAACTCTTTGTTTTGTTTTAATACGTCATATTCAGATGAGAATCGAGGCTTTTAGGACTGAGTCGAGTGAAGTCTGACGTGCTGTTCTTGCGTTCTATTTACTGATGTTTCATTTATATGAATTATTGTGTTGTATAGGAAAGATATTAACAGTATGTTAGTTACAATTGTGATAAGTTATATCGAAATCAAATCACTTGCTAAGCTCTTGTTTGGTAGGACAAAAACAATCAACATCTAATGTTACCCCACAGTAGTAACTTGTATGACATTATACTTATTATAATATACAAATGTTTATGATAGATCATTCCAGTTTCTATGAGCATTGTAAGAGTAATCCCTTTAAATTTTATCATCCCACCTTCGATCATCATCAGTTAATTTCATTTATACTTTTAATGCAAGAACATGGATCAAAATGTTTTAAGTGTTTGAAGTAAAAACTTCTTTAGCGGCGTTATGCACTTTTATAAAAGTACTAGCGACCCGCCCCGGCTTCGCACGGGTGAAATGCTAATACGCTATATAGTTTATAACCCGTTTTTTACCGTAAAACCCCTCCTCCCTACCATTTCCGACCTCAGATCGCCCGTAGGTAATATAATTTTCCTTTAATTTTCGTTGTATTCTCTTTCTTTTCCAATGTGTTTCATCATACTATAATAATATTTTCTTTGTTTTCAAAAGCTTAAAGCACTACTCTATTCTTGATGTTGATACTAGAATGAATTATTTTCAGTTATGTTTCAATATTGAATTCCGGGAACAAAAGATCGTCAGGTCTGTGAGAGCCTGAATTTTCCCTTTTGAAATTATAATTGCCGCTTTTAAGGTCCGAAGTCTAAAGTAGTAAAAGTCTAAGTTTTTAGTAAATAAATAAAAAAAATCTTTTGTATTCCATACGGTCGCGGTCCTCCGTTCCTAAGATAAGCAAATTAATGCTTTTGATTCAGGTGACAGCCGATTGATACACAGTTTACTTTTGATAAATATGCATATATAAATAAATATATAAGTAGGGTCACAGCGAACACACCAACGAGCTAGCCTAAAATTAACTTTGTGACTTTTCTATCGTCATTTAACAAATATATGATATTTTTGAGTGTGTATTGCTGTTGCCTTAGTCCGTGGGTTTCTGGTAGTCACGAGACGAGAGTGACCGTCAACTTAGAACTTCGTCGGTATGGAGATGTTGAAATACAAAATGTATGTACTGTACAGACAGTCAGACAACTCAATAGTAATTATTCTACTCTTACTCTTTATAATAATTATAAATTATGTGTATTATTAAATATAATTGATTATTATCATTATGTAATTATTGTGCTTGCTTGTGTTGGAGCGCCTGTCGGTTTTTGAAGAGCAATTACTCTCAATCTCAAAATCTTGTTATTATGTATGCACTTGTCAGTTTCTTGATTTATCTTCATATTTTATTATTATCTTTGTTACACGTCGTTCGAGACGGTTCGTTCATTATTAAATAGTACTTCATCCAACCCAGTAGCAAATTATTTTAATAACTACTATTAGTAGTCTACTAGTAGACTACTAACTCTTCCTAACGAATCCTTCAACTCGCAAGCGAATAAAATCTTACTTCAATTATATTGATACAGAGTGGACATAGACGAAATAATTGTCACATAAATACGGATTATTATAAGACCGTCTTTTATTACTGCGAGAGATTGATGTAAATCCTTTCAAAATCTACTTAAAATTTAAAATGTAGTTTCATCTACTTACTCCCATTAATTATAATTTTCACAATACCTATAATTATATTGAGTCGAATTTGTTTTCCAACTTGAGTGAATTTGATTTGAGTTCAAGATCTTACTCAATAGTCAATACTTATTTAATAAATATATTTGTGTTACTTCAATTACAACAAGTAATACAACGTAACAAGACAAGACCAAAAAATAGTCAAGTAAATACGCGCTATCAAAGATTACTCAAAAAGTAGTCATCATATCTCGATCTTTGAACAAGATTACATGACAAGTATTAGCTTTTGATTAAAGTAAGAATAATCAAAATCGATAAACCCAGTGAAAAGTTATGCGGTTTAATACACCGTAGGTCGACAAAAAAGTAGTCAAGTAAATACGCATTATTAGATATAACTCTAAAAGTGCTTGTTAGAACTCAATTAAATTTAAATGGGACCACGTGACGCGCAACACCTTTCAATTAAAACAAAATTGATCGAAATCGGTCCACCCAGTCAAAAGTTCTGAGCTAACATACACAAAAAATACAGTCGAATTGAGAACCTCCTCCTTTTTTGAAGTCGGTTAAAAAATGCAATCGAATTGAGAAACTCCTCCTTTTTTGAAAGTCGGTTAAAAATCGAATACAGTGAATATAGTGACTAATTCATATTGTTAAAAGAATTGTTTCATCTTTTCATGGTGAATGGTGATGGAACCGATTCCGCATTTCTGACTCAGACGTCAGAACGGACGCGGATTTCGAAAATTGGAATAGTAAGGCTTTAGATTTAGACCATTTTTATTATGAAAATTTTAGCCGTAACGTAGAGTAGAGCGTAAACCTAAGTGCTGCTGACTAGGGAATGCAATCTCGTTCTCGCGAGATCTCGTTTTTGCGAGATCTCGGCCTTTTTTAGCGAGATTGAATCTCGGACGAAAAAAAGGACGAGATCTCGCAAAAACGAGATCAGCGGTCACAGCACTGGTTTTTGTATGGCTGTTGCGCGCGCGGTTGCAGGTTCGATCCCCGCACACGACAACATTTGTATTATCCATACAGATGTTTGCCGTGGTCTGGGTGTTTGTGCAGTCCTTGTGGGTTAGCCCACCGTGCCTCGGAGAGCACGTTAAGCCGTCGGTCCCGGTTGTTATCATGTACACCTGATAGCGATCGTTACTCATAGTAGGAATAGGTATATCCGCTAAGCCGCATTGGAGCAGCGCTATATAACATTACGCTACGGCCAATAAGAGCTGAGCATTAATAAGAAATATTACGCGGAAATATATTCTTTTTAACCGACTCCCAAAAAAGGAGGAGGTTCTCAATTCGACACGTATGTTTTTTTTTTTTTTTTTTAATGTATGTTGGCTCAGAACTTTTGACTGGGCGGACCGATTTCGATCAATTTTGTTTTAATTGAAAGGTGTTGCGTGTCATGTGGTCCCATTTTAATTTAATTGAGATCTGACAAGTACTTTTAGAGTTATATCTAATAATGCGTATTTACGTGACTACTTTTTCGTCGACCTACGTTATATTATACCGCATAACTTTTTACTCGGTGTACCGATTTCGAGGATTCTTACTTTAATCGAAAGCTAATACTTGTCTTGTAGTCTTGTTAAAATTAGATCGAAAACTGATTACAAGTTTTTGAGTAATCTTTAATAGCGCGTATTTACTTGACTATTTTTTCGTCTTATTACGTTGTATTACTTGTCGATGTCGATTGACGTCTGTGGTCGGTATGACATCGGCTCCGTACAATTTTAACTTTAAAAAATAATATAGGCGACCGATAAAGGCAAATAGTGCATCCGAACACATGTTTACGTCTATTTCGCGAGTGTGAGTGTTATTTTAAGCTCAAGTGTTCAAAAACTTGTCCAAAACTATCCCAAAAACATTAGCACCCTTTCAAAGACTGAACTTTCCGTAATGTTTTATTGTAGTGCAAAAACTGAATGAACTGTGATTTTAGTGAAAAATAGACCTAATAAGCCATTAAAAGTGCAAAATAACATTCTGTAATACAAAAAACTAAAACAATATTAAGTTATTAATATAAAGTGATAAAAGTATAAAAATAGCTTGTGAGGGTGGACTTAAAATTATTTGTCAACGTAACTTAAAGAAGTACGAGCCAAGAAGTGTACCTACGCATAGTGGTTTTTGTTTATATTTTATTTTGTTTTTCTGTTTTTGTTCGAGAAACTTCCCTTACTAAAATAAGTATCGACTATTGTAATTAATCAAATTCAAGATGGAGGAAATAAAAAAGATTTTAGAAAACATGCAACAAGACATACGACAACAAAAATCTGAAATGTTAGAAATGAAAGAAGACATAAAAAATACAATCAATAACAATATTAATGAGAAATTTAAACAATTAGAAATAAAAAATGAAGTTATTGAGGGAAAAATTCAGGAACTATGTGCCATAACAAACAATTTGGAAAGACACATTAGACGCAAGAACTTGGTCATGTTCGGAGTGGAAGAGGGTGAAAAATCGTATTATGAATTAGAGGATAGAGTAATTAAGATAATAAATACATACTTCGACGTTCAATACACCAGCAACAACATAGAAGATGTTAGAAGAGCAGGGAAAAAAGGCAATATGGTTAGACCCGTCATAATATCATTTAGTACAATGGGCCTAAAACTAAAAATTCTAAAAAACGGAAAATGTTTACGCAACACAAATTATTACATAAAAGAGGACTTTACACTGGAGGTCAGAAACAAGCGCAAAGAGTTACGAACCCAACTGAAAATAGAAAGAGACTTGGGTAAAACCGCATTTATTAAATATGATAAACTGATCGTATTGGACAACATTAAGAACACCTCTCATCAATATACAAATAAGAGAACCCTATCTGAATCTCCAGAACTTCCTAATATCAACCACCAAAAGGACAAACAAACAAAAAAACAACCACTTAAGAAAAATAAACCTACCAACATTAAGGACTTATTTATACAAAAACAAAAATTAACTTTCACACCCACAAACAACAACCAAGAACAACCAAGAACACCGCAATAAAATACAATATAGCAGCCACAGACAGGTCCTCCTCATCTTTATCTCCCAGTACGGCTGGTCACCGCGGGAGAGTTCGACCATAACCCTCCAAAGATATACAGACACAACTGGATTAAGATAGGAAAAGGTGAAAGACTTTTAGCATTCTCTGGAGGAGGCTTTTACCCGAAAGGGGTCCATACATATTTAACATTTATATAGTGGATAGTTGAAAAAAAAAGAAGAAAAAAAGATACTTATTATATATACTATTTACTAAAACTAATACTAAAAATGATAGTCGTAGTATCTTTATTATTTTTGTATAATGTAATTTATTGTAAATTTAGATAATGATTTTTAATTATTTGTAATTGATTTGTAAAAGTAGTGATAGCTGGTATGATACTGTTATTGCATTGATTGTTAGCTGTAACTGGTATAGATGGTTGGTAAATATTGCTATTATTATATTTGATTGTATAAAAACATGAACTGATTGATTAATTGTATGGGAAATGGTAAAAATCAAATGTAAAATTTATCTGCTAAAAATGTTATTTAAAAAGATAGTACTGATATTTATATAAGATAAAATTTGTCGTAAAATATAACTGTTTGGTAATAAAATTATGTGTAATGGATTAGTGGAGTAATGGTGGTTTCATGATATTGCTATTGCTTTTACTTATTAATTGGGACTGTAATGTCGATTATTTGTAAATATTATTGTTATCAACTATACACAATTATTCCCAGATATAAACTGATTTAATGTGTCGATTGGTTATGTAGGTAATAATGAAAAACCAAATTTATTATCTATTTCAATTTTTAAATGAAAATTGAAATTATTATGATGTGTTGAATTTTTACTGATTCTTCCAGTACTATTATATTTAAATCTTTCTGTAATTCAAACATGTATGGAATGAATAAAGCTTTATTATTATTATTATTATTATTACTTGTCGATGTAATTGAAGTCGGTTTTTTTTCGTTTGCGAGCAAACACAATTATTTGAGAGCTTCACTTAAGAGCACTGCGTAAGAGTTAAAGCTACGCCAAAAATTGTATATGGCGGAGCTGATTGCCATTGAAAGTTCTAAAAAAAAGTCGGCGATAGCATAATAATGTCTATTATCATTAAAGGTTAACTCATTACAACCTTTTTTATGGTAATCAAGTTTGTTCTATGATAGTGCATTATTTGCGAAGGTGGTTATATAATTTTTTTTTTTTTTTTTTTTTTTATGTAACTAGGTTGGCAAACAAGCGTACGGCTCACCTGATAGTAAGACCGTAGCCTATAGACGCCTGCAACACCAGAAGCATCGCAAGCGCGTTGCCGACCCTATCCCCAATCCCCCCCCCCCCAGGAGCTCTGGTCACCTTACTCACCAACAGGAACACAATACTGCTTGAAAATAGTATTATTTAGCTGTGGTCTTCTGTAAGGTCGAGGTACTACCCCAGTCGGGCTGCTCCATATTTTGAGCAGGAAATTTCCTGTTGTGCCCTACCTCAGTTATAGACATAATATTATAAATCCTTGTTCAAATAAGTAATTTATTAATTACAAGTTACTTTTTGAAGGAAATCGTCCTGGTCATCATTTGATTTCAATGAATACCTTGGAAGATATCATAGTTTTAAAATAACTTTAAGAGGAATAAATGATTACAAAAATGAACCGATCATTTCATTGACATTAAGGTACCTGCGGCAAATAAGGCCCACCTAACTTTAAAACTAAAAAACTCTGAAATTATTTTAAAATAGTTTAATAAAATTAGTTCAGTAGAAACTTTAGTTATTCTAAATCAGACTTTCAATTAGGAACTTCGGAATTAGATTTATTTAGAAATATGCTGTGTGGTTACGGCAGTAAAGAATATCTCCGTCCCCTCTCATCCCGTGGGTGTCGTAAGAGGCGACTAAGGGATAACACAGTTCCACTAACCCCTTGGAACTTAAGAAGCTGACCGATGGCGGAATAACCATCCAACTGCTGGCTTTGAAATACACAGGCCAAAGACGGATAGCAGCATCTTTGATGCGACAAAGCCAGCCCTGCGGTCACCAACCCGTCTGCCCAGCGTGGTGACTATGGGCAAAACGCATGAGTTCACGCCATTTTTGGCGCGAACTTGTGAACTCCTTTTTGTGCCAAAACAGTCTGTTGATTATGAACAGTCAACCGGCATCCCTTTTCGTCTACATTGTTAAGTTTTCCGGGTGTGTTACTTATATCCAGTTCGTCATATAATTTTTTAATTTCTTCAAATTTATGGCTTCGTCGCTTTCGTCAGTTCAATTTTTCTGCACTGGCTGGATTCATGAACTGTGCCTTTTTTTGAAATTTCTGGATGCCGCTTCAAAAACATCTTTAGCCAGTCTTTACCAGCAAGGTCAACATCTTTGTTGAAGTTATGTTTTAGCTCATATTTTTCGCAAAATAATCGCGAATAAGCTTAGGCGTGTGGCATCCCAATATTTGTAAATATTATGATTCTAGTGACAAGAACGCGTTCTTGAGCTTCATTTATTATTGAACTGCGTCCTAAACGTCTCATTATATTTGGTGCGACCTGGTAGCTAGGACCTACCGAATTATTTTTTAGCTTTTAGTCCATAACCTAAATACATCATTTTTATTGCAATAAAACCGTTTAACATAAAAAACTTTTTACTTTATTTTATTGCCGTAGCATCCGGTTGGAAATCACAACGATTCTAAAGAAGTTTCACTTCAAAAATTACTCATTATGCCTGTCCATAATGGTGGTGATAGGGACTGTGTTAATAACTACAGGCCCATATCCTTGCTTCCCATACTGTCCAAGATTCTGCAGCGATTATTATTAAACAACATCACATTATGGTTTCGTGCAGGAAAATCAACCGATGTCGACTTTATAGCTAGGAAAATGGGGTGAGGGGAGAAGTTAGTTGGTGTTTTTCTTGAATTGGCTAATTACACCATTCATGTTATTTATTTTAAGATAACAATAAATATTTAACAACAAAATTGTACAATAATCGCAACGGCTACCTATATACGTGACGTGTTAGTTTAATATGGAATTAGAAGAAGACATCAAAATATTTACGGAACATTAAACGTCTATCTTCTCAGCAGGTCTTGATCCCTCCACGAGCCAGACCGAGCCGGAGTCAGCTCTCTTGTATATTTCCACGGTTCCCTCACCAATAGCTGAAGGTTCCTGCCATTCGAATGGCATACCCGCCCTTAACTCTTCTAAAGAATGATCCCCCCACGCGTGCGGAAAATCAGCTAAATTCGTATGTGTCAGCCCGGGACACAGTGTGACGACTCGAACACCCGATTTTTCAAAATTCTTCTCATGCCCGACAGACTTCGAGAAGCCAATCACCGCAGCCTTGGAAGCGTGGTAATACGGTGAAAACGGAGTTATTCGGTAGCCGAATATCGAGGACACGTTGATGATGGCGCCACCTTTACCGCCATTGGCTAGACTCATGTTTTGGTAAAACTTTACGGTCCATTCCATGACGGCAATTGAATTAATGTTCATAACTCTTTTGATGTTTCTCTCATCGAGAACTCCAGCGTTGTTGACGAGGATGTCGATGTGTTTATGGTTCTTTGTGATCGTTTCGTAGATATTTTCCAAATCTTCTAAAACGTTACATTTGTAGAAAACTACTCTGCCGTCCCCATACTTTCGTTTCAAGTTTGCTGACACTTCGTTCCCCTTGACTTCGTTCATATCAAGAATGATCGCCAACTTCACTCCGTGCTCCAGGAAGCTGGTGACCATCGCCAGCCCAAGGCCATTGGCAGAACCAGTCACTGCTACAATTTTTCCTTGAACCTCACGAACCATGTTTATTTCGATAACAATAGTAATGAACTGGCGTAAAACATGAAGTATTTATATTATATGAAGAAGATATTAACCTTAGATAAGTGCGCGAAAGAGATAAAATTAGGGTACAATCGTAAGCAGTGATAAGAACCATATTATGTTTATATGTTGTATCTTATTTTGAGTTGATTGTAAAGTTTCTGAGTCAAGAATAAAAGTACATATTTGAACCTAAGAATAACAGCTTGCTGACAAATGTTTACAGGAATACTTTGATATGGAACCAAAACTACAACATCAAATATAATATAATATCTACATATAACACGAATTTATCTAAAAGGCAATATTATAGTGACTCGTACGGAAAGTTATCAACTCCGACTCGCAATTGTGAATGTCACTCTTAGACGTGTTTTTTTTTTCCATTGGAACAATCTGATAAAATGTTACAATTTATCGTTGCGCGTCACCCGGGCAAAGGCAATATTGTAGTGACTGGCAATAATTGTGAATGTCATTCTTAAACGCGTTTTTGTTTTTTTAGCGATATCATTGCAGTAGATAGTACTGATAAGCTGCTAGTCACCCTATCATATATCTACTTAACTCGTTACAAACAGAACTTGATAACCAAATCTCATACTTAAAATTTAAACAAATTATAATTTTAATGTACCAACTACCGGTTGTAACGATCGCGGGAGATGTGGTACTCCTGGAGGTATCGCTTTCTCGTCGTCGCCACTCCTGTCCAAGTTCGTCTTGAACGGGGCCGTTATTCCCATTTTATTTTACCTAATTTCAACGCTCTCAAAAGGTTTAAGACGAAACAGAAATGAACAGCCTGCATTTATGTTTTCTTATTTGTTCCTTCAAAACGAAAACATTAAAATATCCATACTGTAAAATAGGAACAATGGATAGGAAATAAAGAAAGCATTAATACTAGGAACAAACACAAACTTGTAATGCCTGTAACTCACTTACGTCGAGTCAGTAATTCTTTCTATGGACAATGTATTATACGCTAAACAACAGGCTCCCAGAAAACGTTCAAAAAGCTTCTATTGCGAAATTTAAAAAAAATTGTGAAAGAACGTTTGTGTACTAAAGGATATTATTCGATTAACGATTTTATAGAAGGTATAATATATTTCACAAGGAATGTAGTCCAACTAAAAGTAAAAACTCGATGACTATTAAAAGTCATAATTTGGATATGAATAATATCTACGAATTAAAATAGATAACATAGTAACAATGATGTTCTAGTAAAACATCACATTTTACTAGAACATCATTGCATAGTAACAAATGAAAATGGTCATACAATCAGCAGATTTTTGACACTTTAAAAATGTACCTATAACAATAAAATAAGAAGAATAAATACCTATGTCGCCGCCATAGTCGCCGCGTTGGCGCAGCGGTCACAGCACTGGATTGCGATTGGCTGTTGCGCGGGCGGTTGCGGGTTCGATTCCCGAACACGACAACATTTGTATTGGCCATATAGATGTTTGTCGTGGTCCGGGTGTTTGTGCAGTCCTTGTGGGTCACCCCACCGTGCCTCGGAGAGACGTTAAGCCGTCGGGCCCGGTTGTTATCATGTACACCTGATAGCGATCGTTACTCATATTAGGGAATATATCCGCCAACCCGCATTGGAGTTTGGAGCAGCGTGGTGGATTAAGCTCGGATCCTTCTCCTACATGGAGAAGAGGCCTATGCCCAAGAGTGGGATATTACAGGCTGAGTCGTTAAATACCTATGTACATGAAAAATTGTGCTTGTAATAATAAATAAATAAATAAGCCTTTTCTTCCATGCGATTACAATATTTTTTACAATATTGGAATACAAGTACATACATGATTATTGCTATTTTCCTTTGAAAAATTTTCAGTATATAAATTCAAAAATAAAAAATATAAAAAATGTTTGGTTATAATTATGTTACTAATAAAAAACTTGAAATAATCAAATATATCATAAAATAGTATAGGCATATCTTATTAATATTCAAGTCATCACTAAGTATTATTTTCATTTTCATTATTACAAATCATTTCCATTGTTTTACATTATTTCGATTTATTTTTCAGTATTTTAATTCATTATATAATTCTTACATGCATGCACTTTCATTATATTTTAATTTTAATTATTTCAATTAATTTTCATTACATATTTCAATTTATTTTAATTTTATTTTATTTATTTATTTGTTAATTTAGTGGTTGGAAAATTTGGAATAATAGAATATAAATTGAAAATATACGGAAAGGGTCATAAAGTACTGCATATTTAATGATTACAGGAGGGCATAATTATATACACGATATATAATTAATAATATATATAATGTATAGTGTATGTATTTATGTATATATGTACTACAAGCAGCAAAAGACCATCAGTACGTTGTATTAAATTTAAATCAAAATAATTAAATAAATAAATTAAAGAAAATAAAAATAAAACTTGGAACTAGTAATATTTATTTATTTATTTTACACTTTATTGTACACTACAAATATATTACAAACAAAGCATAAAGATAGTTACAGACAGTGAAGTACAATGGGCGGACTTATGGCTAATTAGCCATTTCGTCCAGACAAAAAATAAATAAAATATAAAATTGAACCCTAATCTTACCTAATGTTGTTGATGCTTGGAAACGACCTTCGAAAGATAAATTCTAATAACAAGAAAGTAAACATTTGAATTATGTAACTAGATAAAAGTTATATGTACTGTTGTTAAATTTGATATGTATATAGAATTATACCTATAAATTAATAAATATGTTCGTTAAATATTATAAAAATAAAAATAAAGTGCTGAAAAACCTAGTGTAATGGTTTATAGTATACAAATAGTTATTAAGTAGCACTTGTTGAGTATATTATATTGTAAATTGTACAACAAAGATTTAGAATAACACAAACAAAACAATATGTGTTGCGTCTCGTAGAGAATGATTTGAATTTCAAATATACGCACGTACGAAGTTATACTTCAAGCTAGAGTATTAAAATACTTCCAAAAAAACCTACCACATAATAATTAGACAATAAGTCCACAACGCCATCTCTTAGAAATGATAAAGACTACTTTCTTGTCTGCAAAACTAGCGGCATCTATTCATGCATGCTTGAACTACTTCGTATCCACACGAGCATTGTAAAAATTTACTCTCATCATTTTTATCTAACGCGCCAAAAGAAGTATAACTTCAAAAATTTTTAATAAAAGGTTTATTTTTGTTGATCAAAGATGGGACAGAGCTTGTTCGAGCGGGGCCGCCACCTCGGCCTCGTGGCGTAGCATGCAGAGCCAGTGCTAACTCAAATGCTCAGGAAGCGAATATTACGGTAATTTTGGGTTGTTTGGTTAAAAATATAAAAGGATTTCACAAAAAAAAAGCTAAATTTTTATTGTTATTTATTTATTTACACTTTATTGTACACCAAACAAGAAACAAAACAAACAAGCAAACATTAACAATAATTATTAGGAAAATGTACAAAAGGCGGTCTTATTGCTTAAAAACAATCTCTTCCAAGAAACCTTAATTTTCACTATATTTTGTCCAAAAATGAAGTCCTGTCTGCTAATAAATGCGCTGTTTCCGAAGCATGGGGCTGGCCACACGCGCCCTCAGAGCCCTTCTGTGGCACAGAGGGGGGAGGTGCTTCCGTTGCGGTAGTTGCACAGTAAATAATGGGTAATATCTTGCATGAAACACAGCGTCTAATCCACACATCTATATCATTTATATAATCCTACAACAAAATATCATGCTTTAGATTTTAATATCTTCTATAATATACTACAATTGTTTTAATTATTTTTAAATGTTAATATCCAATAACAGTGTGATTTACATGTAAAGTGGGATGTGACACTGCCAGGTGGTGGGACCGGCCCTTGCAACACTGATGAATTGTCGTGAACTCAGAACGACTGCAAACATGGTAAATAATTTTAGATGTAAGTCATAATCAAGATAGAATTATTTACATTAATTAAATTATTTCACTTCTGCCTGTGTCAGTCCACTACTGGGCATAGCCCTCTTTACCCAGTAGCAGATTTTTGAAGGAGAAATTTAAGAAATTAATTGTTAAAAAATTATATTGAATACTTTACATAGAAATAGAGAATAGTTTTTCCTATATTAAATTTAAATAAAATTGTACACATTGGATAAAATAAATAATCCCAAAGAATACATAATCCAAGCCTCATGAGAAAGCACGCGGCGCTCGTAAGTTCCCAATATGGCGACATCAGACATGGCTCGCGTCTCTCACGAGATGTAACCCACTCTACGGCCGTCTCCGCTTTCTTGCGGAGAGTTTATTTGCTGTAATTAGCTCGTTTAGTGTCGCTGAAATAATTACTTTAAAATTATGAACGGTTTCGAACGAATGTTTTTCTGCTTTTATACAATACGATATATCGTACGATTTACTGCAGACATTTATGCTGCTTCTTGAAATCTTACCCTGGTGGTACTTCTTACTCTTAAGGAGTTATGAGATAAAATATAGCCTGTGTGATATTCGAAATCTCCAGAGATATATCTACATACCGAGTTTGCAGATCCGTTTAGCCGTTGTGACGTGATTGAGTAACAAACATCCAAAATTTCCCATTTACAATTTTAGTAACAATATATAAAATTATTTATTTATTTATATTTGGAAAACACATAGCCCAAGGGGCACACATAGCCACACATAGCCAAAAAACAGTCAAATTACGAGAACATTTAAAACGGTTGCTCTATAATATTAGCACAGTAACATACCGTCGTTAGCCTAAGATGTCAGCATTTTCCTGTCAACAAATTTATTTAAAATTTTAACATGATTTTCTAGCTAACGTAGTTAAGTATGTTGAAAGACAAAACTGACGGCTCGTGACAAACAAAGTGTCACTCGTTGACTCTTATTGTTATTGGAGAAGAAGATCTTCTCTTATTGTTATTAAGACTTCTTTCTTTAAGTCTTGTTACAGTTCAAAGTCTAATAGAGCTATCATCACGATCACTATTCAGCCTGTAACATCCCATTGCTGAGCATAGGCCTCTTTCTCCATGTAGGAGAAGGATCGGAGCTTAATCCATCACACTGATACTCTGCGGGTTGGCGGATACCTATATTTCCTACCATGAGTAACGATCGTTATTAGTTATTTATGATAACAACCGGGATCAACAGCTCAAAGTGCTCTCCCAGGCACGGTGGAGAGACCGATAGGGACAGATATCCAAACCACTATTATAAAAACTAGTAAATAATTTTTTAAGACCTTCTTAATCTCTTCTAAATTAATCTAGAACGGTGCCTAATGTACTAAAATCTCTTGGCAATATTACATTCTAAGTGCCTGAGAATAGCATACGAGCAAAGATGCGTGTTAGCACATTCTCTACGAGATACATCAAGGTACATCAAGGCGTTCAATTATTTGGCTTTTAAGCTTAGTATCAACATTTTACTTATATCGAACTAGCTGACCCCGCAAACGTTGTTTTGCCATATATGTTATTAACCCCCGCAACCCCCTCTTGTGGGTGGAATTTTGTAAAATCCGTTCTTAGCTGACCTCTACTCGGCGAAAGTAATATTCCTTCCAAATTTCAAGTCTTTACGCCTTATGGTTCCAGAGATATCGTGATGAGTCAATGGGTGGAAATCTCTTTTTTATATATTTAATATCGATTGTAATTTTGATACTCAAAAAATGTCACCCGTGTCCATTCCATGGACACTATGTAAGAACACCATTAGACTTCAAAATAATTGTTATAGCCAATTACAAATAATAATTACATTAGCCATTACTTTACAATAATATTGAAAGAGCCCTTCATCTACAAGGGGAAGAAAGCCTTTACCCAGCAGTGGGATATTACAGATTAAATCATTTTGATGAAATCCTTACGAAGTCGTATCGTCCGCTATAAATGCCACACCAATCAATAGCCGCAGCATGCTGGCAAATTAAATCAAAATCGAGCCAGCAACTGTCACATTCGCTTAGGCCGCAGTGTCTCAGGGCTCGTACGCGTCGTCCCGCGGACTGAGGCAAGAACCGCCAGCGTACATAATCATTTTGTTTTAGGAGTATTTGAACATAGGAGCTAAACGGACTTTGAGATTTTGAAAATAATTTTTTGCTTATACACAGGTATGTTATATGACAATAAAAGCGTTTTAAGGATATAATTTTAGAGGTTAAATAAATAGAAATAATTTGTAAATAAAACGATTTTACAGAAAAAACAAAAAGCTAATATCATACACATATTATATACATTTAAGAACGTAGACACGACGGCAATTTTTCAAACAAAAATTATTTAATAATTAATATTATTATTTTTACTAGCGTTACGGCAAGTAAGTTGCATATTTAGGTTATCGATTCTGATATCTCAGTTAAACGGAAGGACGCCAGTTTAATAACACGTTGTATAAATAACAATTAATAGCTGAAATATATGCACATAATTTCCGAAAAACTGCTCCAAGTGGGACAGTTCTTAATTGAGAGAACAAAGTTTGTAATAAAAAATAGACATGCATAAAAAATTCCGGTACGAAGCTAGCCGGGTTGTCTACTGTATAATATTTATGTAAGTAAGATTATCTCTTTAATTAATAACAATCAAAATTTAATATACCTATACAAATTGGCTTCAAAAGCTTTTCTGAACAGTTATTTTACAAATTCAAGTGAAGCTACAAAGACTCGGAATGTACATTCTGCAGAGAAGAATCGGCAAGAAACTCCGCAGTTACTGTTTTACAAAATGTGTCTTGTTATAAACTGAGTAATTTCACAGATCTTTTTCTTTAATGTATTCATTATACAAATTCCCTCACTAAACATTCCTTCTGTAAAGTCGGTAAACGCCCCCACAGCTCGTATGCGCACATGTCACATCAACCATTTTGTTTGCGGAATTGCTAATTATCGAGTTTTTCGTGCGCCGGCAGCGGATTGGCCGCTCGACCGCAGGACGCGGTTTTTGTGCGACCAACTCTTTCTACGAAATGAATAAACGACGACGTTTAATTCGAAAGGTTTTAATATCACTGGAGCACTATTAGTGTTTGTCGAGAGTTACGATAGATGGCGCTGTTTGACAGATTTCGGGATAGAAAAAAATAATTATGTTAATTTTGTTTACTGATTCGTTTGTTAAAAATAAATAAAATTAAAAATAATAGTTTAAAAATAACGTCTCACACTATTTGTTAATGATTGTTTTAGGATTTTAAGCTTCAAAGTTTATTTCTAATATTATATAAAATTCTCGTGTCAAGGCATTGAGCTATTATTACTAACGTATAGAGAAGACATCGCCGAACACTACTGTGTTCCGTTCAACTGCGGTCGGCCGGCCGCACCTCACTCAGTCGCTTGCGAATCTTAAAGCTATGCAGTCGCAATTTGGTCGTAATATTTTAAAACGAAATCGTGTAAAATCTCTTTAAATATGCCCTCGTGTGTGCTGCGATATTGTAGTAATAACTCAACCAATACGTAAAAGTGCAAAGGGGTAACTTTCCATCGGTGAGTAACTATATATTAATTTTTAATCTTAATTTAAGCAAAATGTTTAGTGGACGCCATGTTCCGTCATTTGTCATTGAGAAAAAAAGCATCTCTAAGCAGCTAAGCGCTGCATGTTTTGATAATTTGTTTAGACAACAGTCGCTATGTAGCGCTGCAGCGCCGACCGGGCGACCGGAGCTCAAACCACGCCCACCCCCCGCGCTCTTGCCGTCAAGATGTGACACGTTTTTTGTTTGGTATAGCTTCTCTATACGTTAGTAATAATAGCTCAATGTGTCAAGGTGGTTGTTGCCAAACTCCGCCGCAACGGCTGGACCGATTTTTATGAAATTTTGTGTGGATATCGGGTAGGTCTGAGAATTGGCCGACATCTATTTTTCATACCACTTGGCGAACTTCGTACCACCTTTTTTTTTTTCTTATATATGATAATTACACATTATATCAAAATAAAATATAGCCTATCTTTCAAGTTGTATCAAACTGCAGACGGTGTGCAAATTTGATTAAAATCGGTTAAGTAGTTTAGGAGTCCATCGCGGACAAACAACAAATATTAAGATATAGGTAGGTAGTAGATTTGATTTTATATTTTTCTATATTCACTCGCTTTATTCATATTATTTTATGTTAAATTTTGGAAAATGTTAGTGTTAATTACAAAAATTAACAAAAATAATCTTACTAAGATTGCTTAGTACGTAAAGTACTCTTGTACAGTAAATTATATCAATAAATAATGTATTATAGGAAGTTGTAAAATCAATTTTGAATCGTCACTGTGGGCACAAGATAATTGTTCATTAGTTTATTATTTATTATTATTAATCAATGTGAAGGTAATTATTATAACAAATAAACGAACGAACGAACAAATGCTCCCTCCTCACAATATTAATATAGTTTTAACTGAATTTCGTAGAGCCGTTCGTCACAGAAACGAATATTAAATGAGCTCGTTAAATACATCTAGTGACGTTCTTTTTTATCGACAAATATATATATTCTTTATTGTACTTAAAATACTCATACAAAAATATTAGTACAATGGCAGTTGGCAAGGCGAACTTATCTCTAAAAGAGATCTCTACCAGTTTACCACAGTTTACCCATAATTATATCGATTGAACATAAGCGTTTGAACACATGAGTCTACCTACGCTATAATGTCTGGCGCAAACTTGGGGAGGCCTATGTTCCAGTGGACTGCGGTAGGCTGAAGTGACGACGCGTTTGATTATACTAATAAAAGAATGAACAGAACTTAGAAATAAACTTCTCTGTACATAAAATAATAGAGTTCTTTCATTGTTGTCACGGACCAACTACTGAACAGTCAATTAAGTCACCTAAAGTCCTAAGTTTTATTTCTTAGCGTCTCAAAACTTAGAAATACGATATCTTCATAAATAATAAAAAACAAAATTAAAAATAGCCTTATTCAAATAATCTTCAAAGGCACTTTTCAATCGTCTTTTTACCAATTAAAATTATGTTAGTCTTAATTAATTATAGTTAAAAGTGAAGCTACCAGTATTATTTGGCCTCCAGTCAGCCTGCTCCGGATTTTGAGCCAGATTTTTTCGGTTGTGTCCTATATAAGCCCATCTTAGTTACATAGTATCATAGGACCTAAAGACACCTACCTAAAGTATCGAACTTTAGAACCTTCTTAGGTTATTGTCATTAAATAAAGTTAGTATTACGTGTTATATCTAAATTTATCATTTCTGCTAATTATAGGCATGAATCACACGACACATTGGCACAACGGTCACAGCACTGGTTTGTGGCTGTTGCGCTGGCAGTAGTGGGTTCGATCCCCGCACATGACAAACATTTGTATTGGCGATACAGAGGTTTGCTGTCTTAGTATTCTAAGTTTAATGTGGTCTGCGTGTTTGTGCAGTCATTGTGGGTCTCCCCACCGTGCCTCGGAGAGCACGTTAAGCGTAGCGTAACTGATAGCGATCGTTACTCATAGAAGGGAATATATTATCCACTAACTCGCATTGGAGCAGCGTGGTGGATTAATCTCTGATCCTTCTCCTACATGGGGAAAGAGGCCTATGCGCAACAGTCGGATAATACAGGCTAAAGCTATAGGCATGAAATGGTTAGTAGGAACAGACGAGCATGTTTGTGTGCTAAGTTAGTCGATATCGATAAAATAATTGCGGTGACACCACTAGCCCCCATGACTAAAGCCACGTCCCCAGTATTGTGTTCGACAATAAAACATAAATAAGGCGAATGGCTCGTACTCGAGAGCTCTGTGTGAAATATACTAATACGAGAACATAACACATTTCTTATAATTCCTGTATCAGTGGTGACAGAGTTAGAGATATACCTAACAGCAATGAAAACGAGACAGATCATAGACAGTTAAAACATAACCCCTCTTGGAATTTCGCAGTCGCTTAAAATTGTACCACATGCAAAAAGCACTAAATACACGACAGACACAAATAAATTGAATTTAAATTTGAAGGCACTAAATGCAGTGTATTTTTTTATTTTATACTGTACTTGTACAAAAATACAAATAAAACTCTAATCTCAGGAACTACCGGATCGAATTGAAAAAATATTTGTGTGTTGTATAGACCATTTACCGAGGAAGGCTTAAGTCTACTTTTTACATAATGAGAACATTTTTATCATTACATAGTATAAAACAAAGTCGCTTCCCGCTGTCTGTATGCTTAGATTTTCAAAACTACGCAACGGATTTTGATGCGGTTTTCTTTAGTAAATAGAGTGATTCCAGAGGAAGGTTTATATGTATAATACATGCATAATATAGTAGAGGTACACTGATAGTTATTGCAACCGTGCGAAGCCGGGGCGGGTCGCTAGTAAAAATATAATTACAAAGAGCTTGAACCGATATTTGCAAGTGCAATTACAGTACTAATACAGGCGAAAAAGCTATCACTTAATATTAATAAAACTATTACCGCATACAAATCGTTTACCTGCGTTCGCTTCACAGGTTTCATAGAATTCGCAAAATTCTCCACGCCTCAGCGATGAATGAAAGCATTGTTGAATTTTTTCTTAGCTTAAAATCAATCACTTCTATAGTTGTTGAACAACGACAATGGTTCTGACGTCACCTCCACCTTGTACAGGATACAGTTTTGAATTATTACACAGATTTTTTGGACGATTTTGTATTTGTTATCCAACTAGCTTTTACATGCGACTTTAAAGTCGTGGAACTTTGAATTATGTAATATATATATATACTAATATTATAAAGCTGTAGAGTTTGTTTGTTTGTTTGAACGCGATAATCTCAGGAACTACTGATCCGATTTGAAAAATTCTTTCACTGTTAGATAGCCCATTTATTGAGGAAGGCTATAGGGCTATAGGCTATATATCATCACGCTAAGATCTATAGGAGCAGAGCACCAATGAAGAATGTTTCAAAATCGGGACATTTTATCCTTTTGAGAGCTTCCCCAGTTAGCCCAAAAAACTATTCCACGCGGACGAAGTCGCGAGCAGAACCTAGTTACATATATGTATTTTTGTTTGCCTTTTTTAACACACACACGGTCGTCTGTTCCTAAAGTAAGCAACTTAATGCTTGTGTTATAGGTAACAGACAATTGATATAGATACATTTTTTACACTATAATCATATAGAACCCCTTATGTTGGATCACTGGTATTTTTAACCGACTTCGAAAAGAGGAGAAGATCATAAATTCGACTGTATTTTTTGTGTTCGTTGTGTTGTTTTCGTAGCATTTTACTGGGTGTACCGATGTTGGTGATTCTTTTAATCAAAAGCTGGTGTTCTCATGTAGTCTTGTTTAAATTTATTCGAGATCTGACGACCACTTTTTGAATAATCTTTGATAGCGCGTATTTACTTGACTATTTTCTCGTCCACCTACTTTGTATTACTTGTCGATGTAATTGAAGTCGGTTTGTTTCGTTTGCGAGCAAACACAATTAATAACTAAAACGACTCAAACACGACGAGTTTCCGACGAGTCGACAATGATAAGCATTAGAAGCTATGATATTTGATTAGAAGCGACAAGTTTGCGCGCTCTTTTTATAATCACGTTGACTTGTATGTTTTATACTTAATACATACATACATACATATAATCACGCCTCTTTCCCGTAGGGGTAGGCAGAGACCACTTCTTTCCACTTGCTACGATCCTTACATACTTGTTTCGCTTCGTCCACTTTCATTATTCCTTTCATACACGCTCTACGGTTTAGGGTACTCTTGACCTGGCCTTTTTTCAAGACGTCTCTGATCTGGTCTTGAAAAGTCCGCCTAGGTCTACCCCTTCCAACACTTCCATTCACACTCGCCTTATACACTTTTTTCGTCAATCGTTCTTCATTCATTCTCTCGACATGGCCAAACCATCTCACTGTCTGTCACTCAGTTTAACTCCTATCATACTTCTTAACGCTCTCATCTCAACTGCATTTATTCTGCTTTCATGTTTCTTCTGCCATACCCAACATTCACTTCCATACATGAGTGTCGGAACCAACACCCCCCTATGCACAGCCAAACGAGCCTTATTAGACACATTCCGACTGCTCATAAAGGAGTGCAAAGCTCCATTCACCATGTTTCCTGCATTCACTCTTCTTTCAATATCACTCTCACACTTTCCATCTCTTGTAAACTTTGAACCCAGATACACAAACTCATTCACCTGTTCTATTTGTTCATCTCCAATCACGATATTGCAGTTTGTCACTGCCTCATTTCTTTCAAACACCATCACTTTCGTCTTCTTTACATTCATCTTCATTCCCTTTCTCACAAAAGCTTCATTCATAACAGTTATCATCTCCTGTAACTCCTCGGCTGAGGACGCAAGTAATACTTGGTCATCAGCATAGAGAAGACATTTGACGAGTAACTCATTCATTCTCAACCCACTTTCATTCTCTTTCATCTCTGCCAAGCAATTGTCCATGAACAGATTAAACAGCCACGGTGACGCTACACATCCCTGTCTAACACCTTTTTCGATATTAAACCATTCAGTGTACGCCCCGTTTATCCTTACACAAGCACTAGAATTCCTATAAAGAGATTGCAGTGCTCGTATGAGGATACACTGAGAAAAATGGCACCGGGTTTTTAGACGTAATTACGAATAAAACATTCGTATGCCTTTTATTTTCAGCCCCGGGGGCGTTACGAATGATTTATCAGTCTTACTAAACAAGTATCATGCAGGAGCGTACCGATAAATCTTCGGTTCATGTCATGACAAAGATAATGACGTAAAAAGTTGTGACGTCATACATGTACTAATAACTTATCAAGCCCGTGACCTGATTTTGTATCGGGATAACGCAAAAATATTCAGTTTGATTTATCTATAAATACCGATATTCTATCGTGACTATCTGGTCTAAACGCATGAGTTACCAGTATATTTACTAAAGAATTATCTAAATGTACCGATATTCTATCGTGACTACCTGGTCTTTACTCATAAGTTACCAGTATACTTACTGAATAATTATCTAAATGTACTGATATTCTATCGTGACTAATTTAGTCTTTACTAATAAGTTGTCAGTCTACTTACTGAAGAATTATCTAAATGGCCCGATATTTTATCGGGATTATTTGTAGTTCTTGTACTGATAGATCATCGTTATTTACTGTAAAACTGTAAATATCGTTCTACTGTTACTATACCATGCACATAATGATTTGCCGTAGGTCCAACCGAAAGCTATTCTCAAGAGAAACAGAAAGCAATTTTTTCAAGTGTTAGTTGTGGAAAAGTTGAATTTTAATATGGTAAGTCATATTAAAACTATAACATAAGAAAAATTAAGGGCTACTGTCGTGGTCGATAATTGCAAGTGCAATGGCGAAAGTTGGGCCCTAAATATAGTAAATCATTGAGTGATTTTGCTGACGAAGATTGCCAGTGCAATGGCAACTTTCGCCATTGTACTTACTGGCAATTATCGACCATGACAGTAGACCTTAGTCTTTCTTATGTTATAAATTTAATATGACTTACCATATTGAAATTCCACTTTTCAACAACTAACACTTGGAAAAATTGCTTCCTGTTTCTCTTGAGAATAGCTTTCGGTTGGACCTACGGCAAATCATTATGTGCATGGTATAATAACAGTAGAAAGATACATACAGTTTTACAACAAAATAATCCACAATCTACTCGTAGTTATGTTACACATTCGACTAAATATACCTATGGTTCACTGAATTCAAAATTATAGATGGTATATGTATATCTAATTTATTATTAATTAAAACATATTAATACAGGAATTTCTTTATTGTATTTAGTTTACATAATATTAATTACATGTTAAATCATAAAAATTATTACTTATATCTAATGATCCTAAATACCAAAGTTTCAAGATTTTTAGTTTTATTAATGTTAAATACCTAATTTTACCCGACCGGGACTTGAACCCGGGACCTCCGGCTTCATAGAGAGAGTAACTAACATCTCGGCAAAGAGGTCGTCAATAATAACGTACAATACGTTTTGCACTATCAAGAAGAACAGTAAGGCCATTACTTTTGTTCGGATACAGTTTTTCATAATCTTTTATCAGTCATTTATATCCACAAGCTGATTTCAGTACAGGGAAACGCTCGAGATAATCGTTCAGTGTTCCTTCTTCATAATATAGAAAACGCAGACGTGCAGCTGTAGTTTCAGTCCAGATTTCCTCTACAGACTGCCAAGGCCCGGGGACGGGGCTTTGAAGTAACAGTAGTTTATCTTCAACTATTCTTGCCTCTCCTGCAAACAGATTAAATTGTAGTGTTTTGTTTAGCGAGATTTAACGGGCAAATATTACACCTGTAAATTGACCATCTGTTGACTTAGGGCATAGTAACCGTACCTACGAAGCTAGAAGTTCCAGGTTCGAATCCTAGATCGCAATGTACCTACTGTCTATGGGGCCATTCTGGGACTACTAACTTTCTTACTTACAAGTTCTTACTTAGCATAATATTCAACAACATGATTAATAAATAAGTGGGATCTGGCGCTACGGGTATAGCAGTCCCTCCGCCCTTGCGTAGTACACCACAGGCACCCATGCTCGCCTCCGCTATGTGCTACAGCAGGCGGGGGCTGCTCTCCCTCAGCACCTCAGCTTTTATAAAAATCACTCTAGGGTAGGACAGACAACTATCGCGTGGATTTGGGGTTGGCAGATTCGGTTTTGTGACGAAAAACCATTTTGAACCATTATTATATACTTAGTAAAGAAACTACGAAAAGAAATTGTATTTAAAAAATAAAAACACTAACAGGATACATACTCAGAAAACCTACATAGGAAATACATTATAAATGAAGAGCCATTTTAATTACATACGTACTTACCAATGCTGTCAAATAGGTACCTATACCTAGTTTTTTAACAAGTTTATGCAAACACTGCTTTTTTAGTATGACAAGGATTCGTCTCTATAGCACCTCGGCCGACTATTAATAAATATTCATCAGAGGATTGCAGTAGAGAAATAAAAGTACCATACCTGAAAATGTGTCTACATATTCGACCAAACCCCATTTTGTCAGCAGGTCGCTAGTATATTGATCCATATTAAGCTGCTAACTTTAACTTTGTAAAGCTGTAATTTTAACATTTTAAATACAAAATACAACGCTAAAATATACTATAATTATGATAAATTAAGATACAACAGAAACGTCACTCGCGTGCGCAAAGAACGAAATACAAGAAACAAATAACCGGTCGGCGGTCAGTTGTAGGTGACGCGAATAACTGCCAAATCACCTAGTGACTCGGACCTCTCGATCTCTCTTCGCGTTCCTATGTATGTTTTGTTTCGCCGGTCTTGTAACAGTGGAATCGTGCCATGGTTTTCGCGTAGGTAGAATATCAGGCTTTTACTTATATCTCAATGGGCTTACCAATATGTTTTGCATCTCTATTGACTAAAAACTATGTCTTTATCATAATGTTCACGTAATTACCTATCAAATATGAGGAATAATTTTAAAGTATTACTAGTTAATGATATTTTGTCTACCTTCTTGTTATCTTTACCTAAGAAATATAGGCTTTTTCATAAACATAATTATAGGTACGGTTGTCAATTGCATGTTAATAAAACCAAAACACGCGTCTATAATTTTTTTGTCTGTTTGTCTGTCTGTTTGTTTGTCCAGGCTAATCTCTACGACGCGACGGCTGAACTTATCTTGACGGGACTTTTGCGGGAAGGTATAGTAGGTACTTTATAGCCTGTATAGGGTACCTATAGTCTTTGCCTACATTGGATTTTTTTACCACGAAATATTTAGGGTTTCTGCGGGAAAATTGAAAAAAAAAACCTTTAAAATTAGGTGCCTGCTAAACTTTCAAAACTGCAGGCATTTTTATATTCATGCAGATGAAGCCGCGGGCCAATGCTAGTTTTAATATAAGAATAATTTTCATTATTTTTCACCATACATCTACGGTTTACACGTTAATTATTCATGCATACCCCCATAAGTAAACGTTACTTATTGAAACTTTGTCAGTATCAGGAAATCATTATAAAAATTCATGAAATTTTATAGAAACGGATACGCATAATTTAATGTTATTGTATGTTTAGGTACGTATAAGTATTCTACGGTTAATTCTTTGGTACAAATGTTGATTTCACGAACTATCACGACAATATTCTGGTACGTCCTGATAATAGAGTGACGTCAGAGTTTATGGTGACAGAGTAACGATAATATATCGGTACACAACGAAGGAACATCACGTTGCACCGATATTATATAGTATCGTGACCTATACTGATAATTCGTCGGTACATATCTTTATAAATCAGTGCTAGATTGATATCGAAGTGGGATGTTTCGTGATTCCTATGAAACATTGGTATGACCATTAGTTAACGATGCTTAATGAAAATACATGAGTAACCCGATATTTTTACATTATGAGCTAAATCCATTTTTCTCAGTGTACTGCTCACACCGTACCCGGACAATGCTGACCACAATTCATTCCTCTTTACTTATATATTTATTTAATTATACTTAATATAACACTTAAATAATAACATTTAATAGTTAACCCGCCAAGCTGCTCTTCTGTGGGTTGTGGAGTAATTACCCTAACATTAACAATCGTTATCAGGTGTCGATACTTTGATTTTCTTTTATTCGACCGACACCCAATCCGACCGGACAAAAAATTGTACATCTGCCTTAAACGTGAATAGAATCCGCGACCGTCGGTGGCTGCCTTATTTAAGTAGGCTTCAAAAACACTTTTCAATCACTATTTTACAAAATCTTATTCTTTAATTAAAAAAATGTCTGTGAAAAACGCACGTAAGAAGTTATACTTTATTGGCTAGCTAACTCTAAATTGCCAACTTCCTCTTCGTTGACTAGCTAACTTCAGGGTGTCGGTTTACTTTCGTGACGTATCGTGATCGTAAAAATTCACACTCATAATTTTTCCCTAACGCACCAATAGAAGTATAACTCAAATAACTATAATTAAGTTAAAGCAACCACCGATTTGGAATGTAGATTCTGCTAACAAGAACTGACAAGGAACACGACGGTGTTTTATTGTAGGAGCAGCCCGACTGGGCAAGTACCTCGACCTTACAGAAGATCACAGCTAAATAATACTGTTTTCAAGCAGTGTGTGGTCTGGGGTAGAATCGGTAATATACCAGGTGTTGCAGGTGTTTATAGGCTATACCCAGGTATCCGCTTACGCGCTTACCATAAGATTGTACGACTGTTTGTCACCTTTATAGTTAAAAAGTGTATATTTGTGTCCTAAATCTGCCGGTCATCGGACATTGTCACAGACCGGGGCACATGTGCCGTCTCGTAGAATGTTGTGAAAAAACTGCAGCATCCTGAGAGCACAATGGCGATATACATTCTTTGTAGATAAGTTGGGTAGACGTCGTTAGGGTAGCTTGGCGATAAAAAAGGAAACATATATATATATATTATTATTCCTTCTGTTTTATTTAATTAAAAAATAAATTATTTCGCTGTAAAAGTAATATTATCACTTCTACTATAAAAACTGGAAACCTATAAATTTTTTAGTATCTAATATAATTATGATTAGCAAGAGCTTAAATTTAGTTAAAATTGTATGTAGCCTTTGTTACTTTAATTATTCTCTCCTTACTAGAAAACTATATTATAAAGAGAAATAACTTAGTTAATATTTTAGATTAACATGGTTACTTCTGTTACGAAAATTATTCGAAAACGGGATATTTAGATTTTCGGGATAGATAGATTTTCTCGCGAACTAGACATTCGAAATATCGAGCTCCGCGAAGAAAAATTAATAAACATGGTAAATATCCCGTTTTCGAATAATTTTAGTTAATATTATTTCAAAAATTCAGTAAATATTTTTAAATATTTTTATTACATACTTCACTAAATAGATGGCGCTAATTTTCAAACAAATACTAATATAATTTAACGACAGCAAAAAAGCATAGCATCGCTTCTCATATCATATCACGACACGTACGACCTCGACCTCACCGAACATTTGTGACTAACCCGAGGATCCCGCGTCTACTCAGAAAGATGGCTCAGATAAAATACTTTGACGTTTTAATACCATTGATCGAGCCGAAAGAAATCAACGTAATTTATAATATTTAGGAACTCGATAGAAGTCAAAATAATAGTTATATTTCCTTTAGTTATACAAATTCCTGCGCAATTGTTTTAATTTTTTGTTTAAATAGTAACTGCGGAGTTTCGTGCTGATTCTTCTCTGAAGAATCTACATTCCAAATTCTTACTAGCTTAGCACTTAGTAGCTTCACTTTTAACGATAATTAATTAACAAAAACTTATAAAATTTCAATTAGTAGAATTAATTATGATTTAAACATGATTTTGAAGCTTTCTTGAATAAATTATTTTATATTTTAATTTTTAAAATTTTATACTATTTTACACCTTCAACAAAGCATTGGAAAACTTCAAATTAAAAACAAAAAAGCCTATAAAACAGCTTATATTTAAACGCTCTAAAATACTAAAATTGACTTTTCCTTAAAAACTTTTACTTAGGTACATACTCGTATAACGTCATACACAGTTTATTTATATATGATATAAAAGCTTGTTGCGAGATTTATCTATACATATAATAAAATTGTAGGAAAGTCAAAACTGTACATTGAATATTTTTTTAAAAGAATACTTGGGGTGTGATCTACAATCGATACCGAAGCCAAAAATATAGTTTTTGGAATTTTTGTCTGTTTGTCTGTTTGTCTGTATGTATGTCCGGGATAAACTCAAAAAGTACTGCATGGATTTACTTCAAATTTGGCACGAATACATATTATCACGCTATCACTTACGGGAAACGAGCAGTGAACGCACGCAGACGACGTCGCGGGCAGCAGCTAGTCTATACTAATATAATAAAACTAAAAAGTTTGTTTGTTTGTCTAAACTCAATTCCAGGAACTAATGGTTCGAATTGGAGTATTCTTTTTGTTTTGGATGGCCCATTGACCGAGGAAGGCTATAGGATATTTTTTTCCTCATTCAATTACTGCGTGTGAAACCGCGGGGCTAGTGTCAGCTAGTGTTATTATAAACAGGAGATATTTTATTGTTTGTTTATAAAAACAATTGCTTGTCTGTAAAGTTGATTTACGGACGATAGTTTAACGTGACAACGTCATAACAAAACATCTCCTTGGACTTATAGGTCAATCGAGTGGAAGAGAGATAGATGCGGCACAAGCGTACAATGAGCGTTATGGGATAGTTAGCGTAACGGGATAGTGAGCGTAACGCTACAATGAGCGGAACGCTACAATGAGTCATCCTTTTTTGTGCATGACGCCGGCGTTCATCGATTTATTAGACGTTGTCACGTCAAAATCTTAGCAGTACATATGTACCGATGGTCACAGCTATATGTAAGGCCCCACTGGCTCGCTGGCCGACACTGCTATGAAGTGCAGTAGACACTCGATGCGCTTGCATTTTAGCACCATGTGCCAGAGATAATGATTGTATTTTTAAATTAATTCAAATGCCACAATCTAAATCTAATCGTATAATATTTTTACTATTTACTTTTTCTGTCTGTCTGTATCTTTGACACGCTTTACGCCAAAACTACCGTATTTACATGAAATTTAGGTTTGGTTTGAGTCTAGCTTTGAGCCGATATTTACTATTTTAATCATTACATAGTATAAAACAAAGTCGCTTCCCGCTGTCTGTATGCTTAGATCTTTAAAACTACGCAACGGATTTCGATGCGGTTTTCTTTAGTAAATAGAGTGATTCCAGAGGAAGGTTTTTTTTTATAAATATATACACAATATACATGCATAAATATACTTAGTAGATGTTTATATATATAATACATGCATAATATACTTAGTAGAGGAACAGTGATATTTTGTGCAATTGTGCGAAGACGGGGCGGGTCACTAGTATAATATAATTTGATTCTTTTATCAGAATATTGTTCAAGGAGTTAACTCCAGTTGCGTGTCTTTTGATTATTTTATTTGATGTGAAGCAGAGCCGCGCGGGTCGTCTAGCTAGCTGGCACGTAATAAACACATATTGTGACAGCAAACATGTGTGTCCGCCTGCTTTTACATGTTTTTATAATCCGCTCCGCCTCATTTGCGTCCCATTGTGTGAGGACGCGCACACACGAGACACGCGGACAGGGAACTTTTTACTAGATTTAAATATTATTTGTATTAACTTCCTACTACTTTTACATAGCGAAAGGAGCTTATGATCAGGATGTGGATGTTATTGGCTAAATCTATCAGTTAAATATAATTTAAGAATTTTTTGGTGCTACAGTTAGAGCACTTGGCTGTTTTAGGGTTCCAAAAGGTACGAACGGAACCTTATTACTAAGACTTCGCTGTCCGTCCGTTCGTTCGTCCGTCTGTCACCAGGCATAACGGCGATAGCTAGACAGTTAAAATTTTCACAACTTATGTATTTCTGTTGCCGCTATAACAACAAATACTAAAAACAGAATAAAATAAATATTTAAGGGGAGCTCTCATACAACAAACGCTATTTGACGACGGAGGCTACGACCCCGTCACTTTTGGAATATTAAAGGAGTTGAAATCCTGCTAGCTGTGGTACGTATTCTCGTTCTAATTTTTGATATTTTTAACACTCTTTTAACTCAATACAGCCTCTAATAAATGTTAACCGCATTACTACTATTAGTCGGTCAGTCGGTAAAGCCGAGACCAAGCGGAGACGTCCGCTCGTCGTGCTGTTCAAACGCGACGCGTGTTTACTTAGGACTGTAATTATGACATTGTTGGCGCTGGCCGAGTCCCGCTGCAGGGATCTATGTAGGTACGAATGTATGTTCCTAGTTCTTTGTAGATAAATCTATTTTTTATTTTATTTATTTATTTATTCGTATACAATTAACAGCGCTTACAAATATACAGTACAGTTTTATTATAAAATTACAAACCCACACCATGAAATACAATACAATATTGTAGTAAAATTGATTTACAACGTTACTAAGGTCATAATTTGGCTGTTTGCCAACGAAGGTAGGGACTGACTCCTAACTAGATACAGGTATCTAGTTAGGAGTCAGTTAGGAGTGATATCCTAAACACAGGTCTGTGTTTAGGATATCACTCCCTTTCCCTGCGTACTTGTGTCTTCCCGGTACAACCAGTTAAGGGTGAACATTAACCACAGTCACTCGTCCAGTGCAATTAAATATTATATTGTTATTAAATAACCATAGCCAATCTATGGACGATATAAAAAGTAAAAATTGAGATTCTATAATAACAGTGGTAAAATAAACTGAGGTAGATCACAGCAGGATATATTCTGCTTAAAATATAGAGCAGCCCGACTGGGGTAGTACCTCTACCTTACAGAAGACCACAGCTAAATAATACTGTTTTCAAGCAGTGTTGTGTTCCTGTTGGTGAGTAAGGTGACCAGAGCTCCTGGGGGTAGGGTCGACAACGCGCTTGCGATACTGCTGGTATTGCACCCGTCTATAGGCTACGGTAATCGCTTACCATCCGGTGAGCCGTACGCTTGTTTGTCGACCTAGTTTATTTTTATTTATTTATTTATTTTAATGGAAACAAACAGTATATAATATCACTTATAAATAGGACATACTTCGATAATCATCACCAGAACAGTTTCCAAAGATTTCTATCACATAATAAGTACAGGAGTAGATGCGCTTTACGAAACCAAGCAAACTCAAATACATTACTGAGATTATAGAGAGTGTGAAAATCATTCAATTTAACGATTACAATATAAATAATAATAATAATAAATAACAAATTGTATCGATCAATAATACATTTAGATTATTAACTAAAATTTAAATTAAAAAGATTATAAAATGATAGTAATTATTATAGCTCCTGGGGGGATTGGGGATAGGGTCGGCAACGCGCATGCGATGCTTCTGGTGTTGCAGGCGTCTATAGGCTACGGTCTTACCATCGCGTGAGTCGTACGCTTGTTTGCCAACCTAGTTACATAAAAAAAAAAAAAAAAAAAAAAAATTATAATTTTTATTTCAATTAACATTAGAGTTAGCTAATGTATTTTTAATATGGCAATTAAATTTGGTTAATGAAAGATCAAATATATCACAGTCTAGAAATAACTTGTTGTACTTATAACAACTTCTATTAATAAATACATTTCGTGCGAAATTAGTTCTGGTTGCAGGAACGCAGAATGTCTCCTTACGTCTAGCACTAATTCGTGGACAATGGAAAAACAATCTCGACAGCAGATAAGGCGAATCAACATTACTTTTTATGATTTTATACAATAGTATTTGATCTCGTTGAACACGTCGGTCAGCGGCCGCCATCATTGTAACAAAATTGTTCTGGTTATAAGTTGTGGTAGCCTTAAGGGCCCTGACAAAACGATTATGAATACGTTCTATTCTAGATATGTGATTCTTATACTGAGGATTCCAAACAGATGAAGCATACTCTAAAGTCGATCTTACAAAAGCATTATATAATAATATAAGCGTAGATGAATGTTTAAACTCTTTTGAAATCCTCAGCACAAAACCAAGCATTCGGTAAGCCTTATCAGATATGTAACCAATGTGATAATCGAAAAGCAGCTTAGAATCGACGTAGACACCAAGATCCTTGATAATGTTAACTCTAGAAACGACCTCCCCGCACAATTTGTACTCAAAATCTATAACTAATCTTTTTCTAGTAAACGTTATTACGTTACATTTTTTCAAATTTAGAAATAAGGAATTATTTGAACAATAGGAACTGAAACTGTCAAGATCTTCCTGGAAACACAAGCAGTCCTCAGGGCTTTTGATTTTTTTAAATATTTTATTGTCATCAGCATACAGTAAAAACTTTGAATGTTTGAAGACTGAATTGACATCATTAATGTAAATATTGAAAAGCAACGGGCCCAAGTGTGATCCTTGTGGTACCCCAGATGGCACGGGAATGAAAGATGAGCAAAAACCCTTAATTGTAACTGCTTGGCTTCTATTAGACAAATAGGATTAAATCCAACGCAGGAGGTCGCCGTGTACACCAATAAATCTTAATTTTTCAAGGAGGATAGAATGTGAGATTTTGTCAAAAGCTTTAGAGAAATCAGTGTACACGGCGTCCACCTGGTAACCCTCATCCATGGCATTCGCGACAAAGTCAGTAAATTCACATAAATTTGTTTCAGTAGATCTTCTGTTAATAAATCCATGCTGCTGGTCTATAATAATAGGTCTTAAAATAGGTTGTAAATAGTCATATATGATCTTTTCGAACAATTTTGGGATGCAACTCAGTTTTGAGATAGGACGATAATTTTTGACATCATGCTTATCCCCGTTTTTAAAGACATGAACTACATACGACCTTTTCCAACTAGTAGGCATTATGCATTTTTTTAAGGATAAGTTAAATAAAATGTATAACGGAAAACAAATAGTACTAGAGCAGTTTTTTAAGAATATTGCTGGTATACCGTCTGGACCACTACTTTTAAATGTGTTCAAAGATTTTAAGTACTTTTCTACAGCATACATGGAAATATTAACAGAAGACAAATTAACACTAGTATTAGTAGGCATAGCGACAACTTCATTACTAGAAAAATTCTTAAGTGGACTAAGTTCAAACGACGAATGAAAATAACTATTAAAAAGGTTAGCTATTCCCTGACCTTCAGTAGCAGAAACACCGTCCAAATAAACCACTCCAGGCAAATCCAAACATTTCCTTTTAGATTTAACATACGACCAAAAGAACCTAGAGTTTCTCATAATTAATGTTTCCGCGTCATCAATATACCGCTTGTAGCATTCATTCTCAACTTTCTTCTGCCTCTTACGGAGAATTCTAAATGTACAATAGTCACTATAGTTTTTATATATTTTCCATTTCCTATGACCTAGTTGTATAAATAAATATAATACTTAGTTAAAGATATTCACGTTCTCAGTCTTAATAAGCCAAAGGATTGGAGATGTGGCGACTATTCGACAAAGAACCTCGATTTTCCAGCTTATTATTTTGTAAGTATTTCCAATATAATGTATATTGGCCGACAACCGACTTCAAAAAAGAAGGAAGTTCTCAATTCTACTGTATTTATATTCTACGTGTCCTACATCATAATTGTTTACTGGGGGAACGGATTTTGATTAAGTTTTTTTTTTTCTAGTGCTTGTCATGTGGCTCTACTTAGAATTCTGCGAGAGACCTGACGAGGAGTTTTTAATCCTTATTAATTGTATTGTACTTGTATACGAAAATTGGAGACGTTTTTTTATGTTTAAGAACAAATATAATATTTCTTATTTTACTTTAGCAAATAATAGCTACCTACATATTGACGATTAATTATTTCACAACGCGTTAGCGCAGCGGTCACTGGCTATTGCGCTAGCGGTCGCGGGTTCGATCCCCACACGTAACATATGTATAGACAATATGCATAGATGTTTCTCGTAGTTTAGGCGTTTCTGCTTGTGTATTGACTAGCCCGTTGGCGCAGTTTGTAGTGACCCTGCTTTCTGCTCCGGGGGTTGTGGGTTCGATTCCCACCCCGAGTCTGGGTGTAATATACATATTTATTTATATATGCATGTATTATTTATAAGTAAGTTTATCGAAAAAAAAAATGTAGCTATACAAGTCGTCTGTTACCTATAACACAAGCATTAAGTTGCCTACTTTAGGAACAGACGACCGTCTGTGTATTGTGTAGATATTTATTTATTATTTATTTATTGTGTTTCTGGATGCCCGACACAAAATAAAATCCTACTGGGGGCCGTTGAGTGTGAAGCGTTTATTTATTTGTTTATTTATATGTTGTGAGAGGTGTGTCCAGTACCTACACATGTGCAAATACAGGAGCTACCGCGAGCCGTCACAGAGCAAGGATCGAACTAAACATATCAAGGATGATTGATATTGAGCAGCTCGAGCTGTACACGTCGCGTCGCATTTTCTGTTTGTTCTCAGATATTTAGTCTCGCTCTCCACAGCACCAGCTGCGCTATACAATACTGTGCTATACTTTTGTATAAATGTTAAAATGTTAAATTTAGCTTGATTGGCTAGAGCACTGACACGGCCTGTCGGAGGTGCGGGTTTGAACTCCGCTGGAGCGAAAATTTTTGATATGATTTAACACAAAAATAAAAATGTTTGCTGTGCAAATCTCTTGTTGTTAGTTATTCTTGTTCTAACTTTACCACAGTAAGGTGTTGTCGGTCGGTTAAATCCCATTAATCATACAGACTACGAGTATAACTGATGAAAAATTTAATGTATAATTTCTTTGCTCAATAAATTTATATTAAAAAAGTGGTTTTGTGTTCAATTTTTCACAGTAATTTTTTGTTGGTTCGATTCAATCGGAAGGGCAAGCGGGTTGGTGACCGCAGGGCTGACTTTGTCGCACCGAAGACGCTGTTGCCCGTCTTTGGCCTGTGTATTTCAAAGCCAGCATGGATGGTTATTCCGCCATCCGTCGGCTTTTTAAGTTCCAAGGTGGTAGTGGAACTGTGTTATCCCTTAGTCGCCTCTTACGACACCCACGGGAAGAGAGGGGGTGGCTACATTCTTTAGTGCCGTAGCCACACAGCACTATAATAAAAACATAAATTTTAATGAGCAGACTAATCCACAAAACTACAAAAGTTTTAGATTTTCGTGTAGTAATATCCCCCAAGGGTTTGAACATTAGATTTAAGCTTAAAAGTACCTTCCAAGATACTTTACAATTTAACAGTGTGACGTATATGGAAGTTTGAAAAAACAAAGTCTGTCAAGAAAGGTACGGGGTAAGAAATCAAAATCAAAATTAAAAATAACTTTATTCAAGTAAACTTCAAAAGCACTTTTAAATCGTCATTTTACAAATTAAAAATGTGTTAGTTTTAATAATTAAAAAAAGTAATTATTACATATTTATTGTTAAAAGTGAAACTCCTCCCAATTGAGAATGTAGATTCAGCAGAGAAGAATCGGCAAGAAACTATGCAGGTACACTTTTTAAACAAACTGTGTTTTATTATAAAATTGATAAAATCTTACGTTAAATACAGAACCACTATTTCCAATTAAGTTAAATATAAAGCGGGTACAGCGCTATACAGAACTATAAGTTAAGTGGAACATGATCTTAATTCGCAGAAGTACTTCAGTTCTCAGTACGTCAAAAAGTGAAAAATCAACTTTTTATATTTTCTCGTATCTGCGTTACTTTTTGTTTCCACCATCGCATCGTCGGTAAGGTTCGCTCGTTGTCTATACTCGTGTACTAGTTCATTCCCCCGGTTTTATTTACTTTTCAACGAGAGTTATTTGAATTAAAAAGTGATTCTAGTACAAAGAGGACATCATTGTATTTTTTCTAAAATGAAAAAGAAAGTGACTTCAATTTTTATCGCCAAGTACAGTGTGAACATTATTAAGGATTACTCGAACACTACTCGTCAAATCTCGGTTGAATTTAAATCAGATCACACGACAAGTTTGGAACAAAAATGTAAAAACTAAAACTAAAAACAAATTAAATTTAATGATTATGTCACAATGGCTGTTTGTATACGTTTAAACTCACTGTTCTTATTTTGCGTCTTGTTGTTAGTCTGAAATGTTTAATGTGTTGGGTCGTGTGTTCGTTTTATGTTACTATCATATTAACTTTCATATTGTTTGGTTTTGTTTTTAGTAATTTAACAGAAGAGATCAAACCGTTATTACTAGACTCCGTATTGGTCACACAAACTTGACCCATGTGTACATTATGAAACGATCTAACAGTAAAACATATTCTAGAAGATTGTCAGGCCTATACCAGAGATAAATTAACACGTAACCTACCTAACAACATAAAAGATTGTTTAACTGAAAATGGCTTTATACAGTTTATACACACAGTCAACTTTATGAAAAAGATAAATCTGTACAAAAACATATAAATGTAATTTCTGTAGTCGCTAATGACCTTAGATGTTAAAAAGCGACTTAAAATAAATAAATTAAAAAAACAACAACAGCTCTGGTTTAACGGTGCGTACTCTACACCTAATCGCCTAAAACATCGACGGTTTGCGGGTTCGATTCCCGCTCGGGATAGATAGTTGTATTTATACAAATATTTCTTTCCGGTTTGGGGGGTCGCCACGCCGTGTCTTGGATAGCACGTTTAACTGTCGGTCATGGTTGTTCTCGTAAATAACTGATAGCAATCTTTTCTCACTGACCTGCAGTGAAGCAGAGCGGTGGATTAAGCTCCAATCTTTCTCGTACATGGAGATAGAGGCCTATGTCCAACAGTGGGATGTTATAGGCTGAATCCTGACAATTAAGAACAAAAATGAATAACGAAATATCAAAAATACTTATTTATCAATTAAAGACCCAACTATTTCAAAACCAATACCGAGAATAGACAATTGTTCATCAAAATGTCGGATGTAATTTTTGACAAAATGGCGCCGAAAAACGATCCTCAAAACGTTATATAATATGAGCGAAATACATTGTAACATTTAAAACGAACGATAGTTCCTATTAAAAGGGATTAAGTTTTAAAGTTGCTTGTGTTTTAATAATTTTGGTATCCGCGAAATGTTACTGAGTAAGACAATTAAAAAAAATTCGGCCAAGTGCGAGTCGGACTCGCGCACGAAGGGTTCCGTACCATTGACTAGGTACATTGATTGTAATAACGGGCAAAAAGCGGCTAAAAATCACTTTTATTGTATGAGAGCAAAAATAGGCAAAAATTACGTTTTTTGTATGGGAGCCCCCCTTAAATATTAATTTTATTTTAATTTTATTATTTATTATTAAAGTAAAAATACAACTGAGTATTTTGTGAATATTTCAAGTGCCTACCCGTTGCCATTAATGATATCTAGCAAAAAAGGGCAATAAAATCGCGTTTGTTGTATGGGAGCCCCCCTTAAATATTTACTTTATTTTGTTTTTAGTATTTGTTGTTATAGCGGCAACAGAAATACATAATTTGTGAAAATTTCAACTCTCTAGCTATAGCCGTTCTTGAGATACAGCCTGGTGACAGACACACGGACGGACGGACGGACGGACGGACGGACGGACGGACGGACGGACGGACGGACGGACGGACGGACGGACGGACGGACGGACAGCGAAGTCTTAGTAATAGGGTCCCGTTTTTACCCTTTGGGTACGGAACCCTAAAAAATGACGATAAAAAGTTTAAGTGAAACGGAACGCTCGTCGCAGCGGATGTTTTCGAGTTGTATTTAAGCAAGCTTAACATTGCGTTACAAACACACGGACAGAATGCTATTTTAATTATGCGTGTGTGGGTCGCTGTAGATTAAGAATATTCGAGAGAAATGGCGAGGCTGGGCTGGGGGTAGGGCTCAGAGGGAAATGTCTTGCTCAAAGTCTGGAGCAGCCCGACTGGGGTAGTGCCTCAACCTTACAGAAGATCACAGCTACATAATGCTGCTTTAATATTGTCCCGGGAAGGGGTAAGGTCGGCAACGCACTTATGATGCCTCTGGTTTAGAAGTTTTATTGGATATTTTAAATTTTCTTCGCAATTTTGCAAAACAAAAAAATATTAGAAAACTTTTGAAATTAGTCCTTTTGGTCCAGCCACAGCAATACATTAACCGATCCAATTTTATTCATACAAATATCAAATTACGTCTTATAGGTTGCTGACTATATGAAGGTGGATCTTCCCCTTAGCCCTCTAGTCTCGCCCTCGATCTATATGCTTTATAATCTATGCCACACAGGCCGCATGCCCGGCGCGCCTCCCCCTCGTTTGATAAACACCGACGCGCTGGTATCCCGAGCTGGTGGCTCTTTGAAAAAGTACATTATAACAAATTAAGGATTTTCTGTCTGTCCGCTTAATTGTCGGTTCGACATCGCTGTAACAATTAACGAAAAATTTCGTTATATTTTTCTTCGAAATTCGTTCGGCGATTATGAGTTTTTGAAATATTCCAAAAAATCAGATAAGAGATAAGGACTTCGTTCCTAAGATTTTTTTGTTCAACGTATTTACCATCTTTAAAAACACAAAATAATGTACTATTCTGTTGGACATATCCTGGAGTGAAGACCGCATGTTGGCAAACATAATTTTGGATGTCCTCCGGCCCGTTGGACCGACGATCTACGTAAGATTGTCGGTATAGGATGGATAAGGACTGCGACCTGAGACACCTGTTCTAACATCTGCTTGACTGACCGTAGCATTTTATTGTAAACTAGCAGCGAAACCCGGCGTTGCTTGGGTTAAAATACATCGCAGAAACTTTCTAGACCATTACAGAAATTTTGAGATCTTTTCAGGTGTCCTAATGCGTTAGAAAATGACAGAAATATATGTTTTAACATTTTCACCACCCACCATCAGCCACTTTTACCAACCGCGACCAAACTCCTTTACTACCACCTGGAGAAGAAGGGGTACTTACCACACCAACGGGAAGTTGATTGGGTTTGGTGGTGATAGAGAAAAGTGTGTATTTACGTAAAACAAAGCATTTTACATATATACTAGCCTACCCGTGCCCACTTCATTGCGCATTAATTATTTTTAATAATGACTTCTAACGACGATATCTCAAAAAATATTCATCTGATTGATATAGTGTAAAGGCAATTTTAATCTGCATTAAATTCTTAAGCTATCTAACATATTTATTTGGATAAGGATTAATACTTAACTAAAGAAAATAGCTTTGAAAATAACGTAATGTTTTTAATTACAAATTTGAGCATAAAAGTGGTTATTGTAAGTCAACCGTAAGAGATAGAGATATGCGGTCGCGGACTTTTTTTGTAGCATTTTTATAGATTTTGAATTCGCTAGTACATTACTTAACTATATCTTTGCTAGTTTACGCGGCGCGGCGTTCACTAGGAAAGGTCCCCGTTGGCGAGATTTTTTGCGACCTCTTCAACATTTATCGCCGTATTTCAGCTAATTTACATAAAAGCATAATAAATTATATACTTCCTCAAGAATCACTTTTTCTATTGTTGAAAACCGTGTAAAAATCCGTTCAGTAGTTTTCAAGTTTATCGCGTTCAGACAGACAGGAGGACAGAAAGACGCGGCCGGGGGACTTATTTTTATAATAAGTATAGATATAGACATAGAAGATAGATAGATTTAGATTATGATTATAATCACCTGAGAAAAAACCAGGCTTAATAAATTCAGAGAATTTTTTTGGCCCTGCCTCTTGGACCATTACTTGCAATCAGACGTACCTAAGTATCCCTAATTATTGTGACACCAATTGTGACGTCTGTTAAGCTAGAATGGTCAAATGGGCAGAACCACTTAAATTTTTGGTAAATATTGAGTGCTTTTTAAGTGCTAATTTAATGCTCCAATATAAAATTTTACGCCCAAGAAACATGATCATAAATTATAAAACTGCTAGCTTTCACGTAAGCTAGCAGTGGACAGCCGGCTATAACGCTCATAGTGTTAAGCAGACCTAGGTGTTAGCATTAATAATTTAGTGCTCATTGAGTGCTTCCAATATATGTACAAAAATCACAGAGAAAATTTTTTTTTTAATTTTTTTTATTGATTATAGAAAAATATGGCTATAAAGCTAGAATAGTCAAATGGGCAGAATCACTAAAATTTTTGCTAAAAATTTAGTGCTTTTTAAGAGCTAATTTATGGCTGTAATATCAAATTTCACGCCCAAGTAGCATGATCATAAATTATAAAACAGACAGCTTTCACGTAAGCTAGCAATGTACTTCCGGTTATAACTCTTATAACGCTCATAGTGCTAAGCAGAACTACGTGTTAGCATAAATAATTTAGTGCTCATTAAGTGCTTCCAATATATGTAAAAGAATCACAGATATTTCTTTTTTTTTTCGATTTTGGAATCGATTAAAGATATCTGCTAGCTTATAATTAAGCTAGCAATGTACTGACGGCTATAACGCTCATAGTGCTAAGCATAAATACGTGTTAGTATTAGTAATTTAGTGCTCATTAAGTGCTTCCAATATATGTAAAAGAATCACAGATATTTCTTTTTTTTTCGATTTTGGAATCGATTATAGATATCTGCTAGCTTATACTTAAGCTAGCAATGTACTGACGGCTATAACGCTCATAGTGCTAAGTCTAACTACGTGTTAGCGTTAGTAATTTAGTGCTCATTAAGTGCTTCCAATATATGTAAAAGAATCACAGATATTTCTTTTTTTTTCGATTTTGGAATCGATTATAGATATCTGCTAGCTTATAATTAAGCTAGCAATGTACTGACGGCTATAACGCTCATAGTGCTTAGCATAACTACGTGTTAGCATTAGTAATTTAGTGCTCATTAAGTGCTTCCAATATATGTAAAAAAAAGTGTGTGTAAGTACACACGTGTTATACTTATGTACGCACGTAAGAAGTTATACTTCAAGCTAGAGTATTAAAATACTTCCATAAAAACCTATTACTTAATAATTAGACAATAAGTCCACAACGCCATCTCTTAGAAATGATAAAGACTACTTTTTTGTTATAGTCCACAACACCATCTCTTAGAAATGATAAAGGCTACTTTCTTGTCTGCAAAACTAGCGGCATCTATTCATGCATGCTTGAACTATGTCGTATCCATACGCGCATTGTAAACATTTACTCTCATAATTTTTCTCTAACGCGCCATAAGAAGTATAACTTCAAAAATCACAGATAATTTTTTTTCTACTTTGGATTCGATTCTAGATAACTGCTAGCTTTTAATTGAGCTAAATAATTTTTCTTCTATTTCTACCATAGCAGTGCCCAGTAAAAACCTAATGTTGTTAGGTAGTGTCTATATTAAATGAAAAAAAAAAGATTCGAAATTCATTCAATAAATATTTGTAAGAAATCAATAAATAATCATTATATATGATTTTATCACAATAGAAAATAAATGACTACAAAGTAGACAAAATATTAAAAATGAAACTGTATTTCAGAACATAATATATTAGGTAGGGAATAGGGATCCATAGTACATTTTTTTCACCTGATCAGTATCAAGCTAATTTTTTGGGAGTGGCTACATTTTGATGAGGCGAACAAAAAATTCCTCTTCGAAAACTCTCGATTGTGGTAGCTAACGTTGATAGTAGGGGGTAGAGCAGCAGTGAGCGTAGGACCGGGATAACGCACCACGCAATTTGTAGGACATTATTACTATCAAATTATATAGATAATCACTAACTAAAAGAAAAAAAAATCAGTTGGTTAGTAATAATTTTTGATGACCTTACGAGGTCATCAACTTGATGACCTCGTAAGGTCATCAAAATTATTTTTTTTCTGATTTTTTTTGTGATACTTCTTATGGCGCGTTAGAGAAAAATTATGAGAGTAAATGTTTACAATGCGCGTATGGATACGACATAGTTCAAGCATGCATGAATAGATGCCGCTAGTTTTGCAGACAAGAAAGTAGTCTTTATCATTTCTAAGAGATGGTGTTGTGGACTATAACAAAAAAGTAGTCTTTATCATTTCTAAGAGATGGCGTTGTGGACTTATTGTCTAATTATTAAGTAATAGGTTTTTTTGGAAGTATTTTAATACTCTAGCTTGAAGTATAACTTCTTACGTGCGTACATAAGTATAACACGTGTGTACTTACACACACTTTTTTTTACATATATTAGAAGCAATCAATGAGCACTAAATTACTAATGCTAACACGTAGTTATACTTAGCACTATGAGCGTTATAGTCCAGTACATTGCTAGCTTAATTATAAGCTAGCATAAATCTATAATCGATTCTAAAATCGAAAAAAAAAAGAAATATCTGTGATTCTTTTACATATATTGGAAGCACTTAAAGAGTACTAAATTACTAATGCTAACACGTAGTTATGCTTTGCACTATGAGCGTTATAGCCGTCAGTACATTGCTAGCTTAATTATAAGCTAGCAGATATCTATAATCGATTCCAAAATCGAAAAAAAAAGAAATATCTGTGATTCTTTTACATATATTGGAAGCACTTAATGAGCACTAAATTACTAACGCTAACACGTAGTTAGACTTAGCACTATGAGCGTTATAGCCGTCAGTACATTGCTAGCTTAAGTATAAGCTAGCAGATATCTATAATCGATTCCAAAATCGAAAAAAAAAAGAAATATCTGTGATTCTTTTACATATATTGCAAGCACTTAATGAGCACTAAATTACTAATGCTAACACGTAGTTATGCTAAGCACTATGAGCGTTATAGCCGTCAGTACATTGCTAGCTTAATTATAAGCTAGCAGATATCTATAATCGATTCCAAAATCGAAAAAAAAAGAAATATCTGTGATTCTTTTACATATATTGGAAGCACTTAATGAGCACTAAATTACTAACGCTAACACGTAGTTAGACTTAGCACTATGAGCGTTATAGCCGTCAGTACATTGCTAGCTTAAGTATAAGCTAGCAGATATCTATAATCGATTCCAAAATCGAAAAAAAAAGAAATATCTGTGATTCTTTTACATATATTGGAAGCACTTAATGAGCACTAAATTACTAATGCTAACACGTAGTTATGCTTAGCACTATGAGCGTTATAGCCGTCAGTACATTGCTAGCTTAATTATAAGCTAGCAGATATCTTTAATCGATTCCAAAATCGAAAAAAAAAGAAATATCTGTGATTCTTTTACATATATTGGAAGCACTTAATGAGCACTAAATTATTTATGCTAATACGTAGTTCTGCTTAGCACTATGAGCGTTATAAGAGTTATAACCGGAAGTACATTGCTAGCTTACGTGAAAGCTGTCTGTTTTATAATTTATGATCATGCTACTTGGGCGTGAAATTTGATATTACAGCCATAAATTAGCTCTTAAAAAGCACTAAATTTTTAGCAAAAATTTTAGTGATTCTGCCCATTTGACTATTCTAGCTTTATAGCCATATTTTTCTATAATCAATAAAAAAAATTAAAAAAAAAATTTTCTCTGTGATTTTTGTACATATATTGGAAGCACTCAATGAGCACTAAATTATTAATGCTAACACCTAGGTCTGCTTAACACTATGAGCGTTATAGCCGGCTGTCCACTGCTAGCTTACGTGAAAGCTAGCAGTTTTATAATTTATGATCATGTTTCTTGGGCGTAAAATTTTATATTGGAGCATTAAATTAGCACTTAAAAAGCACTCAATATTTACCAAAAATTTAAGTGGTTCTGCCCATTTGACCATTCTAGCTTAACAGACGTCCAATTGTGACGTTTTCTGACAATAGATAATAAATGATAATAGTTTTGATAAACAACTTGTTTGATAAAAACAGTGACAAACATTGTTTTAACACGAGAAATATAGGCTTTTGAATTCTTTTCTTCTATTGAAAAATATTCGTTTAAGTAATTCCACTCTCTACTTCTTAGAAGAATCTGTATTCTGAACTAGAAAAATAATATAAAATGACTATTCGAATTTTTTTGAAAGCCTACATACGTACTCTTATAAATAAATAAAGTTTTGATTACAAATATCCTACTGAGCACCTATTCTAAAAGAGGGAGCATTGAGCAAACCAGTAGAACTTCATTTAACGCTTTACAAAAATAGTATCGTATGTCTCGGTAGATGTCGCTACGGTCTAATTAAATCGCGCTAACGTTTGGTTCACTGCAAAAGTATAAGTAGTGTGTGTTTATCTCATAAGTTTAACTTTGCGCAGAGGCAATATCGTAACTAGGGAATGCAATCCCGCAACAAAATTTTAATCCCGGTATTTGCGGGACTGAGAGGTCTAAGTCCCGCGGGATCCTGGTATTTGCGGGATCCCGCATGTTTCTGAAAGTCATTGAGAAAAAAGGCGAAATCCTGTATCATAAATGCATCTAGAACTAAAAAAGTAACAAAAATATGTTATTTAAAATTACCTACGTATTGAGAGATTAATAAAAATATGTAATAAAAGAATAAAAATTATTACAAAGAGACAATACATAGGTAGTTTAGGAATTATTTTGAAAGTAACTGCGCATAAAACATATCATGTTAAGAGTGTGCATAATGCAAAATTACCATCTTCTATTTGTTTTGACATGAAAAGTTCCAGACCAAATCTTAAAATAAAAATATATGACAAACTACGTGATATTTGCAAGGGTTGACCCATATCAAAAACATAAAATAAGGAAATTTCCTCGATAAAATATAATCACGAAGTAACCTCTAATTTTTATATTTTTTCTATTTATACTCGATATGGTTATGACCATTAAGACAAAAATTTGATAATTAATTACATTTAAATATGAGTAAAGGCTATGCCAAGGCATTTAATGTAATTACTTTTAGTTTCGGAATTATATACAAAATAACTTATTTTTCGTTTTTTACATTCGTAATGCGCTCAAAACTATATCGTCTATGGGGCCGTCCATAAATTACGTCATCGATTTTTTCAGATTTTAGACCCCCCCCCCCCTACAATCATCCTATCGTCATTTCTTAATGACCCCCCCCCCCCTTCTCCCAAAATTGACGTCATTACCAGTTTGACAAAATTAAAACATTGCAGATTTGAGATAAATAATGAGTTCAATAATTAATACCATTAAATACTTGCAAAATATCACAAGAACACTATCTTTTCTTAGTATGAGATATGTATTTAAGTATAAGTATAGTATTTATGTACTTTTATTAATTATGTAATGTTGTAGTTATTATTTAAGTATTGTGTTTATTATCAATACATAGTATAAAACAAATTAAGTCGCTTTTGCTGTCTGTCCCTATGTATGCTTAGATCTTTAAAACTACGCAACGGATTTTGATGCGGTTTTTTTTAATAGATAGAGTGATTCTTAAGGAAGGTTTATATGTATAATACATGTAAGTACCACGGGCGAAGCCGGGGCGGGCAGCTAGTATTATATGTAATATTATTGTTAGAGTATTTTATCTGTAGTTATTACTGTATTTGTGTACATCTATGTTGCATTATGTATGTTTATTATCAGTTATTTTAGTACTGTACGCGCCTTAGCCGCCTCTCACATTTGCAGTCTCACTTACTAGGTGTGCTGGAAGAAATTTCTTTTTAGAAATAATCTTTTTGTACGTGAACAATAAACTATAAATAAATAAATAAGAATGACGTCAATTTTGAAACACCCCTCCTCCCCCCATCTATCATTTGCCGTCATCCGCAGACCAACCCCCCCCCCCCTAATTTAGAATGACGTAATATATGGACGGCCCCTATCGCACTCTGACACGAGGCTTTGTGTATATTTTGTTTCATCGGGCGCGCGGGTGAAATCTAATTTTTTGCTCGCCTTATGCACGCTCTTAATAGTCTTGTCTGCCAAACGACTACTAACTTTATACGTCAGATAGCCAGCAGCAGAAAACTGCTTTAACGCTTGTGGGTACTAGTGTTAATAACGCGTTGTAGACGATTTGAAGATATTCGCCTTTTAATCCACTTGACTCAAACAAAATTCATTCCTTTCTCGAGAGAATGAACTCAAGAAAGAGTGCGACAAGCAGTTTTAAAATTCGATAGAGTTTAAAATGTTATTTGTTATCATATCAAAATTTCGATCCAGCGGGATTCGAACCCGCTCCCCCGACATACCTACCGTGTCGGTGCTCTAGCCAATTAAGCTATGGAACGATGTAAAGCCGAATCGAAATTTCTGATATGATTTTATTCAACCTTTCTTTTCTGGTTTAAGCAATCGAGGATGGAAGTGGTGAGAAAACCGGATACAAATCCCGGTGGATCGAAATTTTGATATGATAACATTTTTTTTATATGAATAACATTTTATAATTTCCTCATGTGTGGGAAACACAAAAATAAAAATAATACGAATCGATAGAGTTTGTTCAAGTTCATCTCGAAGAGATATCGGTTCAGGCTCCACAGTTTCAGCTTGCATCATTGCGGCCACTGTAGCAAGAGGTAAATCATCGTGATCTTTGTCATGAGCCGAATCAGTTGGCGCGCTTTCGCGTGCCGAACAACACAAGGCGTTTACCGTGGCAGTCCCGCTAATCCCGCGGGATCCCGCTCGATTTATGTGCGGGACTGGTCCCGCAAAAATAGTGCGGGATCCCGGTATTTCGGGATCCCGGTATCCCGGTATTGCAATCCCTAATCGTAACCAATGAGGTTAATCCGAGGTGCGATTATTGCTAGTTGAAAACTTTACCAATACCCCGCCTTGTGGTCGTGAAATACCGACCGCTATGGCAATTTTTGAAAGGCCGTATAGGCCAAAAAAGCGAAATTTAAATTTTAAAGCATTTAGTAGTCTAACTAAAGTTTGTACTCGTAAGTCGTAGTTGACTTCTAAGTTCTAATACCTGCAAAACGAAAGGGAATTACAAAATAAGCCCACAAAGCACAAACATCTAGACCACCACAATCATTTGTATGGCCTGTAAAAACATTTGTAATATATTATAAAACAAAGTCGCTTCCCGCTGTCTGTCTGTCTGTCTGTATGTAAATGTATGCTTAGATCTTTAAAACTAGCAACGGATTTTGATGCAGTTTTTTTTTAATACATAGAGTGATTCAAGAGGAAGGTTTATATGTATAATATATGCATAATATAGTAGAGGAACATTGATCATTTTTGCAACCGTGCGAAGCCGGGGCGGGTCGCTAGTTTGTAATAAGCTATGCATAAGCTATTACTAGTAACTCCTGAGTGAACGTAGAAATGACATAACCCTATGGGAAAATATCTCACAAGCCTCATGAAAACATGGATGTAGACATGGGTAACTCATGAGAGAAAGATATAAATGAAACATTTCTTTTCAATTGAGCTAATCTTTCACCCGCTCACTTGCATTTCAAATGTATCTCCAGCTCACTAGGATTATGATTCATTTTCGAGATACTGACGGACTGAGAGAGAGTAAACGAGACCGGACGATGGCGCTTATCATGCGAATGAGAGAGACAGCTGTAACTCTGTTACTGAGCCAGAGTAAACGAGACCGGACGATGGCGCTTATCATGCGAATGAGAGAGACAGCTGTAACTCTGTTACTGAGCCAGAGTAAACGAGACCGGACGATGGCGCTTATCATGCGAATGAGAGAGACAGCTGTAACTCTGTTACTGAGCCAGAGTAAACGAGATCGGACGATGGCGCTTATCATACGAAAGAGAGAGATAGCTATAGCTCTGTATCTTTTTGATTCATATTGTATCATACGATGAAACACTTGTCAGTTGTCATTCACTCATCACTGAGCCAAATGAGATGAAGAGACAATTGAGTGATATATATCCTAAGATCAAAATGATATATATCTCTCTTATCTTTTCAGTGATATAAACTTCGCACGGCTACATGGATGACCTCCATGAGAATTTGGAAACAGTGAAACTAAACTGTTCCACAGAATAGAGCATATTTTATAACTTTGGACTTCTGTATAATTATTTAAAAAAATCTAAATATTCTACAATATGTAAACTGGGACTCGTTATAAAGAAGCATCACTAATTTTAGGTACTTATAAGATAATAATTTAATACTACTGTACTACAGTTTAATTGACGTTTTTTTGAATGAATTTTATACGATCTTTTTTTTTCAAATGATTTTAATTTTGTATGCACTTTTTTAATTTTATTTATTACTTAGTTTTTAATTTTTAAGAGATTTTTAAATTGATAAACTTTCATAAATTATTATTATTACTGTGTTCTCAAAGCTATTCCGACTATTGGATCTATTCTATATTATTATATTTTAATATTGTTCTCCTTAAGTAAATAGTATATTTTTACCACTGTAACGTTTGCGGTCTTAATTATGTACCTACTATTTTTAATTTGCATGTTGTCGTCACCTGTAATTGTTCTGGCACTTAGATATATTACTGTTGATTATTATATTTTATGTAGCGACAGTGTACAGTATGTTGGTGATCTTATAAATAAATAAATAAATAAGTAGGGCTCAGCAAGAAATCTTGGTCAAAGCTTGGAGCAGTCCGACTGGAGAAGTTCCTCGACCATAAAGACTTACAGAAGACCACAGCTAAATAATACTGTTTTCAAGCAGTATTGTGTTCCTGTTGGTGAGTAAGGTGACCAGAGCTCCTGAAAAAAAAAAAAAAAAAAAAAATAAAAAATAAAGATCACAGCGACGGACTTGTACATAAATGTTAAACATATTTTAATAATTAAATATATAAAAAAACAATGTATCAAGCTATCTATCGCTACGAACATTTAAATTCTTCCAAGTAAAAACTGTCTGTCCGTCTCATCAGTCAAAATTCCGGCGAAAATGCTTAAGGATAAATACAATGATGTGGGTTCTGTATGGGAATTTATTCTGTGGATTTAGTGACGCTGTATTTCATGCAAGATATTACTAATTTTATATTTAAATAGTTTTTTTTTTCATGAGTAACTGCGGAGTTTCTTGTCCATTATTCTCTGCAGAATTTACATTTAACAATAATTAAAATTTTAATCACGAGCACGTTAAGCCGTCGGGCCCGGTTGTTATCATGTACACCTGATAGCGATCGTTACTCATAAGTCATAGTAGGGAATATATCCGCCAACCCGCATTGGAGCAGCGTGGTGGATTAAGCTTCGATCCTTCTCCTACATGGAGAAGAGGCCTGTGCCCAACAATGGGATACTACAGGCTGAATCGTGAAAATTTTAATCTGTAAGATGAAGATTCGAAAGAGCTTTTGAACTTTATTTGAATAAAGTTATTTTTGATTTTGTTTTTATTTCAATAATTGTTTGCATTGCAATTTCTTTTGGTTTAGAACCCACTTTGTGAGGATATCTATGTTAACTTACCCTCAATTTTAAAAGGAACTCCTAATAACTTTTTACTGAGTCTACCGATTTTGAAAATTCTTTCTTTATTCAAAAGTTAGTGCTTGTCACGTGGTCTCATTATAATTTAATCGAGATATGACAAGTACTCTTCGAGTTATCTCTAATAATGCATGTTTACTTTATACTGTTTTTACGTCTGCCTACGGTGTATTACTTGTCGGTTTAATTGAAGTCAGTTTTGTTTTTCTAGTTTTATACATAATTACTCGTATATTATTCGCATCTTATTGCTAGTTTATGAATATAACGATAATAGTTTTTACTTTAAACATTAACTTCGTTTGGACATAGATTCGTGTTGGTCAGTTTCATTTTACAGTACAGGGTCTATAAAAAACAATTAAAACATCAAACAGCCTTACAAATTAAGTTCTAACCTTCCGTCTTTAGAAAGATGACTTAGGGCCGGTTTTTTGATCCCTAGTTAAGGCGACCATTAGTTAAAAATTGCAACAAATAGTTAAATTTCTATAAAATACGTTTTTTGACCCATAGTTAGCTTAACTAATGGTTGTAAAAGTTACAAATAGTTAAAATATTTAACCATAGCAACGTCGAGGGTTTAGCAATATGACCAATAGTTAACTTTTGTGAGAACATTTGTTCTTTTGTTTTATACTGTGTCCATGTGACCATCAATGATCTTAGAACAAAAAGACCTTTTTTTTCAAAGACCATTAGTGTCCATTGATAATTTTCTGTCCTCAACGCAAGGTATCAGGTATCTATTATATCATTTCATAATTCGTTGATATTGAGTATCGAGTTCAATATTTACGCCGATTTTGTAGGTATGTACCTCAGATTAATTTTATTACCTCAGATTGATTTACCTTTTGTTTATTAATCTGAGGTATGTACCACATAATATGATCTTCAAGAACCGCTTACATTATGATAAAAAGTTAAAAAAAAACTTCTTTGGCAAACTAGTTTAAAAAAACTAATTGAAAAAAAAAACAAAAAGCCAACGTCACGCGGTGTTCCCAGGCGGTCACCCATCCAAGTACTGACCGCGCCCGACGTTGCTTAACTTCGGTGACCGGACGAGAACCGGTGTATTCAACGTTGTGATTCGACGTGCTATGGACTTTTAAATTATTCTTGATGCCGGACGCGTTTGATCCGTAAAAATTTTACCCCTCATGTGCCTAAAGAAGTTTCATTTCAAAAACAACTCTTTCACTTGTTGCTTGACGTCATTATTTCAGTTCATTTTATGCTAGTCTTTAATCTAATAACCAACTAGGTATCCAAAAAGTTTATTTTAAGGTAGTTTTTAAGCTAATAACCTACTAGGTACCTAAAAATACAATTATAATAATTTTTTATTATAATCTTCGAAATCTTCGAATTGCACAATTGATTAAAATTTTGAAAATTCAGTGAATTCACACGAATTTGACAAAGCACGTCACGACTAACGTCAAAATGCATTCGGATCTACAAATGTTACCACATGAAAATAACGACTCCCTACGAAAAATTACCTTACCCTAGGTTCATTGCAATGGCAATACTTTAACCATTAGTTAATACTTACTAAAGTTAAAATAGCGATCAAAAAACGAAACCTCGGCTTAACCATTAGTTAGCGTCTTAACTATAGTCAATTTGACAAAATATAGTTAACTCTACTTTTACTACGGATCAAAAAACCGGCCCTTAGCCTAACTTAAACCCTGATTTTATCTACAATCTATACTAATATATAAAGCTGAAGAGTTTGTTTGTTTGTTTGTTTGTTTGTTTGTTTGTTTGTTTGTTTGTTTGTTTGTTTGTTTGTTTGTTTGAACGCGGTAATCTCTGGAACTACTGGGCTTATTTGAAAAATTCTTTCAGTGTTAGATAGCTCATTTATCGAGGAAGGCTATAGGCTATGTATCATCAGGCTAAGACCAATAGGAGCGGAGTCGACGCCGACGAAGTCGCGCGCAGAAGCTAGTGATATTATAAAGTTGAAGAGTTTGTTTATTTGATCACGTTAATCTCAAAAACCCGCCACCTCGCATTGGAGCAGCGTGATGGATTAAGCTCTGATCCTTCTCCTACATGGAGAAAGAGGCCTATGCCCAGCAGTGGGATGTTACACGCTGAAGCGCAATCTCAGAAACTACTAGCTATTAAAATTATTTTAAAGCTATTAAGGCTTTTAAGTTATATACATACGTATAGAAAGATGCTCTATTTCTAATCCCTAATACCTTACAAAACTGTTACAATCTCGTCAACCTTTATTACACGGTGTAAAATGAAAGAAAAAACATTGAAACTATTTATAAAAGCATTATCAGTACGAATTAAAGATGGAAGAGCAAATACAACGTTACGACTCTTAATAAAAGTAACGCAAACACGTCGTGTCGACTCATGGTGTTTGCGGAACAGCTTTTAATTGCTGGAACCGCTCTCGTGTTGATCGTTGTACAAAAAACAGACCACCATAGACAAGCATAGACTAGCGTGATACAGGCTGCTTGAAAATTGTATACATCATAGAAAAAAAATGTGTGCGTACAAAGTACACATGACAGAAGTAAAACTTCTTTGGGAAACTGATTGAATAATAAATAAATAAATAATTAAAAACTAATTGAGAACTAAGGTGTAGCGGGACACGAGGCGGGTGACGCCTGTACCGGACGAAGTGGGCAAAACGTCGCCGTTTCATCGAAACGTTGCCGTTTCATCCGTAAAAGGTTTACTCTCATGCGCCTAAAGAAGTTTCACTTCAAAAACTTATATGATATACTACTAATATTATTGTATATTTTTATTTTTTATAAATACAGTCACAGCAGCAAATATATTTTTCAAAATCTGTAACAGCCCGACTGGAGAAGTACAGACCTTACAGAAGATCACAACTAAATAATAATGCTTTCAAGTAGTGTTGTGTTCCTGTGGGAGTAAGGAGCGGAGAGTAACGTAGAGCGATGTTTATGGTATTGCAAGCGTCTATTGACTACAGTAATCACTTACCAGCAGGTGGGTTGTACGCTTGCTGTCATATTTTTGCTCGCAAGCAAGAAAACAGACTTCAATTACATCGACAAGAAATACAAATTACAGATTTATGATTTTTTTATCGTGACGCATTTTCGTTTCATCGAGTTTCAAATCACGATTCTAAAGAAGTTTCAAATACAGTCGAATTAAGAATCTTTTCTTTGCTTCTCCATTTTTTTGAAGTTGATAAAAAATCTATAATTATATTAATACGTGAAATAAAAACTGGTTACCCCTTTTTACGAAAGTTTTAGAGGAGTATGCAATTTCGCACACTTATAGTTTATATAGAGAAGGAGTGCAGAATGCTAATATTTTTTTTAATTATGAAAAACACTACCATGTATTTGACACACACACACACACACACACACACGCATATATACTCTTTCTGTTTATTATTATAGAAGTATAGTCTTTGACAACAGAACCTTAATAATGTTCAAACTTATAATTTAAATTAATATTGGTCTAATTTCGACCACTAGTATATATAAATAGATACAGATGACACGTCCAACGAGCGCCCTGTACTCTGTCAGTCCGCGATGTGTGACATTCGTCGACAAACAAGCCGCTCGTTGCTCACTAATTTTTATTAAAAACAAAGAGACTCAAACACTCTCCTACTAAATATCACACGCCCCCCCCTCCCCCCCGCCCCTCACACAACCGACACAACACAGATTAGGATATTGACACGCATTGCTGACAAGAATCTGAATCTTTAAATCTAAAATGATTGGAATACTTAGTTTAAAATATTTATGAGGTAGTGTGATTGCTAGTTGATGTGTGGTTACGGCAGTAAAGAATAAAGCCTCCCCCTCTCTTCCCGTGAGTGTCGTAAGAGGCGACTAAGGGATACCACAGTTCCACTACCACCTTGGAACTTATGAAGCCGACGGATGACAGAATAACCATACGACTGCTGGCTTTAAAATACACAGGCCGAAGACGGGTAGCAGCGTCTTCGGTGCGACAAAGCCAGCCCTGCGGCCACCAACCCGCCTGCCCAGCGTGGTGACTATGGGCAAAACACATGAGTTCATGCCATTTTTGGACGTTGATGTCCAGCAATGGACTGCGATAAGCTGAAGTGAGTAAAAGTAAGTGTTTACTAGCAGTCGATCGTAGTAGTAGTCTATCAACAACCGGGACCGACAGTCCGAGGTCCGAGGTCCAATAGACAGACACACAAGGCCAGACACATTGACCAGAAACGAATCGATGCCTCCTATTATTAAAGTCGGAATGTATAGTATTTATTATAATCAATGTTAATTTTATCAATTTGAACTTTTCCATTAGCGCAGTGTACAGTGATTGTGTTTTCTGTCCCAGAGGTTACGGGTACGATTCAAGCCCTGAATTTGGGTGTAGTGTTTATTTAATTATATATTAATAAATTATTGATATTATACACATTTATTACAAAATATACGCATATATATCAGCCAGCTGTTACCTAAAACACAGACATTAATCAGACAAATCACAGAAAGTATAAAAATTTAAAAATATTTAGTAAAGTGTAATATTTGTTTAGTTCGAATAAAACAGAAATATCACAACTAATATTCTGCTCAAAATCTGAAGCAGCCCGACTGGGGTAGTACCTCGACCTTACAGAAGATCACAGCTAAATAATACTGCTCTCAAGTCGTGTTGTGTTCCTGTGGTGAATAAGGTGATCAGAGCTCTTGGGGGAAGGAATAGGGGGTTATACAGGCAACGGTCAGTCGGCAACGCGCTTGCGGTGCTTCTGGTGTTGCATACTTCCATATAATAATCTAAGGTAATCGTTTAACATCAGGTGAGCCATACGCTTATTTGCTGACCTAGTTATATGCTAAAAAACTAAGTAACACCTTCAAAAACTGCAGGTAGAACATTTCTGCAGAACATATTATAAAGTTTTAAATACTGTTACGTGTTAGGGTTCGAATGATTTGGAGAGAAAGACCTGCTGACTCTTTAGAGACTTTATTCACTAGCACTAGGTCCAACACAAAGCACTAGGTACGAACACTAAGCACTAAGTACTAGGTACAAACGGTGTATTCGTAACAATACAAAATTAGCGATAAGAAAATCAAGGTACTACAGGCGTAGATTAGTAAATAGTACTACGTACTACAGGTACAAGGTAATAGATCAAATGCAAGCACACAACTACACAAGCCACAGAACCATCTCGGGTTTTACGCCACGTCACAATGATTTCATAACATTACCGAAGTTATAAACCCCACAAAAACTAACGATGTACATTTACCAGAAAAAGACCAAAAAAAAAATCTAACACCTTTACCTTAATTCCGAAATTACATTTCGCATTCAACGAGGATAATAAATCTTTTTCTAAGCTCAGTGTTGGGTTACGTTTAGAATTTCAATTTTAAAAAAAAATTCTATTCTCGCTAATCTGATGTCTATGGAACGAACGCTTCCAAATTCTACAAAAGAAAACAAAACGATACAACCAAAGCTAAGAAAGCTAAAACCATTCAAAATTAAACCTTATAACCTATGAAATAAGGACCACTAAATATTTATTGGGATAGTAATTTATGTTTGTCGATAGATGTAAAGATTTCCGTACAAAAGATAAAATGGTCGACGGTAAACATAATGGGTGAGTAATCCTTGATTTTTTTCTCTCGTGTCAGAACTGAGGGTAGATTTAGTTTAGTTTTTGGTTTAGTTCTCGTGATGTTGTCATTTATTTTGAGTAGCCTGTTGTGCTGTGTGGTTACGGCAGTAAAGAATATAGCCACCCCCTCTCTTCCCGTGGGTGTCGTAAGAGGCGACTAAGGGATAACACAGTTCCACTACCACCTTGGAACTTAAAAAGCTAACCGATGAAGATTACAGGCTATGAAATACACAGGCCGAAGACGGGCAGCAGCATTTTTGGTGCGACCATGCCAGCCCTGCGGTCACCAACCCGCCTGCCCAGCGTGGTGGCTATGGGCAAAACACATGAGTTCACGCCATTTTTGGCGCGAAATTGTGGAGGCCTATGTCCAGCAGTGGACTACAATAGGCTAAAGTGATGATGATGATGAGCCTATTGGCGCAATTAGCAGTCACCTGCTCCCGGGTAGCAGCAGCAGATCCGGTGGTTGTAGGGCGTGGTATACGTATGTATACGTATTACGTATTTAGACTAGTGGTCGCCTAGTGGTCGAAATTCGACCATAATTTAACCACAGACTTGAACAATTAACAAAAGAGTATACAATATACATGCGTTTGTCTTAAATAGGTACATGGTATTGTGTAATTTTTTTTATTTACTGTATTTTTATGCATAATTAAAAAAATTAGCATTCTGCACTCCTCTATATAAACTATAAGTGTGTGAGCGCTCGGTCAAAGCAGTGATGCTGAAAGTTCGTCAATCAAGTTTTCTAGCAGCGACACAGAAGAACTACAAAATCTAAAATTACTTTATTCGTGTAGCTTCAAAAGCACATTTGAATCTTCATTATAGAATTCAAGTAGGCTTCTGAATCACTTTTGAATCGTCATTTTATAAATTAAATAGTAGATTAGTAGCCAAGGGCTGTAAGGCATCAATTGCAGCCTGAGATATTCTCGCTGCGCTCGTGCGCCTATAGTTCGAGGGTGCAATTGATGCTTACACCCGAGCTAACTATTCTGCTTTACATCTCGATTGTGAGGTAAGTAGATAAAACCGGCATTACAAGAATAAAACATTTTATTTGTTGAAATTTATAGTGAAATGAGAACAATTTTCAAATTGAGCTTCGTCGTTCGATATTTAAAATTGATGACTATTATTTATACTCACACGAAGACAAGGCTGAATAGCAAAGCGACCTCTTTGGTCATTGGGCTGAATGCATGATGATGTCTATTGCCAGTATGATGGTTAGATGTGCGCGAACTTTTTGAAAGAAAGAAGTGTTTTTTTTTTAAATTACTTACCGCCCTAGGGCGTTTTTAGCTACATTATTACCCTAGAGCGGTAATGAGTCACCTACAAGACCCATTTGGAGGTAATACATAACTAACTTATATCTCCCTCTCAACTTCCGTTCGCCTCGCCCGATCACACTTTTCGTAACGCTCTCGTCACGCATTCATCAGCTGATTCCGCAAGTCAAGCGTTCGTTAATAAATTTTACTTCAAAAACACTGTAACATACTACTATGTCGAAATATGTATTATTTGTTTCCCAAAAAAAATACAAAATAAAAAAGACAATATTCCCAAAACAGCAATTCTCGTACCTTTGAAAACCTTTTAAAGCACATAAAAAGGCATAACGAGCAATTTTCACGAGCACTCGAGCAGCGGGCGGAGGTGACACGCGGACAAACAGCGCAGATAAGAGCATAGCTTCGGAGCTCGTAACAAACTGTCCTCTACGCACTTACGAGCTCGACCGATTACGAAGGAATCGACAAACGTTGACCTAGTGCTTATTGACGGGTTCTGTAGGTTATCTTATATATAAAATTCTCTTGTCACAATGTTAGTTAAGTTAAGCTAAGTTATAGGGGGGGGGGGGATTAAGGGGGTTAATAACTTATATGGCAAAACAACGTTTGCGGGGTCAGCTAGTTTTTTTTTGTACAAAAAAGGCATTAAACAACTGTATAACCTGCCTGATTGTAAGTTACGACTGCAATATTAGTAGAATTTCAAGCTGGTTGCTGCACCCCCCCCCCCCCACGGTGCTCTGACTACCATACTCACCACAGGAACACGGAACTGCTTGAAAGTAGTGTTGAGGCACTTGTCCAGGCGGGCTGCTCCAAATATTGAGCTGCAAATTTCTTGCTTTGCACTACCTCAAACAGATACAGTATATTTATTTATTTATTTATTTATTTATACTTTATTGTACATCACAACTACAAATATCATTTTACAGACTGTGAAGTACAATGGGCGGACTTATGGCTTTTTAGCCATTTCTTCCAGACAACCCAAATATATATTTCCTACTATGAGTAACGATCGCTATCAGGTGTACATGATAACAACCGGGACCGACGGCTTAACGTGCTCTCCGAGGCACGGTGGGGAGACCCACAAGGACAGCTGCACAAACACCCAGACCACGACAAACATCTGTATGGCCAATACAAATGTTGTCGTGTGCGGGGATCGAACCCGCAACCGCTCGCGCAACAGCCAATCGCAATCCATTGCTGTGACCGCTGCGCCAACGCGACGTCATATTTGTTACAAAAGTAAATAAAAACAAATAATAGAAAAAAAAAATACAAAAAAAGTTTAATAATACACTAAATAAATACTCCGTGTATCTGTAAATACTTTTTCATGCTTTGAAAGCTTTTGGAACAGTAAAAGCTCGTACGGATCTCCAAAGCCCCGACCTCTAGGACACAGCTTAATGCATACATTTGAAAAAAAAAAAGAGCCCTTTATGAATCATTGCCTTTATCAGCCTCTTTAAACCTTTCGATAAATGGAGTAAAGTACTATGCAAAGAGTACAAAACGCACACACGCGACACGTCGGTATTAAAGTTTGTATTATCAATATTATTCTGTTCAAGATTATATCTATATTCTATATAAATAAATATAAATATGAATCACACAATCACACAATGGATTTCATGATAACGATGGCTCGAAATTGGATATTTCTTTTTTCAAGGTTTGTATAAAAGAAAATTAAAATGATTATTTACTATAGGTACATATATTCAGGAAAATAAAATCGCCGGGTCATTTAGTTTATAATAAGATTTGTGTAATTGATGACACTGTATTTCGTGCAAGCCATACACTACTACATTCGTAATAATTGATAGTTTTTTTTTTCAGGGCCCGTCGCGGAGTTTTTTGCAGATTCTTCTCTCCAGAATCTACGTGGTCGCTTCAAGTTAACTACAATTAATTTTATACACACTTATGTAATTTATAAATTCAAAAGTGCTTAAATAAAAAAAAAATGATTACATTTGATTCTATCAAATCACACAAACTTACGTCACTAACCCCACGAGCAACTTTTCTCGTAGAAGACTAGTTATAGTTTCCATTTTAGCAACTAAGCAACCATTCGTTTCAAATATTAATTTTCCTTGATTTTATTTCAAAAAATTATTCTATTAATTATTATTAATTGTTACGGCGCCAGACAGCCCAGCAGGGCCTCGGAGGTCGGGGCCCACCAGCGACCTCCGGCGGACTGGCTAAGCTTCGGGTACAAATTACCTATGGGCGATACTAATCACTCTGCGCGAGAATGAAAATATATTTTATTATATCTATGACTTACCTTAAGAGGGGGAGCTCGGCGATCCGGTTCAAGTACAGTCAGGGTAGGTATGTGTTTGGGTAGTGGGGTAGTGTAGTGAAGTTGGTGTGTAAGAAAGTGGACTGAGTTCCTTGAACGACCGGCTACAGCGCCACGACTCGACGGCAAATCAGGCTCGGCGGTCACCCCACTCACACTCACGGTTCACAAGGGTTAAGAGACAGAAATATTAACACGCACAATTAATCGTTAAATACAAAATCCATATAACACAAAACAGATTACAGCAGTTTTTAATACATATACACTTTAATCTCACTACAGACAAATTCACGCGGCCAAACAAATCACTCAATACTCGTTAAATCAATTGCCCATACAATCGAAATAACACGCGCCGGCATACAACGAGATTAATACAATTAAGACAAATCATGCGTCAATCATAAAAAGACCCCAACAAATTATAACTTCTCTAATCAAAATGGCGCTCACTTTCGGGGTTCACAAATCGACACAACCGCGCCGTAAAGAATACACGAGGTCAAACTAAATAGTTTCACTATTCACGAATTATTCACGCCGATATACAAGAAAGTTTATCAAGTTCAATGCAGGAATTACTACACGTAATTAAATCGCGCTGAAGCTAGTAGCGGCTTCGTCAACGATGCGCGCGCGCGGCCTTCCTGGCCGCTCTCAGAATGCGACTAAACGCAGGCGCAGCGTGGCGACGCGTCGGCCCACCCGGCGCGGGGTAACATGATGCAATTCGTAGCCCGATTTCGTCAGACGTCCATTGAACGGAAATTAAGCCCTAAACCTGTCGCCGTAAGGGTGCATTTGGCGTCAACATTAATTAACAATTAAATAACAATATTAATTAAAATAAATCCATATTTATAAATTGGCAAAACACATTAACTCAAGTCACTTTTGGCGCTAACTTGTGGAGGCCTATGTCCAGCAGTAGACTGCGATAGGCTGATGTGTGTGTGTATGTGTGTATAAATTAAAGGTTTTTAAGGTCCTAATTTAAATAGATGGCCTACAGCAACTGAGCTTACTTCCAAATATCTTAGCTGGTATTATGGAAAAATATACTGGATAGTTTCGAATATGAACTCATACCACATCTGCTCACTTAATCTTTGTCCTCCCTCAGTATTTGCCGGGAGGTCCGTATTTGTGACGAGCCCTGAGTAAGTGGAGCAACATATCACCGCCTCTTAATATCCAGTAATGCTCGCCGAAATGAACCCAATCGCCGACTGTAAGTTCATCTTATCTCTTGTAACGCGTCAGTTTTGAAGATATTGTTTGTAAAACTGTAATTAGTGTTGCGAGAGAGACGAATAACTGATGTAGATAGGTACTTGTGTGTTTTGTTGGAATTACTCTGCAAATTCCTCCTTTTTAACCGACTTCAAAAAAAGAATGTTCTCAATTCGACTGTATTTTTAATGTGTGTTACCTTAAAAGATTTTCTATCTTTTTTTTCAATCAAAATCTGGTGTTTGACGTTTGGTCCCATTTACTTTTGATTGAGATTTGACGACGCCTTTTTTGAGTCCCTAAAATTGATTGTTTTTTCAACTCTCTACGTCGTATTACTTGTTGAGGAAAATACAAACGTCAAAAACCGACTTCAATTACATCGACAAGTATCTAATACAACGTAGAGACAAAAAATATTCAAGTAAATATGTATGATTAGGGATAAATCAAAAAGTACTTGTAAGATCTCGATCAAATTTAAATGGCACCATACGATAAGCGCGGTGCAAACTTGGGGAGGCCTATGTCCAGCAGTGGACTGCGTTAGGCTGATGTGTGTGTGTATGTGTGTACACGACAAGCAATACTTTTTGATTAAAAAAGAATACCGAGTATAAAGTTCTGAGGTAACACGCATAAAAAAAATTACAGTCGAATTGATAGCCTCCTCATTTTTTTGAAGTCGATTAAAAAGTTTGTACCTATATTTGCTTTAATTCCTAAAACACAATAGATTTTAATATTACTATGTTGATATACTAACGCTTTCATTAAACCCCTTTTCCTAACCAACATTGAATTAGAATTGTTTATGAAGTTAAACTTCTCTAGAATCGTTATGATTTTAAACTCAATGAACCGAAAATGCGCCACGATGAAAAAAAACATATATAAATGTATAGGAGAGAATGAGATAGAATAGAATACATTACTGTACTGTACTATAAAATTATTATTAATTTCAATCTGATTTGGAAAAAAAAAACATTAGGTACGATAAAAAAAAATTAAATTAGTCCCGCTGAGTTTCTTCCGCCAGTTCTTCTCAGGTCAGAGGCTTCTTCTTTCCGAACTGGTAGTAGACTCATGACGTTCAGTAAGAAATTGTAATAATTTTATGCTGAATAAAATATTTTGATTTTGATAAAACGCGTAAGCGACGCGTGTCGCATGGCGCTTACGACCTTTTTCACGATACCGTGATCATCTTCGATAGAAAAAATCAATGTATGAATTGCACACACACTTTCTTTTGTGTGTAGTCGTTGTGGGTCTCCTCACCGTGCCTCATAGCCGGTTAAGCCGTCGGTCCCGGTTGTTATCATGTAGGTACACCTGATAGCGATCGTTACACTTAGTAGGGAATATATCCGCCAACCCGCATTGGAGCAGCGTGGTGGATTAAGCTCTGATCCTTCTCCTACATAAGGAAAGAGGCCTATGCCCAATCGTGGGATATTACAGGCTGAAGCGCAGGTCAAAAACGCAATTTTTTTTATTTTTATTGTTCTAAAATTCATTTTTGAGCTGAATCTTAAAAACAGATAACTTCTTTGGTTTAATATTAAGTATAGATCGAGGGAGAATTCTTTAAAATTATTATATATACGAGTATATAATAAAATTAACATGTTAAAACATCTTATTGGCGTCACAAGTTGCGGTAATAGTTTCCAACTGTCTGAGTTACGGCTTTCGCGCGTAAATCAACCAATATGGCCGCCGAGGTGACAAATTGTGGGAAAGAGCTGGGAAGTTTTAGATATGACAAATTAAAAAAGAAAGGAATAAACTTTAAAAAAAACCATTTTTGCCGTTTCGTTAGTAATCAAATATTTCATGATGGGTTTTAGCCGTTTATTATCTTGCGCTGTCTCCTCTATCATATTTTTGAAATATTTCCATTTACTGTCACTGTCGGTCGTATGATTTGGAATATCCTCTAATTTCTGATCAAAATCTTCCCTAAACCCATTGAGGTGTAAGCTGTACATAATATTCTGAGCAACTTTCGATTTATCTATCTTCTTAAGCAGCACTTCAACTGTTGCTACAAGAAGCTGGTGTTCGGAGCCGTAGTCAGCACAGAAGAAAGTTTTGACATTTGTCACAGAACTTTTCCATCGGGTCCCCACCAGTTGTAATCAATATGATTCTTACATCAGTCATGATGGCGATACCCCAGGTGTATAGTCTGTGTATATGATGTTGGAAGCAAGTGTTGGTGATTTTAAAGTTTTCTTCACAACAAAACTGTAAAAGAAAATTTCGTGTTTGCCCGCAACACGATGAAGGTGATCATCCTCTCTTGTATCAAACTTTAGCATTAAATTCCCCGAGATGATAGTAACTTCTCGTTTTAGAAGTTCTTTCAGTATTTTAGTCAACTCCCACTTCAAACTTCCCCTCCACTTCTTATTATTATAATGACATGAAACTTGACTAAAGTAAAAATAGAAAAGTCTCTTTTAACGCATTACCCTTAATTCGTAACGATCGGTCAAGATGACGTGTCTAAACATTCGTAAGTTATCGAAATGATCGTTATAGCGAAATTATTTAAATTTTATTTTTAATTTATTACAGCGCTCGTAATGTGCGTTTGTCCGTATTTGCGCTTGTATGTGCGCGCGTGCTTGTGTATGTGTGTGTGTGTTTGTGTGTGTGTGTGTGTGTGCGTGTGCGCACGTGTGCGTAAAACTCACAATAAATTCAACTAAATGATGTTTCCGAAAATATGATGGTTGGGTTCATGCGAGATGACACAAGAAGGTGAAGAAAAAAAATACAATAAAATTAACTATATAAAAAAACTGGTGTTTTTTTTAAATTATAAAACTTTTACTGTGTCTTACACACGGAAGTATTTCTATGGTCTGTGGTTTTACACGTGTAGCATTATCACGTCACATTGAGGTGAGACAGCAGGAAATATTCTGCTCATAATTGGGACAGTCGGACTGGGGAAATTCCTCAACCTTACAGAAGACCCCGGCTAATAATCTAAAACGGCTGGTTTCAAGTAAAAGTAATGTTGTGTTTCTGGCTGAGTAAGGTAGGGAGCTCCGAGGGCTGTGTGCACAGCTGAGTTTGGGTCCTGGTGCTGCAAGAACTCATAGGCTACGGTAATCACTTACCATCGTGGCCATACAATAAAATTTACCACCATAGTGGTATTAAAAAAAAAAAAACGAGTATGCTTTAAACCACACGACTAAAGTAAAACTTACAAATCGTAACACATTCTCTTTCTATTTTTACTTACTTATATCTCCCTCTAAACTTCCGTTTGCCTCGCCCGATCACACTTTTCGTAACGCTCTCGCCACGCATTCACCAGTTTACTCACCAAGTCAAAAAGTAAAAAAAATTTCATTCAATAACTCGATACAAGCAAAACCGTGAGTGAGGTTTAGTTCAACAAAATATTGGTTAAAAATATTTATTTAAAAAAACATGGTCTTTATTGCATATCATTATTCATTTGACATTTTTAACAGGTACATTGTGACAGTGTTGCATGATGTTCGTCGACGTTTTGTTGTAATGGTAACAGTAGGGGCGGGGCGCCTTCAAATTGGTCGCGCGGCGGCAGCGTTGTTATTTACATAGATTTACAAAGTCACGCGGCAGCAGCGCTGTGGCCACGCTGCCGCCGCGCGACCAATTTGAAGGCACCCTAAGTAAGCCGACTTCAATTACATAGACAAGTAATACAAGGTAGGTAGACGAAAAAATTGTCACGTAAATACGTGCTATTAGAGATTACTTAAAAAGTAGTATTCAGATCTCGATCAAATTTTAATGGGACCACAAGACAAGCATCAGTTCGATTCAAACAACAATACATATTAAAAAAGGGGGAAACTTGTTTCTGGGGGAGGGGGGGTATTCGTCAGAGAAAAGTATTCTCATTAAAATCGGTACACCCAGTAAAAGTTATGAGTTAACACAAAAAAGGCGAGTGTGCTTTATACCACACAACTGAAGTAAAACTAACGACAGACGACAACGTAAGTAGACGAAAAAATAATCAAGTAAAAAGGCGTTATCAAAAATTACTCAATAAGCAGTCATCAAATCTTGATCAAATTTGAATCAAACTACAAGACAAGCATCGGCTTTCAATTTAAATAAAAATCATCAAAATCGGTACACCCAGTGAAAAGTTATGCGGTATAATATAACGTAGGTCGACGAAAAAGTAGTCACGTAAATACGCATTATTAGATATAACTCTAAAAGTATTTGTCAGATCTCAATTAAATTAAAATGGAACCACATGACACGCAACACCTTTCAATTAAAACAAAATTGATCGAAATCGGTCCACCCAGTCAAAAGTTCTGAGCTAACATACATAAAAAAAACATACGTGTCGAATTGAGAACCTCCGCCTTTTTTGGAAGTCGGTTAAAAATACAGTCGAATTGAGACTTCCTCATTTGAAGCTATTTAAAAACCCAAAACAACATTCGGCCAGTGTACACGCACTGCTATGAATATGTTCTAAAGCAGTGTTTTTCAACCTGTGGGTCGCGACCCCCTGGGGGGTCGCGAAGCTTCCGTAGGGGGGTCGTCAGAGGTCGAGAAAACTTTAGTAAAAAAAACAATAAAGATTAAAAAGATTGATTTATTAAGTAAGAGAATTTTAACAAAAGGATATACTCAAACATTTTTATGTTAGTACAAACAAATTAACAAGAAATAAGATCCTAATACTCATGTTATTGCGAATTAATTAATTTTGTTTTAACTGAAAGGTGTTGCGTGTCATGTGGTCCCATTTAAATTTAATTGAGATCTGACTAGTACTTTTACAGTTATATTTAATAATGCGTATTTATTTGACTACTTTTTCGTCGACCTATGTTGTATTAAACCGCATAACTTTTCACTGGGTTTATAGATTTTGATGATTCTTACTTTAATCAAAAGCTAATACTTGTCACGTAGTCTTGTATAAATTTGATCGAGATCTGATTACAACTTTTTGAATAATCTTTGATAACGCGCATTTGTTTGACTGTTTTTTGGTCTTATTACGTTGTATTACTTGTCGATGTAATTGAAGTCGGTTTTTTTTTTTCGTTTGCGAGCAAACACAATTATTGATTAACCAATTTCTCCCATTGTGGATCTGTATTTGCTACACATAGAATTAAATCGTTTTCCAAATTTAAGCGGTTTCTTTGTTTACTTTTTATTTTGGCCATTGGTGAAAATGTTAACTCGCATAAGTACGATGCGGCAATTGGAATCAAACACTTCAATGCCTCAGTTGTCAATTCCGAGTATACTGTTTTTCTTCTTAACCAAAAGGTATCCAAATTAGCAGACTTGAAATCCAATTCCATCAGCAGATAATTCTAGTAGTTTATTTTTGAGCTTAGTTGCCAAATTAGCCTCATTTATAGCTGCATTTAAAAACGAATTTAAGATTTTTAAACTGAGGTAGGGCACAGCAGGAAATTTCCTGCTCAAAATATGGAGTAGTCCGATTGGGATAGTACTAACCTGACTTACTTACTGACTGTACTTAAACTGAGGTAGGCAAAATATGGAGCAGCTGACTGGGCTAGTACCTCGACCTTACAGAAGATCGTGGCTAAATAATACCGTTTCCAAGCAGTGTTGTGTACCTTTTGGTGAGTAAGGTGACCAGAGCTTCTGGGGGGAATTGGGGGTAGGGTCGGCCTCGCGCTTGCGATGCTTCTTGCGTTGCAAGCGTATATGAGCTACGGTGATCGCTTACCATCAGGTGAGCAGTACGCTTCTTTGTTGACCTATTTACATAAAAAAAACACCTCTGCCCAGTGTTCTCCGATGTTTCTTGCACTGAGAAGTAATGACACAATTCTTCTTTCAAATTATCTAAGACCATTTTCATACCAGCCGGGCTAGCATGCGTACAACGAGATAATCTCTTGACGAGAGAGATAGATAATGTCTACATCGAGTATTTTCTCGATTACCTTAGCATGCGCAATACGAGAGACATAATTCTCTTCCGAAGACTTCACCTTGTCGAGTAGAGAAACTCGTGCTGCCCTTACAAAAAAATCTATACATATAATAAAATGGTAGGAAAGTCAATGTATGTCCGGGATAAACTCAAAAAGTACTGCATGGATTTTCTTCAAATTTGGCACGAATATTATTAAGAAGACGGGTCAGAACATAGGCTACATATTATCACGCTATCACATACGGGGAACGAGCAGTGAACGCACGCAGACGACGTCGCGGGCAGCAGCTAGTAAACAATATTTTTTACAAAGCAACACTGATAAATTCTAAATTTTCACTACGTTTAATCTACATTGGCCGCGTTCTATTAAGCGTCCACGTCGTGTTATCTCTTCAATTGTCGTGACGAGAAGAGTTACACGTGCACGCATGTTAGCTACTGTAGACATAAAGAGATAATACGAGAAAAGGGGTAAACAAACTTTTGTCTTGGCGCGCATGCTAGCCCGGCAGGTATATGTTAATATGTATATGCCTTGATGACCTGTTTTTCTCACATCCGACTTCTTCAGTAAAAGATAGTGTCGACGAAAATGAATCGAAGCTATTTTGATTTATAGACGACGACCACAAGTCAACTTTTTTTGTAAAGCCATGTATTTTGTCTTTTGCACTGATGACATTTTCATCTCGCCCTATACACACAGATACATGATAAAAAATTGCGTGCGTACAAAGTACACATGTCAGAAGTGAAAGTGTGGTCTTCTTCAAAGCAATTTAAAAAAAAAACTAATTAAAAAAAACGAATTTAAAATACAAAAAAGTACTTGAAAAAAAAAACAAAAAGCCAACGTCGCGTCGCGGTGTTCCCAGGTGGTCACCCGTCCAAGTACTGACCTTCATGACGCTGCCGCGTTATCGGTCAAATTTAACTCCTCATATGCCTAAAGAAGTTTCACTTCAAAAAGCGAAGGCTCGGGGGGGGGGTCGCGAAATATTTTTTCATACCAGGGGGGTCGCATTATGAAAAAGGTTGAAAAACACTGTTCTAAAGCATGTGGACCGGCGCGGCGCGTAGTTTATCACGTGACTTGGTCGAAGAGTAAAGTAAATCAATAAACACGAATCTTAATGTGTACCTGTTCTGTCGCTGCCTTTGTTTTATATCATATACTGTAATATTATATTTGTTACTAGCTCTCTGTGCCCGCGACTTCGTCCGCGTGGAATTTAACAAAAAAGATATTTAAAATTTCTAAAATAAAAATAACCTAAGTTACGCCTTATTACATGAGCTATCTGCCAGTAAAAGTCCCGTCAAAATCGGTCGAGCCGTTTCAGAGACTAGCCGGAACAAACAGACAGACAGACAAAAATTGTAAAAAATGTTATTTTGGTATGTGTACCGTGTATACATGCATATGCATTTAGTAAAAAACGGTTATTTTAATATTAAAAACAGACACTCCAATTTTATTTATTTGTATTATATAGATTATTTATATAAAATAATGTTATGTGTGTGATTAGTAAGTAGTGTTCGATACCTTTTCACGACAGACAATTGTATTGGCTCTACAGGTTTAACTGAGGTAGGGTATAGCAGGAAATTTCCTGCTCATAATATGGAGCAGCCCGACTGGGGTAGTACCTCGACCTTACAGAAGACCACAGCTCAATAATACTGTTTTCAAGCAGCATTGTGTTCCTGTTGGTCAGTAAGGTGACCAGAGATCCTGGGAGATTGGGGATAGGGTCGGCAACACGCTTGCGATGCTTCTGGTGTTGTTTGTCTATATCTATAAGCTACGGTAATCGCTTACCATCATGTGAGCCTACGCTTGTTTGCCGATCTAGTTGTCAAAAAAAACAGGTGTTGTTCGTTGTCTGGGCGTTTGTGTATTTATTGTGTGTGTTCCCGGACCCCCGACACTGAATAAAATCCTACTGGGGGCTGTTGAGTGTGAGGCGTTTATTTATTACTTATTAAGCAAAAATAAAGAATAGTGTAGAATAATCGAATCGATACTAAAGCAAAGACAAAAACTATTTTTAATTAACTTTAAAAAAGAAGGTTTCCAATAATAATGTATTTCTAGAGAGCACGTCAAGCTCCGTCGGTCCCGGTTGTTATCATGACCTGATAGCGATCGTTACTCATAGTAGGGAATATATCCGCCAACATGCATTGGAACAGTGTGGTGTCCACCACGAGCTCCGATCCTTCTCCTACTCCTCCTCCTAAGACCCCTAAGCCCAGCAATGGGATGTTACAGGCTTACAGGCTGAATCACTGAGTAATCAGGTTTGATAAACAGACAAAAAATTAATAAATAATCTAACAAATAATATGGAGAATAATGGAAACACAGAAAAAAAATTGGTTACCTATCTATAAAGTTGGTTTACGGACGATAGTCTAACGTGACAACGTCATAACAAAACATCTCCTCGGACGCATAGGCCAATCGAGTGGAAGAGAGATAGGTGCAGCGCAAGCGTACAATGAGGGACAATGAGCGTAACGTGACAATGATTCATCCTTTTTCGTGCATGCAGCCGGCGTTCATCGATCTATTAGACGTTGTTACGTCAAAAAGTATCTTTACCTTTCATCCGTTATCTAACAAATAATTACTTGACACTATAACAGCAAGATGAAATTGACCTGTATAAAAACAACTAAATATGAGTAAAGTAGGTATATACTCTCAAGGTATTATTAATAACTATGTATATATTTTATTGATTCCGTCAAACGAACGGCGACTTGAATATTAATAACGACCTGACTACCGAACAACAGAATCAAATTATGAATAAACATGACCACAATATAGAGGTCACAAGTGACTGTTTATCATACATATTTAAACGATTCTTATGGATATTTAATAAATTATTACATATTATAATTATATTAAGGATATCTAGGGAAATTTACATCGGTCGCTGATAAAATTTATCTAACAGATAAGTTACTGACAAGATTTATCAAAAGGAAATAAAACAATCTCTTAATACCTATTTCATCTAAACTAATAAACTATAATATTTTTTTTTCTGAATTTCTGATATAGATAATGGAACACAAAACTACTCGAAAGCAGTATTATAATGTTGTGTTGTGATATAACTGTGATCGTCGAGGTACTTCCGCAGATGGGTTGCTTCAAAATTTGAGCAGGATATTTCCAACTGTGCCCTACCTCAGTTAAAATAATTAACTGTCACACTTAAATTACTAAATAGGTATTAAATAATATATATTAATAGGTATTAAAATTAAAATAATAATAAAACATATTAATTTTGATTTAAATCAATTTCTCCGACATGTTTAACATGTAAAAATACTGCTACTAAAACACAGAAATTAGTGGCTTACCTCAGGAACAGACGACCGAGTGTACGAGTATGTTAAACATATTTATTTCATTACTAGCCGACCCGTGCCCACTTCGTTACGCATTATTAATTTTTAATAATCTATACTAATATAATAAAGCTGAAGAGTTTGTTTGATTGTTTGTTTGTTTGTTTGTTTGTTTGAACGCGCTAATCTCAGGATCTACTGGACCGATTTGAAAAATTCTTTCAGTGTTAGATAGCCCATTTACCGAGGAAGGCTATAGGCTATGTATCATCACGCTAAGACCAATAGGAGCGTAGCACTAATGAAGAATGTTTCAAAATCGGGTGGTCCTATTCCACGGGGACGAAGTCGCGCGCACAAGCTAGTTACTTCTAACGACGATATCTCAAAAACTATTCATCTGATTGATATAGTGTAAAGGGCAATTTTAATCTGCATTAAATGTCTAAGCTAAATAACATATTCATTTGGATAAGGATTAATACTGAACTAAAGAAAATATCTTTAAAAATAACGTAATGTTTTTAATTAAAAATTTGAACATAAAAGTGGTTATTGTAAGTCAACCATAAGAGATAGAGATATGCTATCGCGGACTTTTTTGTAGCTTTTTTATAGATTTTGAATTCGCTAGTACATTATACAACTATATCTTTGCTAGTTTACGCAGCGTTCGCGTGGAAAGCTCCCCGATGGCGAGATTTTTTGCGACCTCTTCAACATTTATCGCCGTATTTCTGCTAATTTACATTAAAACATAATAAATTATATACTTAAACCTTCCTCAAGAATCACTCTTTCTATTGTTGAAAACCGTATCAAAATCCGTTGCGTAGTTTTAGAGTTTATCGCGTTCAGACAGACAGACAGACAGACAGGAGGACAGAAAGACGCGGCCGGGGGACTTATTTTTATAATAAGTATAGATTTATATTGCTATGACACGCAGTTTGGTGATCGGAGCAAGGCAGGTGCGAGTCGTATTCACACCGTATTGGTCCAGTATTATTGTCAGTTTAACGATACGTATGTTTATATAGTAAGATTAAATAATCTATATATATAAAAATCAATTGCTGTTCGTTAGTCTCGCTAAAACTCGAGAATGGCTTGACCGATTTAGCTATTTTTGATCTTGAAATGTTTGTGGAAGTTCAGGGAAGGTTTAAACGGTGAGAAACATAAATAATATGTAACGGAAAATACTAAAAACGACGATTTAATTTTCCAATACAAAATGTTCCTAGCGGGGAAATTTAATGTCTTTTGTCAAAAACGTTGTCAATTGGTTGTCAAATATTTATAGGTGCGTTCAAAAAGTGTTTTGTGTATATTTTTCACAAATATACGAAGGTGATACGAGGTTCACCGGGCCATCTAGTAACTAATAAAAATAATAAATGTAATATGAAACTTTGAATAGTTGGGTGCTGTAAAGGACTCGCTATAGACGGCTCCACGGTTTAAAATGAATAAAAATCATATCATAATTTCGATTCGGCTGGACATCGTTCAATAGCTTAGTTGGCTAGAGCACCGACACGGTATGTCAGGGTGCGGGTTCGAATCCCGTTGGATCGAAAATTTTTTAACTAATAATGTCAAAAAAGGAAACTTTTAATATTGTTACTGTATAAAATAACATTTGCACACTCAACAGGCCCTAGTTTTTTTAAATATACTTGATGGTAAGCGACTACCGTAGCTAATTGACGCCTGCAACACATCGCTGATCATCTTCCTCACCACAGGAACACAACACTGCTTGAAATCACAGAGGATATTTACTGCTAAGCCCTACATCAGTTCAGTTCTCTACCTCGGGGAAGCCTACGTCCAGCAGTGGATTGCAATAGGCTGAACTGACTGACTTACCTACCTCAGTTAGTAAAAAATGACTCCTACGAGTATGTCTGTGGGATATTCAGCCTGTAATATCCTACTGTTGGGCATAGGCCTCTTCCCCATGTAGGAGAAGGATCAAACACACAGTACAGTTTTAATTCCACTGTAGTCTAAGGCATTTATATACTAACTAGCTTTTACCCGCGGCTTCGCTCGTTTTGAATTTTTTTTTAATTAAAAGTATCCTATGTTATTTCTGATACTTCCAAGATTATGTGTTCAGAGTTTTATGATAATCGGTTTGGTAGTTTTTGCGTGAAAGCGAAACAAACAAACTTACATTCTCGTTTATAATATTAGTAGGGATTCTTCAGGCAACTACTACACTATAAATATTTAAAATGTCTACTATTGTGTTGATACAATCAAAATTAAACAAATAATTCATTTAACTATACTAGACTACAAATGAACTTATGAATAGTCATTTAACAATTTATAATATATATATATATGTCGCAGATCAGAAGTGAGGTGGAAGAAGAACGGACGGATGACCGAACTACTAAGTATTAAATGGACTCACCGAGCGGGTACCGTCTATCGCGTGACAGAGGGACAACTCATAGCAGTGCCCGGGAGTTGCGACCCGAGTCTAGGTTTAAGACGGCCGTCTTTAAAATGCGCATTAACGCTCGCCTCCACTGACCGAGTTGCCCACAATATAATGTAACAATTAATTCGTGTACACAAACTAACCCTTACAAGAGTCGAGGTTAAACTACTAGCAGGATACACAAGTGCACCGCGCCACGCCAGAGCCAAGACTGACTTAGCTGCTTTTTTTTTTTTTTTTTTTTCGAAATGATAGTTGCTGTTGGCCCTACTGGCCTTTACAGCGTCACCGGTGAGAGGGGCCGGGTACATAGACACCGGCCGCGAAGGAAGATGTGGGCCCTTTTGGAGGGCACGGGGGTGACGTTCGTCCTAAGGGTGTCTCCTAGCGAGATCGCACCTCGGCTTAGAACGTCGTCGGAATGGAGGAGGCGCTATGCGGAGCGCTGTGACGAGTTGTAGACGGTCGATACGCCTAAGCGTGTTCGAACCGACCTAACGCGGGGGACCTCGTCTTCGCCGGCGAGGACGGTGTGTGTGTGTGTTGTGTGTCCCTGTGAAGGGGGTGTTTTCTAGGGTAATCCTATCGTCGGGGTCTGTCAGGACGTGCTTAGGACGTCTAAGTCTAGTCTGTAAATTTCCTCTACCTACGTAGATGCAGGCCTCTGCTATAAGAGGGTTAGGGTGTCGACTTGCTCTCTCGAAATACTTTGTAGAAAGTATTTTGAGATGCTTGGAGATTGAATCGATCTTGAAGTCTTTATGGAGATCTACGTTACGTACGTACCACGGTGAGGCCGTGGCCATACGTAGGAATCGATTCTGCATTGCTTGCAGGCGTTGGATGTAGGCGGGGCGACAGTGGGCAAAGACTGGACTCGCGTAGGTCATGATAGGACGAACGCAGAGTTTGTATAATGTCGTCTTATTTCTAAGAGACATTTTACTCTTTCCGCATAGCATCATATATAACCTACTGAGTACGAAAGCGGCTCTGTTACGAACGCGGGTAATGTGGGATCTGAAATTTAACTTTCTGTCTAGAGTGACTCCGAGGTATTTGGCTTCTTTTTGCCATGGGATCGGTGTCCCGAAGAGTTTAATTATTTTCGGTCGCCCTTGTCTCCCAAGAATGAGCTTTGGGTTTCTGGTGAAGTGCACCGCTGAGCTTTTCTCGGCGTTTACCTCGATTCTCCACTTCCTGAACCACTCGCCTAGTGCGGTGGTTGCAGTTTGGAGGCGTCTGGACATCACGTCTACTGAGGTGGAGGACGTGAAGATTGCAGTGTCGTCTGCGAAGAGAGCTAGCTTAGTAGCTGATCTGGGGTTGGGTATGGGAATGTCGTTCGTGTATAGTGAGTACAGGAACGGAGAGAGTATAGATCCCTGGGGGACGCCGGCGCGTATCGGCCGAGGCGACGATAACGTGCCTTCGACTCGATAGCGGAATGTGCGATTCGACAAGTAGTCCCGTAAGATGAGCACGAGTCTGTCTGGTATTTTAAGTTGATACAGCTTATAAATTAGGCCGTTGTGCCAGACTTTGTCGAATGCTTTCGCTATATCGAAGAAGAGAGCACCCGTTGAGTGGGCTCTTGAAATGGCGAAACCGGATAGGATGTGTTCGGTGATGCGGTGCACTTGGTGGACTGAGGAATGTCCGGCTCGGAATCCGAACTGCTCGTTAATGAGCGGAGGTGTCATATTCTCCGTGGCTTTTTTGAGTCTGATTAGGATTATTTTCTCGTACACTTTGCCGAGTGTATTGAGAAGACTTATAGGACGATAGCTGGTAGGGAGGTTCCTGGGTTTACCAGGTTTATGAATACCTACTACGATTGCCTCTTTCCACTGATCGGGAAAGGAGCAGCTAGCCAGGAGGGAGTTGTAAATTATTACAAGTAGGGCGAGGAGCCGCTTAGGAAGACGCTTAATGGTCTTATTAGAAATCTGGTCGGGTCCCGGAGACTTTTTGGCGTGAAGACCTTTCAAGATCGATTCAACCTCCTCGACGGTCGTCGGAGGGAGTGGTTCGTCCGTAGGCGGTGAAGCCGCCTTGCGTTCTACTTCAAAGTCAACCTTTAGGAGGTGACTTTGATCGATCGGCTCAGTGCTTGGCGAGCATTGACTCTCCAAGCTACTAGCAAGACACTCGGCCTTATCCAGATCGTCGAGAGCTGGTGGGAGGTTCGGGCGTAATAACGGGGGCATTGTGGTGACAGTATCGCTTCGGAGATTTCGCGCTAGCGACCAGTAAGCGGTGTGCGAAGGCGTGAGCTCTCCGAGGCATCTACTGTGGCGGTCATCCCTGAGTTCGGCGAAGCGAGCTTTCACCTCCCTCTGTAGGGCGACTTAGCTGCGGTTGCATCGGTCTTTTATACACGACTGAATGACTCGAATAATGGAAGTGAGGGTAGGTGAATATCGACAATAGCGCAGGTACCGCCATACACGTCAGAAATACTCAAATAATACAATGAGTGCGGGTAGATGAATAATGATAACAACGTAGGTACCGACATTAATAACTATCTGCATTGACTCTCCGATACGGCCATCTTGACAAGTCACACGTCCCCGTGTGATGCCGTAAAAAGCAAAAAGGTACTGCAGTATCAAAGTCTTAACTCGGCCTATCCTGATTCACACCTAATCAAGGCTAAAGGGATAGTTTATCGAATAACACGTTTGATTTTAACAACAACACTAACACTTGCTTCATCTTATTTCAGATCGTTAATCTCATGTTAATACACAACCTCTTTTTGTCGACACACCATACAACCATACGCGAAACTACCATTAAATCAAAATTGACCAATCGTTTTACTATGAACATTACTCCATTATTGCTTTCCACATATTAGTCGCCACTGTCACCTAAATCGAGCGACAGCAGCTCATGCCACCTCCATCGAGTGACGATAACCACATGTATTGCCTCCATCGAGCAATACAACCAAGACATGTTTCAGCAAAGGATACTTAAAAACAATGGCACCAACAAAATTTATCTCAATAAAATTGGTTGTATAGTGGTCTACCTTGCTTCATCAGTTAACTTATCTCAAATAAACTACCAATCTATCCTATTCGCTCACAGACGAAAGGTTCCTCTAACCGTAATTAAAAAAATAAAGTTTTATTATTGACACAGTAAGATCAAATACAACGCTCACGGGCCGGCTGCCTCAGCAGCTAGTGACAACTACTATTGCCACCCATATCGTCATCACCTCATGTGATACGACCAACACATATCGTCATCAACTCATATGATACGACCAACACATATCGTCATCACCTCATGTGATACGACCAAATTAGCATCAACAAACGACATTAAACAAATCTAATTCAGCAGGTATATCAGTAAGAGGAATCTTTCGTAAACGATCGTGAACATACCTATAGGTTCTATTACCAGGCAACTGTTTTAACAGACAACTTTAAACGGTCCCTTGTATTTAGGATCTAAACTTAGTTTGTTTCAAGAACTTTATTAAAACAAAATTTAATTTAAAGCAAGTATTACTATCCAGAGTCATGTACCAACGTCAATCTAACTTTCAATAACCAAACTCTTTTTCCACGACACTAACAACTATGTAAGCCACCCAAAGCCAACCAGCAATTACAATTGCTCCACAATCCACGTGTATCCCTCTTGGATCACGTCACAGTGTATCCCTCTTGGATCACACATTCATCACAGTGTATCATTCTCTTGATGACTACACACTACAGTCTTTAGAGTGCTTACATCAGTTTTCTGTCACATCACTAAGATGTTCACCATTATGATCGTCATTTACATTAAACTCAATTGGTACATGACCTTCTGGCATCTTCTTTAAACGACTGTCACTGCTACTACCGCGACGGCTCGCATTACGATTACACTCACGATCGGACATTATGTCTGAATCGAAACAAAAACTGAATCGCAAAATCTATTAGCAAAATTCATCACTACACAACTACCTACGTATCACAATAAAACTAAATTCAACAAATTACCGGTAAATCGAATTACGAAATTGAACACTGAACAAAAATCACTTCATTAACTATTCGGAAGATGGCGTCTTTAACTTTACGCTCCCTCGGCACTTCAATAAACAATATAGAAAGGAACACAAAAATATCCGTTACAGAGGGTAATCGGAAATACTCAAGCTAAGACGATATTAAAACGTTATCACAAACAAGTGGGTAACCACAAAAACTTAACAAACAACCTAAATACCACGACTACGCTCGCAACATTGAATATTTTAACTTATCAGTTTAAATGATGTCGACTCGACTTGCTCTTCGATCGCACGATAATTTAACGGGACTACGCGAACGCGATACTCATGGCATCGTGAAATAAATTACTCACTATAGTAACACCTTTAGTGGGCACGAGAACAGTATCCCACTTCTGATGTCGCAGATCAGAAGTAGGTAGGAGAAGAACGGGCGAATGACCGAACTGGTTTATTAACAATGTAAGTTTAACACAAGATAGTTCTAACTATTTAGTAATTCAATGGACTCACCGAGCGGGTACCGTGTCGCGTGGTAGAGGGACAACTCAGAGTCAGTGCCCGGGAGTTGCGACCCGAGTCTAGGTTTAAGACGGCCGTCTTTAAAATGCGCATTAACGCTCGCCTCCACTGACCGAGTTGCCCACAATATAATGTAACAATTAATTCGTGTACACAAACTAACCCTTACAAGAGTCGAGGTTAAACTACTAGCAGGATACACAAGTGCACCGCGCCACGCCAGAGCCAAGACTGACTTAGCTGCGGTTGCATCGGTCTTTTATACACGACTGAATGACTCGAATAATGGAAGTGAGGGTAGGTGAATATCGACAATAGCGCAGGTACCGCCATACACGTCAGAAATACTCAAATAATACAATGAGTGCGGGTAGATGAATAATGATAACAACGTAGGTACCGACATTAATAACTATCTGCATTGACTCTCCGATATATATATATATATATATATATATATATATATATATATATATATATATATCTAATGTATAGTACGGGCCGAGACATTTCGTTCGTGGAAAATTGTAGCCCAATGTTCATGTAACACCAAACGTCTTAGGAAATTACTTTTCACACAAAATTAATCTTGGGAAAAGGGTTCTTCGATGGAGCGAATAGTGTTAGGTCATTTTTATATATGGGACACGGACCGTATTATTCCTTATATTTAAAAAGGGATATATAGGGATTTTGAGGAATTTTTTTGTAAATATTGTAGAGTTAAGGGACATTAATTTCGTATATAATGGGCTAAATAGTTCGTACCGTTTCTCCGAGATGGCGCCACTGGCTCAGCGACGCCATCTCGGGGAAAGGATACGAACTTTTTAGCCAACATATACGAAATTAATGTCCCTTCCAAACGTCAAAAGAAACATGTCATCGGTTAAATAAAAAAGTGACATTAATAAAATTAATTTTTCCATATAATTTTTATACTCTTGGTGGGAAGGTAACTTAGAACCAGGAGACGGACATGGGAAACTTTTTTATCTTAATAATGGACCCGGTAGGTGGCGCTGTTATCGTTATGTAGCTCCGAAACTACTTAACTAATTTGTACTAAATTTTCTAAGCTTCTGTAATTAGGTTCAACTTGGGATATAGGGTAGTTTTTATCTCAATTAGACCCGGTAGGTGGCGCTGCTATCAGTATGTAACTCTGAAACTACTGAACTTATTTGTATCAAATTTTGTAAGCTTCTTTAATTAGGTCCAACTTGGTAAATAGGGTAGTTTTTAACTCAATTGGACCCAGTAGGTGGCGCTGCTATCGGTATGTAACTCCCGAAACTACTTAACTAATTTGTACTAAATTTTGTAAGCTTCTGTAATTAGGTTCAACTTGGGATATAGGGTAGTTTTTATCTCAATTGGACCCGGTAGGTGGCGCTGCTATCGGTATGTAACTCTGAAACTACTGAACTTATTTGTATCAAATTTTGTAAGCTTCTGTAATTAGGTCCAACTTGGTAAATAGGGTAGTTTTTAACTCAATTGGTCCCAGTAGGTGGCGCTGCTATCGGTATGTAACTCCCGAAACTACTTAACTAATTTGTACTAAATTTTGTAAGCTTCTGTAATTAGGTTCAACTTGGGATATAGGGTAGTTTTTATCTCAATTGGACCCGGTAGGTGGCGCTGATATCGGTATGTAACTCTGAAACTACTGAACTTATTTGTATCAAATTTTGTAAGCTTCTGTAATTAGGTCCAACTAGGTAAATAGGGTAGTTTTTATCTCAATTGGACCCGGTAGGTGGCGCTGCTATCGTTATGTAACTCTGAAACTACTGAACTTATTTGTATCAAATTTTGTAAGCCTCTGTAATTTGGTCCAACTTGGGAGATAGCGTAGTTTTTATCTCAGAGAGACCCGGTAGGTGGCGCTGCTATCCGTACGTGACGCTGAAACTACTGAACCAATTTTTAGCTAACTTTTATAAGCATCTGTAATTTAGTCCAACTTTTCAATCGAAAGGTATTGAGTGTCATTTGGAATCAATTAAATTTAATTGAGATCTGACAAGTACTTTTCGAGTTATAACCAATAATGCGTCATTTACCTGAATTTTTTCGTCGACCTACGTGATAATAAGCGTCATAACTTTTTACTGTGTTTACCGATTTTGATGATTCTTTTATAAATCAAAAGCTTATACTTGTCATGTGGGTTGTATTTTAATATAATGGAGATATAATGAGTACATTTTGAGTCATCTTTGATGACTCGTATTTATGATTATGTAGGTACTTTGTCACAACGCCAGATCCAAGGATTTTAAGTGGCCACAATGACATCTACTATAACGTAACTAAAAAATAAGGTATTTGAAAGAAAAAACAGTACCTTTCAAAATTTTTTTATTTAATAAACAAAACACATTAAATATATTTAAAAAAAATATTTTTTTTTATTTTAAATAATTTTTAGCTAACTTTTATAAGCATCTGTAATTTAGTCCAACTTTTCAATCGAAAGGTATTGAGTGTCATTTGGAATCAATTAAATTTAATTGAGATCTGACAAGTACTTTTCGAGTTATAACCAATAATGCGTCATTTACCTGAATTTTTTCGTCGACCTACGTGATAATAAGCGTCATAACTTTTTACTGTGTTTACCGATTTTGATGATTCTTTTATAAATCAAAAGCTTATACTTGTCATGTGGGTTGTATTTTAATATAATGGAGATATAATGAGTACATTTTGAGTCATCTTTGATGACTCGTATTTATGATTATGTAGGTACTTTGTCACAACGCCAAATCCAAGGATTTTAACTGGCCACAATGACATCTACTATAACGTAACTAAAAAATAAGGTATTTGAAAGAAAAAACAGTACTTTTCAAAAAATTTTTATTTAATAAACAAAACACATTACAAGATTTTAGATTAATATGGGTACTTCTATTACTAAAACTATTCGAAAACGGAATATTTACCATGTTTATTATTTTCGTTTTGCGGAGTTTAAATCATTGATGAGAATTATTATATTCATGTTTATTTTTCATCTTCATTTATTACTTTTAGTTTAAAAAATAATGATGTTATCGTTTTGTCTAAATTATCTCTTAAAATATACGTAATTTGTTCATTACATGATAAAGAATCACATTTAAAATTGAATAAATGACAAGTGAACGATGTTGGATCTCATCAAATCTTAATTAATTCAAATATTAATAAACATATTATAAAATGAATTATTATTTAAGTGTTGATATTTTACAGTGCAAAGCTTTATTAAATCTATGTTTTTCAAAATTATTTGTAGACCAATGTAGTAAAGGAACTAACAAATACAGGATGGCCAATCAATTGACGTCATAAAAAAAAATTTAGGTCCGGTATGTTGTGGGGTTGGCGCGTTGGCGCAGCGGTCGCAGCACTGGATTGCGATTGGCTGTTGTGCGGGCGGTTGCGGGTTCGATTCCCGCACATGACAACATTTGTATTGGCCATACAGATGTTTGCCGTGGTCTGGGTGTTTGTGCAGTCCTTGTGGGTCTCTCCACCGTGCCTCAGAGAGCACGTTAAGCCGTTTAAGAATTCTCCACATTGCTGTCTTTGAAGACCGATTTTAGCCAAATTTTCCATATTAAGTGCAACTTTTCTTTTATTATTATGTATTATATATTATAAAATGAATTATTATTTAAGTGTTGATATTTTACAGTGCAAAGCTTTATTGATCTATGTTTTTCAAATTTACTTGTAGATCAATCCAGATGATGTTGAGTCACTTCCTGTATTATTTTTTGATGATCATTTTGTTGCTCGGATAAGTTAACACATTCGTTCGCTGAAAAAAAAACCTTTAGTAAATCAATTGTACATTATAATGTAAATAATATTAATAATACTTAAATTAAAATAAAAAATAATAATAAATTAAAAATTAAAAGCCTAAGTCACTCCTTATTACATCAGCTACCTGCCAGTAAATGTCCCGTTGAAAATTATTGGCAGGGGCGTAGCTACCGCCGTATCAGCCGTATCAATGATACGGGGCCCCCGGGCAACAGGGGCCCCTAAGGCGTGTAAGCAAAAATTAGTAAAATATTATCCACGGTGTCACTATTAATCTCGTGCTTCCCGGGAAAAACATTAAAAAAAACTGCCATACGTGCCTATAGAGTTTTCACTTCAGAAATGACAAAATTAAAAAAAAAGCAATCCCCCTTTTCCCTGGTTAAGCGTGCGCCCAAAAGTTGGAAACATCCTACATCGGTTATTGCAGGATTCAGTTAATCTTTATGAACAATTAATAAATAATAAATAAATTAACAAACGCACTAGTCGTCACTACGATTTCACTAGAATCTCATCAGATCCTGGTTTCCTTATCATGGTACCTAAGTTGGACTATCCCCTTTCCAACAAAGAAAGAATTATCAAAATCGGTTCATAAACGACGAAGTTATCCCCGATCATACATAAAAAAAACATATACGGTCGAATTGAGTAACCTCCTCCTTTTTTAAAGTCGGTTAAAATCGCAACAGTTGAAAGAAGTTTCTAAAACTAAAACTGGTAAAAAACACGTAAGAACTTCGTTGGGACATGAACGGCTATCAGACTTTTTTAAACTTTTATTTTATTTATGACGCCGCGTTGGCGCAGCGGTCACAGCACTGGATTGCGATTGGTTATTAACTTTAAAACTTTTACTATCTACTTATAGTCATTCCTCATTACACATAATCTATATGATAGAAAAGCTTGTCGCGAGATATGAGTACTCGTATTTCCTTAGTTTTTTTTTTATGTTACGAGTCCGGCAAACAAGCATACGGCTCACCTGATGGTAAGACCGTAGCCTATAGACGCCTGCAACACCAGAAGCATCGCAAGCGCGTTGCCGACCCTATCCCCAATCCCCCCAGGAGCTCTGGTCACCTTACTCACCAACAGGAACACAATACTGCTTGAAAACAGTATTACTTAGCTGTGGTCTTCTGTAAGGTCGAGGTACTACCCCAGTCGGGCTGCTCCATATTTTGAGCAGGAAATTTCCTGCTGTGCCCTACCTCAGATAAACTAAAATAGTTTAAAAAATTTAATAGTTAAAATCAATCACATCAATTTAATTAATTTACTTGTTTACAAGCAAACTCGCGACAAGCTTTTATATCATATTGATTATGTGTAATGACTTTATAAGTAGATAGTAAAAGTTTTAAAGTAAAAATTTTTTTTTTTCGTTTTAGCACATTCTAATAAAAGCTTGTTTTTTAAAAAGGTTTTTTACTTTTAATTTATTTTTGACTTTTTAGTGGGTTATCACGTCACTTTATTCGAATTATTCCTAGCAAGCCCTTTCATTTGATACCCATATTGTAGAAGTGCACTAAAAATAACTACTCCGCACTCTTGGATATGCCGCCATATTGGATTTAGAATGACGTCATAAAGTTAACCATGCATTGGCATCCAAATTGAACCTATATACAAAATTTCAGCTCAATTGGTTGAAGATAGCTGCTTCAAAATTGAGTTGCAAGATTTCACCCGAACAAACATACATACATGCATACATACAAACCATGCATTGGCATCCAAATTGAACCTATATACAAAATTTCAGCTCAATTGGTTGAAGATATCTGCTTCAAAATTGAGTTTCAAGATTTCACCCGAACAAACATTCATTAAAGTTACATACATACATACATACATACATACATACATACATACATACATTGCAAGTTAAATAAAAGCTTGTAATAATACAATCGAATTGAGAACCTCCACCTTATTTGGAAGTCGGTTAAAAGCCCAAGGAAATCTAGATTCATTAAAATGATTATTATATCCTAATCCTGTGTAGGTTTAAAAATTTATTTCAGTATAATCATTAATAAAAATTTATTGTCTCTATCCTGTCACTTCAGCTGGCTCCTACCTATACATTAAAGTTTAACAATGTGGAGCTATAGGTATATACTAAGGATGAGAACATGAGTTGTGTAATTAGTTTCCGTTGTAACACGCTCAATACTATGAAGAGTGGATTTAAGTTGTAAAAACGAGTCATAATAATAAATATTTACACAATACACACACGGTCATCTGTTCCTGAAGTAAGCAACTTAATGCTTGTGTTATAATATGTAACAGCTGACTGGTATAGCTACATTTTTTTCGATATACATACTTATAAATAGTACACAAATAAATATATATATTACACCCAGACTCGGGGTGGGAATCGAACCCACAACCCTCGGAGCAGAAATCAGGGTCACTACAAACTGCGCCAACGGGCTAGTCGATAATAAGAAGGACAGCCGCATACTCTAAAAGTACTTGTGTTGTACTTGTAGTAAAAAAAATACAGTCGAATTGAGAACCTCCTCTTTTTTTGGAAGTCGGTTAAACAGCGGCGTATGATTAACAATATATGTATATAGAAAAATAAATCAAGTTAAATAACGTAATAGTATATATTTTCCTAAAATTAGTAAGAAATTAAAAATTATCAATCGAAATAAATTGTAAGTAGCAACATATAATATTTTAAGAAGTACTTGTATGGTAACATTTTCATTTTAATATATTTAAATACAATATTTTATACAATTTATTCACAGACAAAGCAGAAAATTAAAATCATTTCAAAGAATTAAATAAATACACAAATATATATATATTACACCCAGACTCGGGCGGGAATCGAACCCACAACCCCCGGAGCAGAAATCAGGGTCACTACAAACTGCGCCAACGGGCTAGTCGATAATAAGGACAGCCGCATACTCTAAAAGTACTTGTGTTGTACTTGTAGTAATAAAAATACAGTCGAATTGAGAACCTCCTCTTTTTTTGGAAGTCGGTTAAACAGCTGCGTATGATTAACAATATAATATGTATATAGAAAAATAAAAATAAAGTTAAATAACGTAATAGTATATATTTTCCTAAAATTAGTAAGAAATTAAAAATTATCAATCGAAATAAATTGAAAGTAGCAACATATAATATTTTAAGAAGTACTTGTATGGTAACATTTTCATTTTAATATATTTTAATACAATATTTTATACAATTTATTCACAGACAAAGCAGATAATTAAAATTATTTCAAAGAATTAAATAAATACACAAATATATACAAGGTGTGGATGACAATAGAACGATAATTGAAAACACCGTTAGTACTAGTATAAAGAAGTATTTCAAAACCATCAGATAAGTCCTAACATCAAAATCAAAAAAAAAAGATTTTTTCATACAAACTAATTCAATATAATTTAATAAAATTTTATAACATCATTTTTGTAACTACAGGATCACTGACCTGTTACACGCGTCATCGCGCCGCCTTCGCGAGTGGCCTTCTTTCTACGCGGCATAATCGCGTGGAAGTGCTATGTGCTTGTACCTACAAAACTTCATTATTTTGATTGAATAAAAAATAGTAAGTTAGAAAAGTAAATTAAAATAAATTGTTACGCATTTAAAATTAAATTGAATAAAAAACTATTTGATTTAAATTTTCTCAAACCATCAATTTTTTTTTAAATATGCAGAACTGATCAGTAGCCGATACTGAATAAGTTATTTTTTTTAAACATTAGTTATTATAATATTATTTGGTCTGCGAACTGTCACTAAATGGCAATGATTAAAAATTGTGCCTTTTTGTGGCAGTCGATGCCATATCCATTATTTCTTAATCTATGATTTTAAAAATAATAATAGCTGTCCTTGAGTCGTTAACCGCCGGTTTTAGGGTAGGTCAGGTCTTTAGTCTGATACATACGTAGAAATTTTAAAAAATGAAAAATCATAATTTGTGACTAAACTACTGGATGTATTTTATTGATTTTTTGTATGTGGGCTTGGAATGTCATTACATATACGCTGTCCAAGTTATCGTTGTATTATCATCCCCACCCTGTATATTACACCCAGACTCGGGCGGGAATCGAACCCACAACCCCCGGAGCAGAAATCAGGGTCACTACAAACTGCGCCAACGGGCTAGTCTATAATAAGAAGGACAGCCGCATACCCTAAAAGTACTTGTGTTGTACTTGTAGTTGAAAAAAATACATTCGAATTGAGAACCTCCTCTTTTTTGGAAGTCGGTTAAAAAGCTGCGTATGATTAACAATATAATTATGTATATAGAAAAATAAATCAAAAGTTAAATAACGTCATAGTATATATTTTCCTAAAATTAGTAAGAAATTAAAAATTATTAATCTAAATCAGTGTTTTTCAACCTGTGGGTCGCGACCCCCTGGGGGGTCGCGAAGCTTCCGTAGGGGGGTCGTCAGAGGTCGAGAAAACTTTAGTAAAAAAAACAATAAAGATTAAAAAGATTGATTTATTAAGTAAGAGAATTTTAACAAAAGGATATACTCAAACATTTTTATGTTAGTACAAACAAATTAACAAGAAATAAGATCCTAATACTCATGTTATTGCGAATTAATTAATTTTGTTTTAACTGAAAGGTGTTGCGTGTCATGTGGTCCCATTTAAATTTAATTGAGATCTGACTAGTACTTTTACAGTTATATTTAATAATGCGTATTTATTTGACTACTTTTTCGTCGACCTATGTTGTATTAAACCGCATAACTTTTCACTGGGTTTATAGATTTTGATGATTCTTACTTTAATCAAAAGCTAATACTTGTCACGTAGTCTTGTATAAATTTGATCGAGATCTGATTACAACTTTTTGAATAATCTTTGATAACGCGCATTTGTTTGACTGTTTTTTGGTCTTATTACGTTGTATTACTTGTCGATGTAATTGAAGTCGGTTTTTTTTTTTCGTTTGCGAGCAAACACAATTATTGATTAACCAATTTCTCCCATTGTGGATCTGTATTTGCTACACATAGAATTAAATCGTTTTCCAAATTTAAGCGGTTTCTTTGTTTACTTTTTATTTTGGCCATTGGTGAAAATGTTAACTCGCATAAGTACGATGCGGCAATTGGAATCAAACACTTCAATGCCTCAGTTGTCAATTCCGAGTATACTGTTTTTCTTCTTAACCAAAAGGTATCCAAATTAGCAGACTTGAAATCCAATTCCATCAGCAGATAATTCTAGTAGTTTATTTTTGAGCTTAGTTGCCAAATTAGCCTCATTTATAGCTGCATTTAAAAACGAATTTAAGATTTTTAAACTGAGGTAGGGCACAGCAGGAAATTTCCTGCTCAAAATATGGAGTAGTCCGATTGGGATAGTACTAACCTGACTTACTTACTGACTGTACTTAAACTGAGGTAGGCAAAATATGGAGCAGCTGACTGGGCTAGTACCTCGACCTTACAGAAGATCGTGGCTAAATAATACCGTTTCCAAGCAGTGTTGTGTACCTTTTGGTGAGTAAGGTGACCAGAGCTTCTGGGGGGAATTGGGGGTAGGGTCGGCCTCGCGCTTGCGATGCTTCTTGCGTTGCAAGCGTATATGAGCTACGGTGATCGCTTACCATCAGGTGAGCAGTACGCTTCTTTGTTGACCTATTTACATAAAAAAAACACCTCTGCCCAGTGTTCTCCGATGTTTCTTGCACTGAGAAGTAATGACACAATTCTTCTTTCAAATTATCTAAGACCATTTTCATACCAGCCGGGCTAGCATGCGTACAACGAGATAATCTCTTGACGAGAGAGATAGATAATGTCTACATCGAGTATTTTCTCGATTACCTTAGCATGCGCAATACGAGAGACATAATTCTCTTCCGAAGACTTCACCTTGTCGAGTAGAGAAACTCGTGCTGCCCTTACAAAAAAATCTATACATATAATAAAATGGTAGGAAAGTCAATGTATGTCCGGGATAAACTCAAAAAGTACTGCATGGATTTTCTTCAAATTTGGCACGAATATTATTAAGAAGACGGGTCAGAACATAGGCTACATATTATCACGCTATCACATACGGGGAACGAGCAGTGAACGCACGCAGACGACGTCGCGGGCAGCAGCTAGTAAACAATATTTTTTACAAAGCAACACTGATAAATTCTAAATTTTCACTACGTTTAATCTACATTGGCCGCGTTCTATTAAGCGTCCACGTCGTGTTATCTCTTCAATTGTCGTGACGAGAAGAGTTACACGTGCACGCATGTTAGCTACTGTAGACATAAAGAGATAATACGAGAAAAGGGGTAAACAAACTTTTGTCTTGGCGCGCATGCTAGCCCGGCAGGTATATGTTAATATGTATATGCCTTGATGACCTGTTTTTCTCACATCCGACTTCTTCAGTAAAAGATAGTGTCGACGAAAATGAATCGAAGCTATTTTGATTTATAGACGACGACCACAAGTCAACTTTTTTTGTAAAGCCATGTATTTTGTCTTTTGCACTGATGACATTTTCATCTCGCCCTATACACACAGATACATGATAAAAAATTGCGTGCGTACAAAGTACACATGTCAGAAGTGAAAGTGTGGTCTTCTTCAAAGCAATTTAAAAAAAAAACTAATTAAAAAAAACGAATTTAAAATACAAAAAAGTACTTGAAAAAAAAAACAAAAAGCCAACGTCGCGTCGCGGTGTTCCCAGGTGGTCACCCGTCCAAGTACTGACCTTCATGACGCTGCCGCGTTATCGGTCAAATTTAACTCCTCATATGCCTAAAGAAGTTTCACTTCAAAAAGCGAAGGCTCGGGGGGGGGGTCGCGAAATATTTTTTCATACCAGGGGGGTCGCATTATGAAAAAGGTTGAAAAACACTGATCTAAATAAATTGTAAGTAGCAACATATAATATTTTAAGAAGTAGGTACTTGTATGGTAACATTTTCATTTTAATATATTTAAATCTATACTAATCTATACTATAATAAAGCTGAAGAGTTTGTTTGTTTGATTGTTTGTTTATTTGTTTGTTTGTTTGTTTGAACGCGCTAATCTCAAGATCTACTGGTCCGATTTGAAAAATTCTTTCAGTGTTAGATAGCCCATTTATCGAGGAAGGCTATAGGCTATATATCATCACGCTAAGACCAATAGGAGCGGAGGCCACGCCGACGAAGTCGCGCGCAGAAGCTAGTATAATTATAAAGCTGAAGAGTTTGTTTGTTTGGTTGTTTGTTTGTTTGTTTGTTTGAACGCGGTAAACTCTGGAACTACTCGGCCGATTTGAAAAATCCTTTCAGTGTTAGATAGCCCATTTATCGAGGAAGGCTATAGGCTATGTGTCATCACGCTAAGACCAATAGGAGCGGAGTCCACGCTGACGAAGTCGCGCGCAGAGGCTAGTAATAAATATAAACAAATAAATATAATTATCTACAACACACACACACACACACGATCGTCTGTTTCTAAAGTAAGCAACTTAATGCTTGTGTTATAGGTAACAGCCGACTGGTATAGTTACATTTTTTTTTCAACAAACATACATATAAATACTACATCTATACAATAAAAATCGGCCAAGTGCGAGTCGGACTCGCGCACGAAGGTTTCCGTACCATTGACTAGGTACATTGATTTTAATATCGGGCAAAAAGCGGCTAAACAAACCACTTTTGTTATATGAGAGCAAAAATAGGCAAAAATGACGTTTTTTGTATGGGAGCCCGCCTTAAATATTAATTTTATTATTTATTATTAAAGTAAAAATACAACTGAGTATTTTGTGAATATTTCAAGTGTCTATCTGTTGCCATTGTTGATATCGAGCAAAAAAGGCAAAAAAATCGCGTTTGTTGTATGGGAGCCCCCCTTAAATATTTATTTTATTTTGATTTTAGTATTTTTTGTTGTAGCGACAACAGAAATACATAATTTGTGAAAATTTCAACTGTCTAGCTATCGCCGTTCTTGAGATACAGCCTGGTGACAGACGGACGGACAGCGAAGCCTAAGTAATAGGGTCCCGTTTTTACCCTTTGGGTACGGAACCCTAAAATGAATGTTGCTAAGCGCATAACTGGAGAATGACTCGACCAATTCGGCAAATTTTTTTTTGTATGTTCCTTAAAAATCCCACGGAAGGTTTTTATACAAAAAATAAAATAAAAATAAAAAATATACGTAACAGACTGAACGAAGTCTGTCCGGGCAGCTAGTATATAAATAAATATAATATATTACACCCAGACTCAGGGTGGGAATCGAACCCACAACCCAGAAGAGTTTGTCACAACCTACCGTTTTTACCCTTTGGGCACGGAACCCTAAAAACTACAGGAATATTATAATTGTCATAAATGATTTAAACTAATTGGATAAGGTTTATATAATTAGTCTAGTCTTAGTAATAGGGTTCCGTTTTTACCCTTTGGGTACGGAACCCTAAAAACTACAGGAATATTATAATTGTCATAAATGATTTAAACTAATTGGATAAGGTTTATATAATTAGTCTAGTCTTAGTAATAGGGTTCCGTTTTTACCCTTTGGGTACGGAACCCTAAAAACTACAGGAATATTATAATTGTCATAAATGATTTAAACTAATTGGATAAGGTTTATATAATTACTGGAAAATTGTAAACGAGAGAACGATAAACATAAATAATTCTTACTTGAAGAAGATATTTGAGATCAAACGTCGTCGTTCACTTGTCGTTTCTTCAATAAAATTTTAAAAGCGATTTTTTTATCATCTGTAATAAAAAAAATACGTATATTTTAAGACCAGCTGTGCCCGTGACTTCGTCCGCGTGGAATTTAACAAAAAAGTTATTGTTCAGTTCGCAGAGTATAAAATAAATAAATTTCTAAAATAAAAGTAGGTAGCCTTAGTTACTCCTAATTACATCACCTATGTAATAAGGAGTAACTAAGGCTACTTTTGTTTATTATATATATAATTTATTTATGATAGTATAGATAATTTAGACAAAACGATTACATCATTATTTTTAATTACATAAGCTATGTAATAAGGAGTAACTAAGGCTACTTTTGTTTATTAAATAGATAATTTATTTATGTTATTATAGATAATTTAAACAAAACGATTACATCATTATTTTTTAAACTAAAAGTAATATATATTATGAAGACGAAAAAAATACAGGTATAGTATAATTCTTATCAATGATTTACACTGGTTGGATAAGGTTTGTTTAATTACTGGACAATTTTAAAAGAGAGACAACTATAAATATTAAATAATAATTCTTACTTGAAAAAGATATTTGAACAACATCAACATCAGTCACTTCACACTTGTCGTTTCTTTTTCCGAAGTTTATCAGATATAACAACTGTTGTGGCAAAAAAAAGATTCCGGGTCGTATGCTTCACAACAATCACTTCACTGGCTAGCGCCCAATTGAATTGAATTTGATCAAATGTATTATGTACAGTAGAACTTTTCAATTAAAAATAACGGTTTTAACGAACTATTTCGCTAAGTATAATACACACAATTAGAATAGTTATGAAAAGCGAAGCAAACACTGTATCTTGATTGCATCTTAAATTTGGTCAGGTTATAGCTACAGGTATTCCCCGAAACTAACGATGGGTGTGGCCATCTTTTTCTCTAAATTTTCTCACACTACGTTTAAATGCTCATTTGTGTTGTGATTAGTTCATTTCTTCAAAAATTTTTCAGTAGCCTAAAAGGCGACCAGAGTTCATTTTTTACCTTAAAAGTATGTGTTATTCTAAGAATTAGTTATAGGTGAAGCTAATTTCTTGCATGTTGTTTAAAAGCGATAATTTTCGTAAATGTTAGTAGAAGTTAAATAAAAGAAAAAAGGATCTTGATTATTCTTCATATTATTAGAAATTACATTAGTAATATATGGTATGGTATTTCTCCATAAGGTGATACATACATTTAACGAAAGTAAACAAAATGTCATTTAAAAAAAAAACCAAACTATAATAAAAAAGAAAAAAAACAAAAATTAGAAATGTGCATTAAAACTAATAACAAATATTGTTAAAAAAATATAACATGATGAAGGAAATTAATACAAATTAATATTGTTTACTTTAATGTTAAAAAAAAGGAATACATGAAAATTGTAATAATTTATATGTAAAAAATAGGAAATAATAAAAGGCTTATTTATTTATTTTATTTAAAAGGCGACCAGTCGCTATTTAGATATTTTTGTCACCGATTTCCACTTAGAGTAGCCTAAATGGTGAAAAATCGCCTATGTTGTCAACACTGGCTAGCGGCGGAGGAGGCCGCGCAGGAGCGCTGCCATTGGTTGCGGAGAGCCGAGAGCGGGGCACAGTGGGCTGAAATTCGCGTTTCATAGACATTCAAATTTATTTTTTCAAGTGACGCTTTTTTTGCTTGAATGCGATTGAGAAGAACTGCTATATGCCTTATATAATGATCTTTCAGATTTATAATCGTAAACAGCGCACTTAGAATTTTTTTTCAAGAAAATTTGTATGGAGTCGACATCATAAATGATGATATCTCCATAATCGCACAATTGCACTTAATATCCTCTTAGGTTATTAAAATACAAATTATTTTTGATTTTTTGACATACTTAATGCTAAGGTCAAACGTGCTTTTTTTTAAACCTTTAAAAACATTACCAATTTTTTTTCTTTATTTTTTTGTTTTTAACTAATATCAAGCTTTACATAAGTGTATATATACTTTACATTTACTCAAATTAATTGTGTACTATATTAGAAAGTGAAATTCATTAAAAACCTTTAAAAGGCTTATAGACCAAGTGCTTTTAGCCTTTAAAAATGGCAAAAATCAAAGAAAATTATAGTAGGATGAAACACATTGGAAAAAAAGTGAGTACAACGAAAATGATAGGAAAAATAAATTACGGTCGATCTGAGGTCGGGCAGTGGTAGGGAGGGGGGGTGTAAGAGTAAAAGAACAGTTTATCTCAATTTCTGGCTAAACTACAAGTCCTATGAAAAAAAGTTCAAGGGCAAAGCTGTAGGTAATATAAAGATCTACAACTTTAGTATTTACACTTTTTTCATATAACCTCAAAATTTATGTGAAAAATTCAAAAAACCAAGTTTTTGTTTTTTTTTTTCTTTTTTCTTTTACAACTGTTTAGTGTGTTTGGGACATAAAATGGTAAGTTTTCACCAAATTTCGTAATAAAATTATAACCTGACCGATTATAAACATGAAAGATCATTATATAAGGCATATAGCAGTTATTCTCAATCGTATTCTAATATAATCTTTAAAAAAGCGTCAGTTGAAAAAATAAATTTGAATGTCTATGAAACGCGAATTTCAGCCCACTGTGCGGGGTGGCTGTCGCTATATCGATATTTATTAAAATAGTTATAAATATCGACGTCGATATATCGATAAAATTTTCAAAAGATTTTGTATTTATAAAATAATAGTGTATTTAGCTCAATATTATCAATAGTAATTTTCATATAAAATGTAAATTATTTTAATGTACAAAAATCTCAATAAAAATATTAATGTATTTTTATAAGTATTCCTTTTTGGGTAATATTTACAAAATATCAAAAATTAAATAGGTATTAATATCTTCTAATTAATATTTTAAACCTATTTGTTGTCACTACTTAATATAAAACAAAGTCTCTTCCCGCTGTCTGTCTGTATATATGCTTAAATCTTTAAAACTACGCAACGGGTTTTGATGCGGTTTTCTTTTGTAAATAGAGTGATTCCAGAGGAAGGTTTATACGTATAATACATGAATAATATAGTAGAGGAACACTGATAGTTTTAAAGTTTTCTAATTTGATGTCGTATATAAACACATTTTTTGCGCTTAGATTGCAAATATTTATTTTATATTTTATATTAATTTAGTATCAGCATTGCACCCGTGCGAAGCCGGGGCGGGTCGCTAGTATTACATAAACTAGTATTTGTCCGGTTGCGAAAGTTGAAAAACTGCTCTTTACAAAGCTCCGCTGTCAGTGTTTAGTTAGTTACATTTAAATAAAAATAACACTTGGCAAAACTAATTGACAAAAAAAAATAACAAATTAAAAAAAAGCCAACGTCACGTGGAGTTCCCCAGTCGGTCACACGTTCTCTAAAATTTTACCCTCATGCGCCTAACAAAGTTTCACTTCAAAAAAATATCGTCTGTAATACAATTTTCGATATTGGATATTTTGTATCGATAATAATGATATCGGATCAAACAAAATATTATATCGGCTAATAATAATTATTGTATTGTATTTTTGGTATGTATGTGTTTTTGATTTTGACTTTGATTTTAATTGTAATTTTGGTTGAGTTTTGATATTGATTGGATTTTTATTTTTATTTTGATTGAATTTTAGTATGATTCGATTTTTTATGTCAATAGGTATCCATAATTGTAATAAAGGAACATGAAATCAGTTTACCTACTACCAGACTATCGTCACTCCATGTACTTGCGCGCTAATCGCTATACTTACCTACTGCCCGGCCGAGCGGTCTCGGGCCAGATAAGGTTGTCGCAAACGAATCGCACGCACGTAGTTCAATTTTTAACTGACTTCCAAAAAGGAGGACGTTCTAAATTAATTATTTTTTATTCTATTGTATTTTTTATGTATGTTAAATCAGAACTTTTCTCTGGGTAGACCGATTTCGATAAATTTTGTTTTAATTAAAGGGTATGCGTGAATGCGTATCATGTGGTCCCAAGCACTTTTAGAGTTATATCTAAAATGCGTATTTACTTGATATTTTTTCGTCGACCTTCGTTATATTAAACCGGATAACTTTTTACTGGGTTTATCGATTTTGATAATTATTGTTTCAATCGAAAATTATTAAATTACGAGTATTAAATTTATAAAAAAAATTATATAATCATAAAACACATGTAACTTTTAGTTAGGGATCCCTAGTACATTTTTTTAACCTGATCAGTATCAAGCTAATTTTCCGTGAGTAGCTTCATTTTGATGAGACGAACAAAAAGTTCCTCTTCGAAAACTCTCGATTGTGGTAGATAATAGAGTTAGCAGGAGGTAGAGCAGCAGTGAGCGTAGGACCGGGATAACGGACCACGCAATTTGGAGGACAATATTACCATCAAATTATATAAATATTAAGTAACTAAAAGGAAAAAAAATCAGCTGGTTAGTAATAATTTTTGATGACCTTACGAGGTCATCAACTTGATGACCTCGTAAGGTAATCAAAAATTGATTTTTTTTTTCTGATTTTTTTTTCTTTTAGTTACTTATATTTATATAATTTGATGGTAATATTGTCCTCCAAATTGCGTGGTCCGTTATCCCGGTCCTACGCTCACTGCTGCTCTACCTCCTGCTAACTCTATTATGTACCACAATCGAGAGTTTTCGAAGAGGAACTTTTTGTTCGTCTCATCAAAATGAAGCTACTCACGGAAAATTAGCTTGATACTGATCAGGTTAAAAAAATGTACTAGGGATCCCTACCTATTTTGAATATTTTTTATTTATTTTATCTACACACTGTCCTCTATAAGAATGTTTTATCTAGGTGTATTAATGAATTTAGCAGTTAGTTTATTTAACAGTCAGCACCTATTTATAAAGAAAAATATATTTTATAAACTATACAATTTAAAACTACCACATATAGTCGGAATATATTCACAGTTCTCAATAACATAGATACAAAGAGTTATGTTAATTTAATTTTATCGAAGAGTCAGCCCTGCCGTTGCTGTGGGATCGCGTGGTGCGAAGCAATCACAACTGTACACTGGAGCATTTAGGCACATTTTAGCATGCAGCGGTTGCTGACGCGAAGGAGTAGGCTATTATAGCAGTATTAAGTATCTGTACGTAGTACTATTTAGTAATCTGTGCTTATACGCACAATTATATTAAATCAAAGTGTACTACTAACATTAGTTTTTAAGTTATAAAATGTTACTAACACTTGTATGGATGTGAATCTGAATTAAATAAATTATTTTTATAGGTAAATAAAGTTTATAGAACGAGTAGCCTACCCAAAGCAATTTTAAAATTTCATTTTTTAACTAATTTATTAACTTTTCGTAGAGTGTTGAATATCAAACTATTCGTCTCATTACCCTCTAACTAGTGAAGTACATTTTGTGAAAATCTACTAAAAACCAGTGCGTTATACCTACCTGTTTTCGTTCGCGGAGACGGGCAAAATTGCGACTTAAAACCTTGAGTGCGTGCGGCGATAGATCTGTCGTGCGTGACAATCCCTAACTTTTTTACATACCTAATATTATAGTGCTCAGTACCCTCTAAAAACCTGTGGACTTAATTTTGTGACTTTTTCTCAACTTTTTGTGTTGTGACCATGTTGTGACATTTCTCGCTACTTTCTACAATTCGTGTGCTACACCCAAGTGTATACATAGTAATAGTAGTATGATAGTAGCTAATATTTTTAAAAGTTAACACGGACTGTTTTTGTAGACCTTTGAAAGAGGAATAATTCTACCATACATTTTTATGTTACCTACATCTCCGTTTATGCAGCGTTTTCGATAAAACTTTTTTTTCATATACCTAAGTACAACTATCTCAGCGAACAAGCGTGCGGCTCGCCTGATACTAACCCTGGTGGATATATAAGTTTGAAAAAAGTATTAAAATATCTTAAAAAATGTTAAAAAATCGTCATATGTCTTAATAAGACTTTTAACATCAAACATTAAATTAAGTATATTTTCATGAAGATTATTTTTTTCCTTTACACAAAGCAAATTAAATGAATACCATAGGTCTAGGAGATATATAGCAAAATCAAAATAATGCGCAATTAAATTAATTTCTTGTCGCCGTGATTCGACCGGGCTGAGTGGGCGCCCCGTGACCCCGCGCCTCGCGTCCGAAAGTTTAGGTACCTAGTGTATGGTGGAACTAGCTGGTGCCCGCAACTTCGCCTGCGCAGGATTACATTTTGTACAATTCACACAATCTTCTATATCTATATAATAAAAATGAATGTTGCTAAGCGCATAACTCAAATGGCTCGACCAATTCAGCTAATTTTTTTTTATGTTCCTTAAAAATCCCATGGAAGGTTTTTAATGTTTTTATACTACAAAAAAAAAAAAACAACAGAGAACGAAATCTGTCCGGGCAGCTAGTCTATATAATAAAAATGGATGTAGCTAAGCGCATAACTCGAGAAAGGCTAGATCGATTCGCCTAATTTTTTTGTACGTTCCTTAAAAAAACCCACGGAAGGTTTTTATAATAAATAAATAAAACATAACAGACAGAACGAAGTCTGTCCGGGCAGCTAGTTACAAATAAATATAATTGGAGTGTCTGGTTGTAAGTGTTGTAACATTAAAGTACCTAACTACTTTTTACTAAATGCATATTATGATGTACCTATACACGGTACATATACCAAAATAACTTTTTTTACAATTTTTGTCTGTCTGTCTGTCTGTTTGTCCCGGTTAATTTCTGAAACGGCTGGGCCGCTTTTAACTGGACTTTCACAGGCAGATAACTGATGTAATAAGGAGTAACTTAGGCTACTTATATTTTACAAATGTATTTATTTTGTAACTGCGAACTGAAAAATATTCTTTTTATTTCCACACGGACGAAGTCGCGGTCACAGCTAGTATCTTTATATGTTAAAGCGTGTGTGTTATTCTGATTTATAAGATATTTTCTTTAAAAACCCCCGCGAAGCCGGGGCGAGTTGCTAGTTGTTTAATAAAAAAACCAATTAGATAGTAGGTACACATTTCAAAAATTCGAATTAAACTATTTTAAATGTAACACATTTTTTAAATATATATGTAATATATCTAGAGGATCTACCTAGACTACACCATCAAACTACAATAACTATACTAACTAATAAATAAAAAAATCAGTAAATTTACTAATTTACTTGACGCTCGCACTTTTCACCAAGGTCAAATTTGCATGATTATCCAAACGAAAAAATTGGTCCATCAGTCCATGACTGTGTTACATCTTATATACTTATACTAATATATAAAGCTGAAGAGTTTGTTTGTTTGTTTGTTTGTTTGAACGCGGTAATCTCTGGAACTACTGGGCCGATTTGAAAAATTCTTTCAGTGTTAGATAGCCCATTTATCGAGGAAGGCTATAGGCTATGTATCGTCACGCTAAGACTAATAGAAGCGGAGTAAACGCCGACGAAGTCGCGCGCAGAAGCTAGTTCTAAATAAAATCAAAGTTCAAAGCATAATTACGCAGATGTCTTTTTCTACATCATAAAATTATTTGTTTAACATTGTTGCCGGCCGGCGGAGAACATGGCATCTGACTGATGACGTAATAAGGAATGAACGTGCGCCCCCCGCGCGGACTGCGTAATAGCAGCCAGCGGTAGTTGAACGCATGTACGTCGTGTAATTTTACAAAACAGCAGTAGTTGTCTTCTTTTACTTGACAAAAGTACAAGAAATGAGGCGATATTTGTATTTTTTATTTTGCCATGTTGTAAAATATAAAGTTTTTAGTTAGTTACCTACTGAAATAAAAAAAAATCTCAAAATTGTAGTTAACTTTTTTTACTTTGCACCCGTCGATACCTACTAATATTATAAAGCTGAAGAGTTTGTTTGTTTGAACGAGCTAATCTCAGGATCTACTGGTTCGATTTGAAAAATTCTTTTAGTGTTAGATAACCCATTTATCGAGGAAGGCTATAGTTTATAATTATTTCATCACGATAAGACTAATGTTTCAAAATGCTTATTCTATTTTATTCATAATTTTTATTGTAATATTAATTTTTTGACTTCATGTAGGTAATAACTCAATATTATTGTATCAATTTTAATTTTAATTTTTATGTCTATTGATTTTAATGTCACTGAATTTGTTCATAATTTATAATTGATTGTTTTATTATTAATCTTTCATATTAATTTTAATTTTGTAATGTCAATTTTAATTTTATCGTTTCATTTTTTTTTATTTAATTTAAATTTGTTTTTAAATTTATTGTAATAATTTAATTTTCATTGATTTAATTTTAAATGTATCAATTTTACGTGTTTTTGTAATGAAACACTCTTAAGTAAGCTGTATGTGCCTATAATTGAGTGTGCTGTGCTGTTGATTGTTGTGAATTTGTTGGTGTCTACCTTGTTGGCGTATAATTAAAATAAAATAAAATAAAAATTGGGTTTTTTTCTTTTCTTTTGAGAGCTTCCGCTGCGTAAGCGGTTAAAGTTTCGCATAAACTATGTATGACAAATTGATCATAATCCACGCGGCGAAGTTGCGCGCGAGGCTATAGTGATAAATATTGATTTAAATTTAGGTTAGTCTTTAGATTACGGGCTGTCAGTTTATGTGGTTCTAGGGTGGGGGGCGAGGGGGGCAGGTGCCTAGCCCCTGGTTCCCCCACAAGGTAGTGCAATAGCTTAATAGCGTTATTCTAACCTCAAAACTTTAACTATGTATATCTCCATAACCATGGAGTTCCGCGGGGTGGGAATGGTAACAAGGGGTAGCCCGCTCCCTCTCTCCCCTTTCCACCACACAAAACCCCATAAATCGACGGCCCGTAATCTAAAGACGAGCCTTAAATTATAATGATATTCCGTTTTAAAATTATTTACGTTATTTTATTGATATTTCATTACGTACGATTTTTTTCCTTGAAATGTAGGCAACTAGGCATAATATGATCTTTTCTAGTATATGGTATGATCTTCTGAAAAATAAAGTTGACAACACTTTCTTGATGACGATTTATTAAATTGTAGTGATCTTGAGATCGTGATTACATCCTGAGAGCCTATCAGCTAAGATCGCTCTTGAGATCGTATCTGAGAGCGATTTATAAATACGGGCCTTAAGGCGGTATCCCGGCGGTAAATAACCTTGAGCATTCGTTCCCTCTTTGCCGCACCCCACCTCTCGTAAAACACTATTAGCGGCATTTGGTGAACAACTTACGAATACACGTAAAAATTACAGATCTAGGGATCCGCACGGCATTCAATAAAAAAATTTATTATTTTTTTATAAGAAATAAATGTTAATTGGCGCGTATATAATTTAGGTAAGTAATAAATTCAGTTACTACACTTACGTTCTATAAATACTAATAATGAAGTATAATATTACTTAAACTTATAAATAACTAGCTGACCCGGCGAACTTCGTACCGCCTAACAGTCGATTCTTTAATTATTATTTTTTAAATACTTATTTTGCTATTCGGGATAACGGCAATTTGGGTCAGCTAGTAAGATAAAAAAAAGAAAAAAGAAAGTTGATAAGTCAACAATTACATAATGTAAAAAAAAACGTCACTCAATTGTTTTGCCTTACTGAAACCCCTCCACTAAAACTTAAACTTTATGGTATGGTATTAAAGTTCAAATTGACTTTTAAGTATTATTACGAAACTTTTGTATGGGAATATAGAATAGTGTTGTTTTCAGACTTTTCAGGCAATTTTTCTAATTTTTCGTAAGAAAAATCTGTTTAGCTGCTCTCGAGATTTGCGCTTAGCAACACATTCATCACATTTCATTTCACAGACAGTGTAAGTAGAAAAATAAAATAACAACAATAAAGTAAATTTTATTATATATTTTTTTTATTTTAAAGTAGGTCTAGGTAAAAAGCAAAAACCTATACTACGTGGTCAAATTAAATTAGCTAGCAAAACTCTTTATCATGGGTGTCGTTTCTATAATTTTCAAAGGTGCTAAAACCATTTTTTAGATACCTACACAACAATAGCGTCTTTAAAAGAAACTCAATACATAGTTTTAAATACACACACAGAGCGTCCTTTCACAATAAATAACAAACAAAAAAACTATCCCAAACAAAAGTCAACAAAAAATGCTAACAATATGCTAATAAATTTATTATTGTTTACTAGCTGTGCCCGCGACTTCGTCCGCGTGGAATTAAAAAAATATATATTGTTCAGTTCGCAGAGATACAAAATAAAAGTAACAGCCTATTACATCAGCTATCTGTCAGTGAAAGTCCCGTCTGAATCGGTCAAGCCGTTTCAGAGATTAGCCGGAACAAACTGACAGAAAGACAGACAACAATTGTAAAAAATGTTATTTTGGTATATGTACCGTGTATACATGCATATGCATTTAGTAAAAGGCTATTATTTTATTATTACAAACGGACACTCCAATTTTATTTATTTGTATGTATAGAGTATAGACGTATAGATTTATAATATGACGTGAGCGTGCGCTAGCCGAGACGGTGACAAACGACACAAGCTTCGCCCTCCAAACCTTGCGGCAGACTGAATTCCGATACCCCGCGCTTGAGCTACAGTCAGTGTCTCCATATACACGGTAATTACCGTAGATGCACCGTAATGTGGTCTTAATCTACCGTCAAGGTATTAAGGTATTACCGTGACCGTGTCGTACATCACCGTATCCACATACGAGTATACTGCGTAAAACGAATTTTGGTCAACCTAACATAATTATTTTGTAACAGCAACACTGTTCTTGGTCCCTGGGATTATCTGAAATTATCTGTAGATATTTCTTCTACTCGCCTACAATCTTGCCTACAATACAAAGTGCATTTACTACTACTAACGATATTATGTTGCTTAAAATGAATAAATCAATTAACGAAAAATATATTGTTTTCCTAGGAAAGTCAGATTTCGAATTATACATAGTGAATTATTATGTTAAAATAATTCATTTTTTATAAAGCAAATATATTTTGAATTCACATCGTTGTTATTTTCCTTTCAAAAATTACACGGTAATTTACACGGTAAACTTTTGATCGATCCACCGTAATAATGGCTCAAAACACCGTATTTTTACCCTTGCAACACGGTAATTCTCAATTTACATATGGAGACACTGGCTACAGTAGTGAATACGCCCAGATTTTAGAAAAAAATCAATAACACATCAAATTTAGGTCTTTTCGAAAAATTTATTCATGCGAATTGTTCATTATTAAATTGTCCATCCATTAGTGTCGGTAGCAAAATAAAATAATGTTTACTTTACGAGGAGACGCATAGTATCAGTAATTATTTCTCATTTTTGTGGTTTCGTTGTAAGGCGATTATTTAAAATGTATTCCTTTAAAAAAATTTAAAAAATCATCTATTATATAATCAAAATTATGTAGAAATTAAATGTGTTTGTATTAGTTTGATATTTCTTTCCAATAAAAAGTAGATTAGCTTCAAAAAACTGCACAAAAAACGGCTAGCGCGGCGTTTTGCCCCAACAGCCGCCTTAAGGCCGGACCGCATTACAGCGGCGCTGCGCGGCGCTGCACAGCGCGGCACAAAGCGTCAAAATATTATTTCAATCATATCGTATGGTGCATGTCGCACTAGAGCGGCGCTGCACCGCGCGTCGCCGCGCGTCGCGGCATAGTTGCCTCCGAGAGAATATTTTGCCGCGCAGCGCCGCGACGCGGTGTGCAGCGACGCTCAGTGCGACATAGCAAGCGGCGCGTCGCTTAAGTTTTCCAGTACAATAGCTTATAGAATTTTGTCTTCGACATTCTGAAATAAGTGTAAAATCACGCAGTCTTTAAGAAGTCGAGGAAACAAATAGTGATATTCGCCTTCTTGATAGCGTGACCTTGGTATGTCAGCAATCCATTTCTTCTTCTTTTTTTTCTCTTCCATAATTCTTTCATCTTCTGCACACAACAAAGAAATAATAACCAAATCCTCGTCACTATCGCTCATCTTGCAACGTTGCTCGCACGCGAACGGGTATAGAAATGACGCGAGCTGCCGCTTGCTGCAGTTGTAATGCGATAGGTACCGTCGAGCGACGTGAAGCGACGCGCCGCGCAGCGCCGCTCTAATGCGGTCCCACCTTTAATGTCAATTACTTAAGAATCCATAAGGACTAATTTGAACGTCTCTGAGTGCGGCCGCTAGTGTATCAATGTATGGTGGAACTAGCTGGTGCCCGCAACTTCGCCTGCGTTGGATTAGATTTTAGACAATTCGAATTCACATAATCTTCTATACTTATCTATATAATAAAAAAATAAACTATTTTTTTATCTTAAACGGTTTTATTACAATAAAAATGATGTAGTTAGGTTATGTACTAAAAGCTAAATAATAATTCGGTAATCCCTAGCTACCAGATCGCACCAATCTTCTCATCAATCTGGGGTATTGATCAGACAAAATATAAAATCGTTGGGCGTAGCTTATCCAGAGTAAACATTATGAGAGAAATTTCAAGTCACAACCCGATTGCCGCAGCAAAAATTATCGCTATCCTTTTTACGATGAATCTTCAATTTACTACGACTTACGAGAGACCATACTACTATTGATGCTCTTTTCTCGAGATATTTGACAAAAATCGAATCAAAAGCATAATTATATCATATTTTATTTGCCATTAAGCTATAGTTTCTATGATAGAACATAATTAACTAATAGGCTTAATATTGTTATTCATGTAAATAGCTGTTTCTTTGTACCTATATTATTAATTTATTAGTATACAGTTTCATTTTGAATAATATAAAAGTGTTAAAATAATTTTGTAATTCGTAACCATTTAGTCTTAAGTTGTAAGAATAAAAATGTCGACTAAATTTTGTATAAGTAGATAAGTTGTGAATGTACAAACCATTAGTTAGATTAACAATGTACCTATACAAAAAACAAGAAGCAACCCTGTAAACTATAAAAAAGTATCCACTATTGTTTTATTACCCCGTGTATAAAGGTAGCCAGAGTTAGGCCTAAAAGTAAAAGGGGGAACCCACCCTGTGTGTGAAAGAGGAAGAATGCCTGATATAACAACTATTAATTTTAAATTATTTTTATTATTTAAAATTTTTGTAAACAAACAATAAGACTAACAAGGTCAACTAGCAAGGTCGCTTCGCTGTTGTGCGACTTTGCCAAACATGTTGAGCGTCAAGTGTTACAAGCTTCTTTGAAATAAAATGAAATGAAAACATTTATTTCGCCATAAGGTGATACACACACTTAACGAAAATCAAAATTTGCAAATGTTGCTTAATGAATACATAGCTTAAATCAATTGAATAGGGTAGGGTGAAGCGCGGCCTTCGACGCGACATTTATATAGGCACAGACCACAGTGGCACACGCCGCCGGCCGCCGCGCCGCCAGCCACCCCGACCGGTACCACTGCGACCGCTATGTTCCTGCATTTTAAATCTATGATATCTTTGAAAACATTGATTTAAATTACATACTGTAAAAGACCTTATTGATGTATATTAAATGCACAATGTATTTAAGGTACTTAATTGGATAACGAATAATTCTTTATTGCTTAAAATCGTTTCATAAATAAGCCATTATTTCTCGTAAACAGTAAGGGCGCCTTCAAATTAGCCGCGCGGCGGCAGCGCGTCTGCAGCGCTGCTGACGCGCGACGTTGTAAATGTATGTAAATAACAACGCGCGACAGCAGCGCGGCGCCTTCAAATTTGTCGCGCTGCTGTCGCGCGTGGTGCGCGGCTAATTTGAAGGCGCCCTAAAGGATAAAAAACAAGCTATCATTATGTTCTTGTTAATAAAAAGAACTAAAAATATAAACATAATAATTTAAACCTGATAAGAAAAATATCATTATATAGGTACATTGCATGCAACCTTTAACGATAATAGCCATGGATGGATTAGTGACTAAAAATTAATTATGATATAAGATTGTTGATATTTTCACAAAACGAGTTAAGAAAATATAATTTCACATGACAGTGAACACTAATCAGAAAATTATGTCACCCCATGCAGAACATCATTTTTAGGGTTCCGTACCCAAAGGCTAAGGGGGCGTTCAAGTATTACGTAACGCTAATTTGGGGGGAGGGGTCTTGTTAAACGTTACGATGCGTTACAGGGGAGGGAGGGGCGTTTCGAACAGCGCGTTACGTAACATTGTTTTTTGTTTATTGAAAAAAACACGGGTATTAAAATCTATTGTTTTATTTATTTATTACTACCAAAAACGCGATTAAAACGATAACAAAAGTAGTTTAGCTACTTTCCGGTTAGTTTGCGCAACAAAGTTGTGACATTTGGGTAAAAATGTGGTAAAAATGGTCAATTGGATGTTACATAACGCTCGTGGTGTAGGGGGGGGGTACAGGAAAACGTTACGGTGCGTTACATGGGGGTGAGGGGGGGGGATCAAAATCTATAAATAACTTACATTTTAAAAAAGTAATTGTTTTAAATTTTGTCCTTAACAGTTAAATGTGAGGTAATTTTTTGTAGTTTTCAATTTTTAGTTTTCAGTTTGTAGTTAGTTAATTAGTAGTAGTCTATTTTTAGTTTTGTACAGCATTTCAATTTATGGTTTTCAATTTGTAGTTAGTCAATTAGTAGTAGTCTATTTGTAGTTTTGTGCAACATAACGCGTTGTTTATATATTATATCTTATATATAATTATTGTTTTAGACACTGGAACAGAGGTAAATTTGAGAATAAGATGTTCATATAACAAGTAATAAATTATATTTAAAAAAATGTACATTTTGCCAACTACATAAATTTAAATAACATACTTTAAATGTAGCAAAACTCAAAATTCAACATTCGTAAAGATAAAAAGATAAAATATAAAAAATTAAAAGGAAAATACATATTGACAAGTTAAATAGGAAGAAAGTAACTAACAATATATGTAAAGGTAAAGAAAGAAATTCTTGTTGTTACCATTCTGTATATCGTCGCTTAAGTTCTAACACCGCGGAAGTCCAAAAAATGCCTTTTTAACTTTTGCATGTCATTCTATAGAGAATCGAAAGACGCACCTCTTGACCAATCAGAAACAAGGATTTTAACCAATATAAGCGTTTTATTTTGAAAACAAATACACAGCGTATCTCCGTGCCGCGGGAATCGTCATGCAAACAGCGCGTAAGTCAGTTTACTTTCGTATTGTAACGTGTAACAACTTGTGCTCCTGAGAGATACATTGTAAATTAAGGTAAGTTTAATTCATATTAATAATATTATGTGTTCATAGAAGGGATAAACTCTTGATATTTGGTTATTAAGTATATTTAAGTTTGCATATCAATCATATTATTGTAAAAAATAAGATAAAAATGTTATTTTACTTACGCGGTGTTCTGCTTTATGCAGAAGTGACTTACGCGGTGTTTTATATAACGGTTTTTAATACAAAGTTTTAAATTAATTACAGATATCAAGTCACTATGGATTATGAAAGCAGTGATGATGAAGAAATCGCTGACCTATGTAAACAACTAGGATTAAAAATACCACAGAAAAAGAAAAATGAAAATATCACCACCAAGGAAAACTTGGAAAACCTAGACATTAACAACTTGCCTGTTGTTATTATTCCAGATAATGATATTATAAGCGGCGAGGTGAGTTTACATGAACTTTCCGAATGCCATGTAATGATGGAAGAAACTACAGTTCACTCGCCACTGTTACTATCGAATGTCGAACCTGTTGATATTAACTTTGGACAAACAAGTGTGCTAGAGCCTATATCAATGGACGAAACAAGAGACCTTCCGTTACCAATTGCGAGTCCCTTGCTAGTGGATGACGAGGTCGAACATGGCGATCTTAACTCTGGGCGAAAAAGACGTTCTAAGGGATGTTCTGAGAACAAAAACTGGACTAAAAATAATAGCAAGAAACTTAGAATGGAAGGAAAAGAGTATTTAGGTTATCGTCGAGATAGCAATGGCCCAAAGTTTAGAGTATTACATGATACTATTAGGCCAGCCCGAAAAATTGGCCCTCGATGTACTTCCGAGTTTTGTAAGAAATCAAAGCTTCGTGCTTGTGATACAATACCAGACGAGGAACGGAATAACTTATTCTCCAATTACTGGAATAATATGACATGGGAACAGCGTAAACAATACGTCGTATCAAATGTTCAGGTATGCCCGAAAAAGCAAGTCAAATCTAAAACATCATCATCTAGGCGTAGTGAGACCAAAGAGTACTTTTTAGAAACTGCAAATGGACGTGTTCAAGTCTGCAAGCATACTTTTTTGAATACGTTTGGTATCAAAGAATGGACAATACGCTATTGGCTATCGACGTCTGAGCTTGGAATGGCAAAGAAACCCGAACTTACTCATAAGGTTTTAGAAGGACACTCAAAAAAAGATGAGATAGCTTTTCTTAAAGATTTTCTAAATAGTTTGCCAAAAATACCTTCTCACTACTGCAGAGCTACCTCTTCTAGAGAATATTTAGAGCCTATCATCGAAAATAAGAATCATCTTTTCAAAATTTATTGTGATAAATGTAATTCAGTAAATAAAGAACCGGTCAGCCGATGGTCCTTTGACAAAATTTTTAAGGAAAAGAATCTAAGCTTATTCCAGCCAAAAAAAGATCAGTGTGACACATGCTGTGCGTTCAAAGCAGGTAATATTAGTGAAGATATATATCGCAATCACATCATTCGAAAAGAAGCAGCTAGAGAGGAGAAAAAGAAAGACAAGGACCGGGCTATAGCAGGAGAGGCACACGTATTTACGCACGATCTTCAGTCAGTAAAATTATGTCCGATGTTACAGGCTAGTGCTTTGTATTACAAAACAAAGCTCTGCGTTCACAATTTTACAATGTTTAATCTAGGTACAAAAGATGTTCATTGTTACTGGTTTGACGAGCACAATGCAGGATTAGTGGCTTCTGTTTTTACATCATGTATCATAGATTGCCTAAGAAAATCTCTTTCTGAAAAACCTATGCCCATTATCCTATTTTCTGATGAATGTACATTCCAAAACAGAAACGTTGTTTTAGCTAATGCTCTTTTAGATTTAGCCATGGAATATAACGTCATAATAACGCAAAAATTCCTTGAAAAGGGTCATACCCAAATGGAGTGTGACTCCATCCACAGTGCAATTGAATGTAGGCTTAAAAATAAGGAGGTATACTTACCCTCCCAGTATGCCTCGATATCTAAGGAAGCTCGACGAAAACAAACTTTTTTCGTTCAGTTTTTATCTTATGACTTTTTTTATGACTACTCAAACAAAAATGATTTTTTGTATGAGTCAATCCGGCCTGGCCGAGTTGCAAACGATCCTACAGTCACTGATTTGAGGGCTTTGGAGTATAACCCTAATGGTCTTATTAACTACAAGTTAAGCTTTCAGGATAACTATAAGAATTTGCCCAGAAGAGCAAAAAATAAAAGGACAAGACCAGGCCCAAGGTCAAAGCTTTATAACAATCATCAAAGAATAAATGAATCTAAATGGAAACATCTTCAAGAACTAAAGTCAGTTATACCTCCTGACTGTCACAATTTTTACGATACTTTACTTCATTAAGATTTTATAATGACTAATTTATATTGCATTTTTGCTATTTTTGATAATATGTTCATAAAGTACGACTGATTTCGCATTTAAGTAATGCTGATGTTCCTTTTTTATGTGATTTTATACCAAATAAGTATTAAGGTTAAAAAACAGTGTAATAAAGTTAATTTGTTAATTATTTATAACGAAAAGTTAAGAAGATCTTTTAGAATGTTGTAGAAGTATAATTTATGTTTTGTAATTTTGTATGAGGTATAAGTCTACCCGTTATTTTATTTTTATTTGAAATAAATATTTAAAGATACTCAAGGAGTATTTATAATAACTCAGCGTAAGTCTCCCCATTTTATTTGTTATAATGTGGTAATACCGCGTATGTCAAAAAAATAATTCAAATACTATTTTTTTATAACAACCGTTACAAAAATCTTAAAAAAACCTTTCTTTTATAAATTTTCATAAAAAAATATATGTACTATGATCGCGATATATAAAAAGGCACGGTTTTTTTGCTCTCCTGAAAAGTTGTTATTTTTGACTTCCGCGGTGTTAGAACTTAAGCGACGATATGGTCTAAGATCCGAGAAGCTAAATCTTCCCTCATCTGTTAATTAGATGAAACAATTTTTATAGGCTTATTTCAATATTGTAAATTTATAAAAACAACCTCTGCCACAATAAGCCTGCTGCAAATAATAATACTTAAAAAAAAAAAATTTTTTTCTTCTAAAAAATCTTTTCTCTCTCATGTTAATTAAGTACATGTAGTAAGCTAAAACCGTCAATATTGTATTGTGTGTGTCTGTTAATTAACAGATGAGGGAATTTTTTTTTATATCCCGGATCTTAGACCAATACATTGTTAATCAACAACTTTACGTGTATGTAATTGATGGTTTAGATGAAGAACAGAGTCAAATTTAAAAATCTGATGTCCTGAAAATGTATATCAAAAAATATAATAACACAAATTGTACATATTGTTACCTAGATAAATTTAAATGTTTTATTATCAATTTTTCAAAATTCATAGTTTGCAGTTATTTAAAATTAAATTAAAAACAACAATATATAATGCATTCGCTATAGGATCTTAGAATCTAGCGCATCATTTTTTCATAGTGACGACGGAACAAACAAAATATAGTCTATCTCCTTCTATCTTGTTTGTTTGCTATCTGCTGCACGTCTCTCGGCAAGTTCGAACGTCGAATCTGTCAAGATAGTCTGACTTTGAAAACATTCGGATTTTGTAATAATTATTTGCATTTTAGTGTGCATGTTTTAAAAGAGTACCGAGAGATTTTTCCTTCGGCTTTTTTTCTCTCGACCTACACTAGGGACATTGTTATTAATTGTAATATTTAATAAAGCCGAGGATAAAGTAGGTAGGTAATTTCTAACGAGACATTAGTAACTTAATATTTTGACTAAGTTAGCGTTGCTTACAACACTGGGTACATTACGTAAGTTTGTAATGTAACTAATGTTAAAATAATAAATTTTAATTTTTTATTTTATTGTTTGATTTTATGCTGCCTAACTTTTTGTTATTATTGTTTAGTTTTTTTTGTATCACTTTTTTTTCGACTTTCGTTAAGTGTGTGTATCACCTTATGGCGAAATAAATGTTTTCATTTATCATTCATTTATCATTTGTCGTTAAATTCCACGCGGACGAAGTCGCGGGCACAGCAGCTTGTATCTAATAAATATTTTAGTAATATTAATCATTAATATTTCATTTGTACCTAAAATCCTAAACTTAAAATTAAACTAATAAACTAATATTATTATATTTAAACTTTAAATGTAAAATGTAAAATAAATGTACATTTTGATAATTAATTATTTAAGAAGTATCAAATCTTATATACATAATTAAATTTAATTAATTATATTTAATTAAGTAATTATCAAAATATTACGATCTAGCACCAAAGTACTCGTAAAGACAAATCAAACGAGCCGAAACTCAATGCGGTTGCGTCGTTTCACTACAGAGTTCCTATGACCATCTTCCAGCTCCATCATCAGACCCTGGTTACCATCTATCACCAAAGTACTCGTCAAGACGAATCAAACAAGCCCATACTCGATTGGGTTATGACGTTTAATTACTTAGTTCCGATGACCATCTTCAAGCTCCATCATCAGACCCTGGTTACCATATAGCACCAAAGTACTCGTCAAGATGAATCAAACGAGCCCATACTCGATTGGGTTATGACGTTTAATTACTGAGTTTCGATGACCATCTTCCAGCTCCATCATCAGACCCTGGTTACCATCTAGCACCAAAGTACTCGTCAAGACGAATCAAACGAGCCCATACTCGATTGGGTTATGACGTTTAATTACTGAGTTCCGATGACCATCTTCCAGCTCCATCATCAGACCCTGTTTACCATCTAGCACCAAAGTACTTGTAAAGACGAATCAAACGAGCACATACTCGATTGGGTTATGTCGTTTAATTACTTAGTTCCGATGACCTTCTTCCGGCTCCATCATCAGACCCTGGTTACCATCTAACACCAAAGTACTCGTCAAGACGAATCAAACGAGCCCATACTCGATTGAGTTATGACGTTTAATTACTGAGTTCCGATGACCATCTTCCAGCTCCATCATCAGACCCTGGTTACCATCTAGCACCAAAGTACTTGTAAAGACGAATCAAACGAGCCCATACTCGATTGGGTTATGTCGTTTAATTACTGAGTTCCGATGACCTTCTTCCAGCTCCATCATCAGACCCTGGTTACCATCTAACACCGAAGTACTCGTCAAGACGAATCAAACGAGCCCATACTCGATTGGGTTATGACGTTTAATTACTGAGTTCCGATGACCATCTTCCAGCTCCATCATCTGATCCTGGTTACCATCTAGCACCAAAGTACTCGTCAAGACGAATCAAAGGAGCCCATACTCGATTGGGTTATGACGTTTAATTACTGAGTTCCGATGACCATCTTCCAGCTCCATCATCAGACCCTGGTTACCATCTAGCACCAAAGTACTCGTCAAGACGAATCAAAGGAGCCCATACTCGATTGGGTTATGACGTTTAATTACTGAGTTCCGATGACCATCTTCCAGCTCCATCATCAGACCCTGGTTACCATCTAGCACCAAAGTACTCGTCAAAACGAATCAAACGAGCCCATACTCGATTGGGTTATGACGTTTAATTACTGAGTTCCGATGACCATCTTCCAGCTCCATCATCAGACCCTGGTTACCATCTAGCACCAAAGTACTTGTAAAGACGAATCAAACGAGCACATACTCGATTGGGTTATGTCGTTTAATTACTTAGTTCCGATGACCTTCTTCCGGCTCCATCATCAGACCCTGGTTACCATCTAACACCAAAGTACTCGTCAAGACGAATCAAACGAGCCCATACTCGATTGGGTTATGACGTTTAATTACTGAGTTCCGATGACCATCTTCCAGCTCCATCATCAGACCCTGGTTACCATCTAGCACCAAAGTACTTGTAAAGACGAATCAAACGAGCCCATACTCGACTGGGTTATGTCGTTTAATTACTGAGTTCCGATGACCTTCTTCCAGCTCCATCATCAGACCCTGGTTACCATCTAGCACCGAAGTACTCGTCAAGACGAATCAAACGAGCCCATACTCGATTGGGTTATGACGTTTAATTACTGAGTTCCGATGACCATCTTCCAGCTCCATCATCTGACCCTGGTTACCATCTAGCACCAAAGTACTCGTCAAGACGAATCAAACGAGCCCATACTCGATTGGGTTATGACGTTTAATTACTGAGTTCCGATGACCATCTTCCAGCTCCATCATCTGACCCTGGTTACCATCTAGCACCAAAGTACTTGTAAAGACGAATCAAACGAGCCCATACTCGATTGGGTTATGACGTTTAATTACTGACTTCCGATGACCATCTTCCAGCTCCATCATCAGACCCTGGTCACCATCTAGCACCAAAGTACTCGTCAAGACGAATCAAACGAGTCCAAACTCTATGAGGTTGTGTAGTTTCATTACAGAGTTCCTATGACCACCTTCCAGCTCCATCATCAGATCAGCACCATGTCACCATAATATTGCGTCGTCACGCGATTTACACATGTATGCAAAATTTCAGCTCAATCTAGTGATCAGAAAAACTAAATAAAAGCTTGTATTTATAATAATAATAATATATATAACGCTTGGTTGTTCTGGGACATTCAATGATAACCATGAAGTGTGCATTTTGTAAATAAATGTTGAAATAATACAAGTACTGCCATCTATATTGGTTTATTGGTATTATTTTATATACAATTTTTGAATGTCCTCCATAGATTCATTGGATACATAAATATAATGGAACCTGACCTGATAACATACAGATGTCCCCAAATCAAATATTGAATAAAAAACGTGTCCCAGCACTAGTCACAACACATAAATATATATATATATATATATATATGGCTTATGGCTATTTAGCCATTTCTTCCAGACAACCCAAATATATATTCCCTACTATGAGTAACGATCGCTATCAGGTGTACATGATAACAACCGGGACCGACGGCTTTACGTGCTCTCCGAGGCACGGTGGGGAGACCCACAAGGACTCCACAAACACCCAGACCACGGCAAACATCTGTATGGCCAATACAAATGTTGTCGTGTGCGGGAATCGAACCCGCAACCGCCCGCGCAACAGCCAATCGCAGTGCTGTGACCGCTGCGCCAACGCGGCGTATAATATATTTGTTTTTAATAAATTAATTGCATTTAACTTGAAGCTACCACATATTCGGAATGTAGATTTTGCAGAGAAGAATCGGGAAGAACGTATACAGTTGTTCTTTAAAAAAAAACATCTCTTTAAGCAAGTCCTATAAAAGACAGACATATGGCCTTAGTCAGGCTCTCTCTGTGTACGGACCTCTAAAGTTATGAAAATGTTTTTTATTATCATATCAAAAATTTTTTGATCCAGCGGGATTCGAACCCGCACTCCCGACATACCGTGTCCGGTGCTCTAGCCGTTGAGCTATGGATCTATGTCCAGCCGCATCGAAATTCTTGATATGATTTTTATTCGGTTCTAAGCAACTCTAAAGCTATGTCTGTAACTCTCCAACAGCTCAGACGCGAATAGGTAAATATACACATCATAAAAAATCCCGAATAGTGCAGGTTTTTAGCGATGATATCACTTAGTTCTGAACGCGACTAACTTTTAAAGTTTTAAATGACTCAGTGACTAGAACTAGTGACTACAAAGTATGACCGAAGAATCAAAAGAAAATTGACATTAAACATTCTCAATTGGTGACTAAAAAAGTGCGTGCGTACAAAGTACACATGTCAGAAGTGAAACTTCTTTGGCAAACTGATTGAAAAATAAATAAATAATTAAAAACGAATTGAAAACTAAGGCTAACGGGACACGAGGCGGGTGACGCCTGTACCGGACGAAGTAGGAAAAACGTCGCCGTTTCATCAAAACGCGTTGCCGTTTCATCCGTAATAATTCTACCCTCATGCGCCTAAAGAAGTTTCACTTCAACAAATAAATAATTTATTCAAGTAAACTATAATAGCATAGAATATACAGTATTTGATAGTGGGACCCAAACTAAGCTACGCTTGTATGGTTAACATGGAATAATTAAACATAATAATAATAAACATGTATAAGTGTACGACTAAGTTAGAGGAACTTAAATATACATTTAAATAAAGTATATAAGAACAAAATAAATAATTGAAGGTCAAAATTCAACGCCCCCCACTAAGATTTTCTCCTGTGTCGGGGGTCCAAAAAACACAATAACCAAGCACAAATACCCAGGCTAGAGAGGCCTATGTCAAGCTGTGGACTACGATAGACTGAAGTGAGGGCGTCCAGAAACTAACAACAAACACTAAATCACAGCACAGAACACAACAAGTATGTATGAGACATACAAACTTACAGACAGTAGCCGTGACCCGACCAACCTGTTGTCAGAACTTAGGTCTTATCAATTTTTTTCATCTTTACTACTTCAAGTTTACTAGTGTCGCTTAAAATTATTACTTTTAAATATTTATTCGTATCTTATATCACTACATAGTATAAAACAAAGTCGCTTTCTCTGTCCCTATGTCCCTATGTATGCTTAGATCTTTAAAACTACGCAACGGATTTTAATGCGGTTTTTTTTTAAAGATAGAGTGATTCAAGAGGAAGGTTTATGTATATAATTTAGTATAGTTTTATGTAAATTAGCAGAAATACGGCGATAAATGTTGAAGAAGTCGCACAAAATCGGGCCAACTGGGAGCTTTCCACGCAAACGCCGCGTAAACTAGCAAAGATACAGTGGAGTAATGTACTAGCGAATTCTAAATCTATAAAAATGCTACAAAAAAGTCCGCGATAGCATATCTCTATCTCTTACGGTTGACTTACAATAACCACTTTTATGTTCAAATTTTTAATTAAAAACATTACGTTATTTTCCAAGCTATTTTCTTTAGTTCAGTATTAATCCTTATCCAAACAAATATTTTAGTTAGCTTAGGAATTTAATGCAGATTAAAATTGCCCTTTACACTATATCAATCAGATGAATAGGTTTTCAGATATCGTCGTTAGAAGTAATTAACAGCGAAACATTTAACCCTTTTACCGCCATCGCCATAATATTACGTGTTGTAAGAGTAGTACCTCAGCCGCCACGTCGGAATATTACGTAAAGATCCTGTCATTTAAAAATGTCATCATTGCACCCGTGCGAAGCCGGGACGGGTCGCTAGTTTAAATATAATTTGTAAAGTGATTAATTACAAAACAAATGGATAATATGAGACAACGTAATATTTTAAATAGATTTAAAAAAATCTACAAAAATGGACGCGTTATAATTTATTAACTCAGGCGTTATTATTACATTGAATATACTGATTCTTATCAGCAAAATATACATTCCAAATCCGGTGGTTGCCAAATATATTAAAACTAGCGACCCGCCCCGGTTTCGCATGGGTGCAATGCTGATAATATAAAATAAATATTTGCAATGTAAGCGCAAAAAAATTATTTATTTACGACATCACATTAGAAACCTCTAAAATTATCAGTGTTTCTCGACTATATTATGCATTTATTTTACATATAAACCTTTCTCTTGAATCACTGTATCTATAAAAAAAAACCAGATCAAAATCCGAGCTTTAAACTTTTAAAGATCTAAGCACACAATACATAGGGACAGACAGTGGGAAGCGACTTTGTTTTATAATATGTATTGAAGTGCATTTAAAACCTATTTGAATATAGTAAGTTTTGATTTAGAATGTGTTTAAATTATAATTATAATAAACCCACAAACCCAAAGCAGAAAGAATGGTCAATATAAAAAAAAATTCCTTTCGGGCTAGTCTAATATATTGTATATTTATACAACCAGGTCGACAAACAAGCGTACAGGTCACCTGATAGTAAGCGATTACCGTAGCTTATAGACGGGTGCAGGTGCAATACCAGCAGCATCGCAAGCGCGTTGCCGACCCTACCCCCTATTCCTCCCAGGAGCTCTGTTCTCCTTACTCACCAACAGGAACAGAACACTGCTTGAAAGCAGGATTGGACTGCTCCATATTTTGAGCGGGATATTTCCAGCTGTGCCCTACCTCACTTCACTACATAATTATTATAAAGCAAAGTCACTTCCCGCTGTCTGTCTGTCTGTGTATATGCTAGCTAGATCTTTAAAACTACGCAACGGATTTTGATGCGGTTTTCTTTAGTAAATAGAGAGATTCCAGAGGAAGGTTTATATGTACTCGTATAATGCATGCATAATATAGTAGACGAAAACTGATAGTTTTAAAGTTTTCTAATGTGATGTCGTAAATAAACACATTTTTTGCGCTTAGATTGCAAATATTTATTTTATATTTAGTATCAGCATTGCACCCGTGTGAAGCCGGAGCGGGTCGCTAGTAAATATGTAATAATATAGTCTACTAGCCGACCCGTGCCCACTTGGTTAGGCGTTAATTATTTTTGTGATGCAAATATATAGTAAAGTCTTCATCTCAATCGCACATCTCCGACTTGATTTACATATACTATTATTTTTCACTGAAGTTTTTGTTCAATAACAATAAAATATAGCCTATATCACTCCTGAATAGTGTAGCTTTCTGTAAGTGATAGAATTTTCAAGATCAAATCAGCATTTGCGAAGATTACCCCCTACAAACACAAACAAAGTTAAAAAATTTACCTCTTTATAATATTAGTATAGATATACATAATTATTATCATGTCATTAATCTTTACTAATCTATACTAATATATAAAGCTGAAGAGTTTGTTTGTTTGATTGTTTGTTTGTTTGTTTGTTTGAACGCGGTAATCTCTGGAACTACTGGGCCGATTTGAAAAATTCTTTCAGTGTTAGATAGCCCATTTATCGATGAAGGCTATGGGCTATGTGTCATCACGCTAAGACCAATAGGAGCGGAGTCCACGCCGACGAAGTCGCGCGCAGAAGCTAGTGAAGAATAATATTTAAAAAGCAAATATTTATATGTTTTATACTATATTTACATATTTATATTATTCAAAACGCGTATGATCCCCGTCCGCTTCAATTGTTTGACAGGATAGCGTGATGTACACGGCTTGATCGTTGCCACTTTTTGTACTTATTGTATCAAGACCGCATATCGGAGTATGCTTTTTTTGTTTTTAAATTCGCGATTGAAGTGAGAAGGCTGTGTTATTTTTAAAATTTTAAAGTTTTTTTCTTTAATATTCGAAGTTGAGTTGAGTCTGTTCGTGTTTTGTTTTAGAATTGAGATTCTTTGCGACTTTACTTTCGTTATGTTTATATATTAAAAAGATTAGATATTGTTTTCTAATGTTTACGCTAATTTCACTCATTATAATAAAACAACTTTTTTATTAATTTAATTCGCGGTTTATTATGTTTTTTAATGCTCGACGTTTCGCATACTAAACAGCAACCGCAAGAATCAAAGGATTAGAGTTATGTTCATTTATAATTATACTATATTTTCTAGCTATGACTCTATGAGTAATACAGCCTAAATACCTTTTACCATAAAAGGTATTAATAGTAAATATTTTACCATACCATGAATGCAGGTTTAGACATATTGTTATACTACATAAAACAAGTTCATTATACTACATATAATAGAATAAAGGAAACGAGAAAACGCAAAAATTAAAATTATAATTTTTATAAAACTTTTCCTTTAAAGCTTTTACTATCAACATACAACGTCATACACAGTTTATATGATTTAAAGGCTGGTCGCGAGAATTAAGTAAGTACTCGTATTTACTTAGTTTGAAAATTTTAAAAATTAAAATCAGTACAAGTTATTTCGTTTCCTTGTTTATCTACAATATGGTAAATCTCTAATCTAGAAAAGTAATCTCTTTATATAATATAGTACAAGTACTGAAGTTTTAAGCGTTATCGGACATTTCATTCGTTCATTGTTTAAAAGTACTCTTAATACTATAGGATACGTATAGGAGTTTATAGAGTTTTTGTATGTTTAATATTTTATAGGGTTGTCTCAAGGGCGGATCCAGCTTTGGCGCCGGGGGGGGGGGGGGGGTGTCACATAGTCGTGGTCAAGTCACAATAAGTTATAATTTAATTTTGAGAATGATAGATACGGGTGAAAAGTAGGTAGGTATTTTATTAACTTATGTAAGTACTGTACTTAAAATTATCTATATTGTAACAAAAATCTTGTTTAACAATTTTAATTAGTGGTCCATTTGGGTCCTGGACCCAGCCCAGGGGAGGTCATGACCCCCATGTACCCCCCCCCTGGATCCGCCCTTGGGTTGTCTTGGCGGTGCAGCGCTTCAGGTATGTTCGCTGAAGCGGGGTGGATACCTTCGGCGCTATGATGCGCAAGCGTTGCGCATCCATGTTGCGACGGGTGCGAGCCAGCGCCAACACCATCCTGGGCGCTTTGACGGATGGACTGGAGCACTGGATACGACTGCACGCAGTCAAGTAGAACTTTATAAAGGTGTAACCTCTATCTCACTATCAGCCAGTCAAAAGTACCCTAGTATGTAATATTATGTAAGTTATTTTATTTTGTTTTAGTTTTTAAAGAGAAATTTTTATTACATCGTCTCAAACTTTTTTGGTCTGTGTGTTGCATGTCGCGTGACGGTCGGCCGCGCACTAAGATTGATAAAGCGATTTTTATACCCTTCCAAAATTTTTTTTGTTAAATGTCTATAATGTGAAAAAAAAGTTTCACTTTTTCCGTGGTTTCATAAAACCAAACAGGTTTTTTTAGTATGTCCTTTGTTTTTAATATGTAATTTTATATTTATAACAATTGTTACTAACATAGTTTTATAAGATCATTGTTACTAACACTTTTCATGGACAATTTTTGTCTAAAAAATGAATATTATTATTATTATTAATGTGTTCAAAATATTAATTAGGATTAAACGAAACGGTCTCTAGTTGAAATACAAACTCGAACGCTCAAATATCAACAAATATCTCGCCTATACGAACATCTCCTACGTGAGGAAAGAGGCCTACGCCCAGCAGTGGGATGTCACAGGCTGAATCGAAACATCACAGACAAAAAGAAAGCAAATATCAAAACCGCTCAGTCTCTCTATCCCGTCCCCGTAACGACCAGCCATTACTTATTTTGATTAATGGCCGGCGCGCGTCTATCAATAATTATTTATAATTATTCACTTACGAGTTACCGAGTTAATTATGTTAATTTATATGTTAACACATCGCTCAGTCACTTTTACTGATTATTTACATTTACTACATACTAATACTATTTAGTAATGACTGAAAGAGTACGCAATGTCCCGCTGCTGAGCAAAGGACTCCCGTACATAGAAGAGTTTGATTTGAATCAATTATACTGTCCCTATATAGGCAAATAATCTCTCTACAGTAATATTACGTAACTAGCTTCTGCGCGCGACTTCGTCGGCGTGGACTCCGCTCCTATTGGTCTTAGCGTGATGATACATAGCCTATAGCCTTCCTCGATAAATGGGCTATCTAACACTGAAAGAATTTTTCAAATCGGACCAGTAGATCCTGAGATTAGCGCGTTCAAACAAACAAACAAACAATCAAACAAACAAACTCTTCAGCTTTATTATATTAGTATAGATAATACTCAAAAAAGCGACTGTGCTTTAGACCACAAGACTGAAGTAAAACTTACGAAACGTAACTCTGTCTTTCTATCTTCACTAACTTTATATCTCCTCAACTTCCGTTCGCATCGCCCGATCACACTTTTCGTAACTCTCTTGTTACGCATTCACCAGCTTACTCCCCAAGTCGAGCGTGCGTAAAAAAGTTTTACTTCAAATATCTAAATCAAAAATTACTTTACTCAAGTCGCCTTCAAAAGTTCTTTTAAATTGTCATTTTACAAATTAAAAATAATATTTGCTTACACACTTACACAAAAAAATGTCATTTACAAAAAAAAAAACTAAGCAATAATAAAAGAAAGATATGGTAACAAAATATCAAACAATAAACTAAAAATTTGTATCTTAACATTAGGTAAATTACAAACTTAGGAACTCTACTACTTAGGTAATTATAAGCAACCTTAACTTAATCAAAATATTAAATTACTTAAAACAAATTAATGTCTCAGTAGACATTACCTTCCTATTTTATCCTCGGCTTTATTATATATAATTAAATCATCACATCAGCCTATTGCAGTCCACTGCTGGACATAGCCCTCCCCAAGTTCGCGCCAGACATCCCGGTTTACCGCAATCCTCATCCAGCCTACACCGGCAATCTTACGTAGATCGTCGGTCCAACGGGCCGGAGGACGTCCCACACTGCGTTTGCCAAGACGCGGTCTCCACTCCAGGACACGTCTGCTCCAACGGCCATCGGTCCTGCGACACAGATGACCAGCCCACTGCCACGCTTTAACTTGCTAATTCTGTGGGCTATGTCGGTTACTTTCGTTCTCTCGCGGATAGCCTCATTTCTAATTCTATCTCTGAGAAAAACTCCAAGCATAGCCCGTTCCATTGCACGTTGAGCGACTAATTAAATAATTAATGAATATTATAAAATAAAAATAATAATAAAATAATTAATGAATAACCTATAAAGTTTAAGGGAAGTTACAGCAAGAAAATCCGCAGTTATTCTTTTTTTTTTAAATAAAACAATAATTACATACAAACAACACATACACACATACAAACATAATTACGCCAACCCGCATTGGAGCAGCGTGGTGCATTAAGCTCCGATCCTTCTTCTACATGGGGAAGAGGCCTATGCCCAACAGTGGGATATTACAGGCTGAATCGATCGATCGATCGATTACTTGGATAGCAATGTCATTTGGTTGCGATCTTCTGTAAGGTTGTTGTCACGCTTCGAGTAGGACAGCTATTAAGGACAGCATAGTTTAATAATCGCATTTTTAACTCAGTAGACGTACAATAAAGCCCCCCTCTATTCCTCCTATTTTATGGACAACCCCTTACTTGCGGAAATGTTTTAGGCCATTAATTCTTGGTTTCAATATTGGCGAGGGTCTCTAATACGTTACAAATGACTTTCTGTTGTGAGACATTATGAAGTGCACGTCATTTTATTTTGGTATAATTTTAAGATGAAGTTTTTGCATTATTTAAATGTATAAACTTATTCAGTTTGTATCTAATAGCAAGTTACAATTGCAATGTGTTTTCCGAATAAAATATTTTGCTATTAAATCATTACAAATATAATACAACGTAAGTAAACGAAAAAATCGGCCAAGTGCGAGTCGGACTCGCGCATGAAGGGTTCCGTACCATTGGCTAGGTAAACACCAGTAGGTACATTGATTTTAATATCGGGCAAAAATCGGCAAAAAAGTAATTTTCGTTGTATGAGCCCCCCAAATTGTTTTAATTTTAATTTTATTATTAAAATAAATACACAATTAAGTATTTTATGAATATTTCAAGTTCCTACTTTTTACCATTTATTGATATCGAGCAAAAATAGGCAATAAATCGCGTTTGTTGTATGGGAGCCCCCCTTAAATATTTATTTTATTTTGTTTTTAGTATTTGTTGTTATAGCGGCAACAGAAATACATAATTTGTGAAAATTTCAACTCTCTAGCTATCGCCGTTCTTGAGATACAGCCTGGTGACAGACGGACGGACGGACGGACGGACGGACGGACGGACGGACGGACGGACGGACGGACGGACGGACAGCGAAGTCTTAGTAATAGGGTTCCGTTTTTACCCTTTGGGTACGGAACCCTAAAAATAATCAAGTAAGAAGGCGTTATCAAAAATTACTCAATAAGCAGTCATCAAATCTTGATCAAGTTTGAATCAAACTACAAGACAAGCATTGGCTTTCAATTTAAATAAAAATCATCAAAATCGGTACACCCAGTGAAAAGTTATGCGGTATAATAAAACGTAGGTCGACGAAAAAAAGTCAAGTAAATACGCATTATTAGATATAACTCTAAAAGTACTTGTCAGATCTCAATTAAATTAAAATGGGACCACATGACACGCAACACCTTTCAATTTAAAAAAATCATCGCAATCGATCCGCAGAGAACCTCCTTCTTCTTTGGAAGTCGGTTACAAACTGGGTAAATCAACGAGTGCCTAAAATAATAAAAACAAAGAAATTTAAAAATATTTTATTACACAACTGTGAATTTTAAGAAACCTCGAAAGATCGACCAAACGCAACATTTCACATGATTCGCCAAACTTTTACTAATATTAACATGACAGACGCGTCTAGACATACAAATATTTACTATTTTTTATTTAAAAAAACATATAAAGGAATATAAATCATATTTACTATAAATTACAGTATATTATTGCTTGAATAGAATACACATCTTTAAGTCAGTTTTATCAACGTAATTAGCATAATGTAATATCTGTAAGTGTTTAGTTTTAAATGTATATTTATAAATCAGACATATTTTAAAGAATTTGTTTTACTGTAATCTTATCTCGGAGCTAATGGCTCTCTGAGTATTGACTTAAATTTATTAATAGCTCTACTTATATTGAATGGTAGATACTTTTAATTTTCTTTATTTATTGTACGAGAAGTTGGATCGAAAGCTATATTTCTTTTTCTTTTATATATTATACTAGCTTCTGCGCGCGACTTCGTCGGCGTGGACTCCGTTACTATTGGTCTTAGCGTGATGATACATAGCCTATAGCCTTCCTCGATAAATGGGCTATCTAACACTGAAAGAATTTTTCAAATCGGCCCAGTAGTTCCAGAGATTACCGCGTTCAAACAAACAAACTCTTCAGCTTCATATATTAGTATAGATGAATTATCACATCATAATGTAAAGATTATTAGCACATTAATATTTTTATACAAACTACATTAGTAAACATGTCTACGGCAGTAAATAATATAGCCACCCCCTCGCTTCACGTGGGTGTCGTAAGAGGCGACTAAGGGATAAGACAGTTCCACTACCACCTTGGAACTTAAGAAGCTGACCGATGGCGAGATAACTATCAAACACACATTCTGAAGACGGGCAGCAGCGTCTTTGGTGTGACAAAGCCAGCCCTGCGGTCACCAACCCGCCTGCCCAGCGTGGTGACTATGAGCAACACACATGAGTCTACGCCGTTTTTGGCGTGAACTTTGGGAGGGCTATGTCCAGCAGTGGACTGCGATAGGCTGAAGTGATGATGATGATGACGGTAGCAAACAAGCGTAAGATCCGTCTGATGGTAAAGAGATACCGTAGCCACACAGCTGGACAGCACAGCGCATCTCCAGGAGTTGCTGCAGCTGTCAGACCTGACCTTTGCCATATATTGTAGGAGTAATTTATTTATAGCTGGATCACTAACACAGTAAATGTATGACACATTTTTGAAGTTAAACTTCTTTAGGCGCATGAGGGGTAAAATTTGAGCCACCGCTAACGCGGCAACGCGTCACGCGATCAGTAGGTATCTACTTGGATGGGTGACCGCCTGGGAACACCTAATGACCTTGACTTTTTTAATTAGTTTTTTTTATATTAGTTGACCAAAGAAGTTTCACTTCTGACATATGTATTTTTTTTGTGCAGAACATCTCAAAATCAGAAGCAGCCCGACTGGGGTATTACCTCGACCTTACAGAAGACCACAGCTAAATAATAATGTTTTCAAGCAGTATTGTGTTCCTGTTGGTGAGTAAGGTGACCAGAGCTCTCAGGGGGAATTGGGGGTAGGGTCGGCAACGCGCTTGCGATGCTTCTGGTGTTGCAGTCGTCTACAGTCTACGGTAATCGCTTGCCATCAGTTAGGCCTTACTTGTGTTAGCAGATCTAGTCATATATAAAAGAAAGTTACAAGGTAAATAAAGATATTTAATATTAAAATATACCTCGAAGGAAACCGGGAGATTAGTCTATACCTTTTTTTTTTTTTTTTAACGTGTGGAAATGCTTTATGCATTTCCGGCCGCTGGGGAAGCGACCGGGGTATGTGGGACTCCTGCCGACTCCCTGGCAAGTTACCCACTAAAACCACACGGTGTCCACCTTCATCGCCTGTGCCAGGGTCGCAGGAGTCCGTATTCTTCTGCAAACCCCGGCGGCGTGCCTCGTCAGGCCCTTACTAGTTGGGTGGCACGCGGCGGACACCGCGCGCGCCTACCCGGCAGATTTGGTGGACGGTCGACTTCCCCAAGACCAAGTCGACCGCCCTCTGCCTGGCGTTTAGGGAGGAAGGCGGCGATCATGCGCCAGCCTCCGACGCCCGGTCCTTTTGCGGCGGAGGGGGAGGTCGGTAGCGTCCTCCCTCACCCGCTCCGCCGCCTCCTTCCGCGACATCACTACCTCGCAGAAGGCGAGGACGGTATCCCAGCATCTTTCGCTGCCAGCCATGGCTGAAATCACAGCCTGCAGCGAAAGGTCTGAGATTAGTCTATACCTGTATCAAGTATGTAAAATAATTACTGCTATCAATTAACATTCCATTCTAATAATACTATGCTATAATGTAACACATTTGTTATTATAATGCACTAATTGGCTACTGGAACTACCAGCTATTAGTGTGTTCACAGAATAGAACAGAAAAGTGTGTCTCAGCTGTGACACGTGACTGGAGTTTACCTTATTTTATGAACGGACTTCAAAAAAGAGGAGGTTCTCAATTCGACCGTAGTTTTTATTCATCGATCACGATCACGATTCAGCCTGTAATATCCCACTGTTGGGCATAGGCCTCTTCCCCGTGTAGGGGAAGGATCGTAGCTAAATCCACCACGCTGCTCCAATGCGGGTTGGCGGATATATTCCCTACTATGAGTAACGACCGCTATCAGATGTACATTGATAACAACCGGGACCGACGGCTTAACGTGCTCTCCGAGGCACGGTGGGTAGACCCACAAGGACTGCACAAACACCCAGACCACAGCAAACATCTGTATGGCCAATACAAATATTGTCGTGTGCGGGAATCGAACCCGCAACCGCCCGCGCAACAGCCAATTGCAATCCAGTGCTGCGACCGCTGCGCCAACGCGGCGTTTTTATTCATGATACCTCATAACTTTTTACTGGGTGTACCGTTTTGATGATCAAAGAGAAGGCTAGGTCGGCAAACAAGCGTACGGCTCACCTGATGGTAAACGATTGCCGTAACTTATAGACGTCTGCAACACCAGAAGCATCAGTTCCCTCCTGGATCTCTGGTCACCTTATTCACCAACAGGAACACAACATTGAAAATAGTGTTATTTAGCTGTGGTCTTCTGTAAGGTCGAGGACCTCAGTCGGGCCGCTCCATATTTTGACCAGGAAATTTCCTGCTGTGCCCCACCTCAGTTAACTACACATTTAAACTTGATCTTGATCTGACTAAATTGACTATTTTTACTTAAAATCGGTTTTTTTTTCGTTTGCGAGCAAACACAAGTATTTTTAGATGGTTTATTTTATTTGAAATTTGTATTTCAGTCGACTCTTACCTATAAGCATTTAGTTGCCTGAGTAACAGACGACCGTGTGTGCATGTGTGTGTGTGTGTGTATGTATCAAACATATTATTCGTATTATAAATACATCATTGTATGACCCATCCAATAAACAGTCACGCTAGCGTCTAGACTTACACAATTCAGGTTTAAATCCTCATTTATTTTTATTTATTGTAAAAATTATTGTCCAAACATTACGATCGTAAAAATATAAATTCTAATATTATTAGTTTACTTGACGTTGATTTATCAGCCTTTATAGGATTTAAATTAAAATTATCGCTAAAAAAACTTCCGACCCCGTCACATAAATAACGACATGTTCGTAAATTATCTTTTTTAATATAATATTATTGATATTAAATGTGTAACGCTTTTCAATGTCATATTATATAAGAAACTAGCGACCCGACCCGGCTTCGCACGGTTGCAAAAACTATCAGTGTCCCTCTACTATATTATGCATGTATTATACATATAAACCTTCCTCTGGAATCACTCTATTTACTAAAGACAACCGCATCAAAATCCTTTGCGTAGTTTTAAAGATCTAAGCATACAGACAGCGGGAAGCGACTTTGTTTTATACTATGTACTCGTAGTGATGTATTCGAAGTCATATCAAGTTATAATGTTTGTTTGTCTGTCGTCATGACATTGTACAGTCCTGCTGAGGAAGTACCTCAGCCTTACAGAAGATCAAGCCTTACAAATACAAGTAATGTTGTGTTCCTTCGCTTGCCATCAGATGAGCTGTAAGCTTGTTTGCTATCATAGTGTTATAATAAAAAATAATAATACATATAATAAAAATGTAACGGATCGCTGTCTGTACATGGATGATATATAAGAAAAAATATTATTGGGACCTTTATCATCGCAAATAGCACCCAAAATTATTGTTAGAATTTTTGTCTGTTTGTCTGTGCGTTTGTGCACGCTAATCTCATAAACAGCTTATCCGATTTAAATGTAGTTTTTACTAATACCTATATTGTTGTAGGCTTTACTTAACATTTAGTGTTTGTTTCATGTCAATCTGTTCTTAAATAAAAAAGACATGACAATGTAATCACGTTGAACATGTAAAGTCACTATTCCACGCAAAGTCGCGAGCATAGCTACTAAAAAATATATCTATAGCTCAGCAATACACAGTGACAGACAGTATTAAGCAGAAACCTTGTTAAATGCACAAAAACAAGAAAAAACTAAAAGTCCATATGTGGGAGCCAGTCAATTTAAAACCGACAAAACAAATTCACGGCAAATAAAATATATGAAAAAATATCGATTCCACAAACGAGGCGGTGATAATTAGAAAAAAAAATACAATCAAATCGAGAAACTCTTTTTTTGAAGTCGGTTAAAAACTCTTAAATATAAAAAAATCGGTATTTCGTTTATAACGTTTCACAAATTGATCGTTACGTTTATTACCTGTGACGGATGTTAATCTGTCGATCCTTCGGTGACTGAGGGCGCGGGCGTCGATGATACGTTTAACATTTTATTACGAAACTCGCTCTATCCTGTGGTTTCACTTGCAGTAGCTAGAATACCATTACTTTTTTATATATACATTTTAAATATTTATCCCACACCCCCACACACACACACATGCATATCATTAAATATTCGTAATGCGTTTTTAACTGTACTCTTTTGTGTTGTTTTATATTAGCCACTAGTTTCACACGCGTTAATTTGAGGTCAAAAATACCCTATGCCTTCCAATACAAAAGTTTTTCAATTCGAATCAGTAGCTACTGAGATTAGCTACAAACAAACAAACTTTTCAGCTTTATAAGATTAGTATAGATTGTAGATAGGAGTGTAGATTTGCACTCAAAAATTGTGGTATTTAATAGAAAATGTTTGGTTATTTTGTAAATACGGTAAACACGCATTTACCTGGCTTGAAAGTATCCTATATATTGCTCCACAATCTCCTCTATCTTCTAGTGAAAGTTCCATAAAAATCGGTCCAACCGTTCCGAAGATTCCACTACAGCCTATCACAGTCCACTGTTGGACATAGGCCTCCACAAGTTCGCGCCCGACATTATGACGCGAACTCATGTGTGTTGCCCATAGTCACCACGCTGGGCAGGCGGGTTGGTGACCGCAGGGCTGGCTTTGTCGCACCGAAGACGCTGCTGCCCGTCTTTAGCCTGTGTATTTCAAAGCCAGCATGGATGGTTATCCCGCCATCCGTCGGCTTTTTAAGTTCTAAGGTGGTAGTGGAACTGTGTTATCCCTTAGTCGCCTCTTACGACACCCACGGGAAGAGAGGGGGTGGCTACATTCTTTAGTGCCGTAACCACACAGCAGTTCCGAAGATTAGCTCGGATAAACTGAAAGACAGGTAGACAGGTGGACAAAAACTTTGAAATCGTTTAATTGTGTTTCAATATCGTGTAAATAACTAAATGCACTAACAACTAAAACACAGGTACTTTGAAATTACAGACAGACCCTTCAATTTTATTTATACGTATAGATTCTTCTCTGCAGAATCTACATTCCGAATTGATGGTAGCTTCACTTTTTACTATAATATAAATTTTAATTTGTGAAATGACTATTCGAAAGTGCTTCTGAAATATGTGAATAAAGTTAATTTTGATCATTGATTTAAATCACTACATAGTATAAAACGTTTCCCGTCTGTCTGTCCCTATGTATGCTTAGATCTTTAAAACTATGCAACGGATTTTAATACGGTTTTTTTTAATAGATAGAGTGATTAAAGAGGAAGGTTTATATGTATAATACATGCATAATATATTAGAGAAACACTGATAATTTTAGTGATTTCTAACGTATCTTTTGTTGTAGATAGTTTTTAGTATCAGCATTGCACACGTGCGAAGCCGGGGCGGGTCGCTAGTTTTGAATGAACAAATAAAAAGATCGTGGGAACTTGAAGATTTTTTTTAACTTTTTACAAAAACTACAAATTTAAACCTCCCAGTAGGGGTTAAATTAACTAAAGCTTCACGTGGCTGCATTCATTTCATTCATTCCTTTGGATCAATGGCTTCGCATAGTAAGAGAAATCACCTTGATTGATTGATTGATGGCTTGATTGCTTGGCACGGTTGATTCCGCCAATGTCACGTAGACTAGAGAATGACGATGACGATTCAGCCTGTAATATCCCACTGCTGGGCATAGGCCTCTTTCTCCATGTAGGAGAAGAATGGAGCTTAATCCAGAGTGGAGACAACACGAAGGATACCTACTGATCGGTGTGATGGGGATTATTTATTTACTAGCTTCTGCGCGCAACTTCGTCCCCGTGGAAAAGGACCAATTCTGTCATACATGATTTTTGCGAAACGTTAACCGTTTGCGCAGCGGAAGCTCTCAAAAGTAAAAAAAACAGATTTTGAAATATTCTTCATTGGTGCTACGCTCCTATTGGTCTTAGCGTGATGATATATAGCCTATAGCCTTCCTCGATAAATGGGCTATCTTGTTAGAAAAAATTCTTAAAAAACAAAAAACTAAAAAATTCTTTCAGTGTTCTGAAAGAATTTTTTAAATCGGATCAGTAGATCCTGAGATTAGTGCGTTCAAACAAACAAACAAACAATCAAACAAACAAACTCTTCAGCTTTATTATATTAGTATAGATTAATTTGATATGAACAGCCAACAAAAGTTACAATGATAATACATACTACAGTCAAAAGTTTATAGTGTTGGTACAGCTGATTGCACTTTTACTTATAGGCTACATCATGCAATTGGCCACAAAAGATAAAAATAAAATATACTAGAAATTACAAAAGATATCAAAAATTAGACAATTCACAAACTTTACAATCTCAATATAATTTTTAGGAGTCAAACATTTAGTAATTCTAGTCCCCTATCTAAGCTTTCAGCCCCGGTTGTTGTTAGACACCTGATAGCGATCGCTACACATAGTAGTAGTAGGGAATATATCCGCCATCCGCAGTGGAGCAGCGTGGTGGATTAAGCTCCGATCCTTCTCCTACGGTGAGAAAGAAACTGATGCCTAGCAGTGAAATGTTACAATGAGTAACGGCTTAACATGCTTTTCGAAGACCCCAAAACCGAGTTAAAATATTTTGTATAAATACCTACATACAATATCCATCCTGAGCGGGAATCGAACCCGCAAACCGATCGGTGTTGACTACTCGCACCACTACACCAGAGCGGTTTGTTACTCACAAAAATAGTATTTTATAACTAATTTCTTGTTTCTTGAGATCCATTCAATGTCTATGACCTTAAAAAATAATGACATTTATAAAACTTTTTTAAAACCATTTTTTCTTATTAAGCGTGACCTCCCAACCAGCTAGTTAACGAAAATTCTATTTTGACAATTCAATAGAAAAATAGATCCAATTAAATTATGAATTAAAAAAAAAAACCTACCGAATATAATCCGTCCAAATTAAACACTACCCTATAATGTTCTTATGTTTACGGAACTTTACAAACTTCATTGGAATGCGAAAACTTCTCAATCGAGTAGGTTTAAATCACATTTGAAAAAGACTTTGTTTTTTTTTACTATTCGATATTTGACAATAGTTGAATTCGGTTAGTTAGAGCCAGTCACACGTATTTTTTATTTTTCGTACAAACTAAGGAAATCACAAGCTATTTTATACCTTATTAACCGATTCCGTGCGGAGGTCTTTTTAACAAACTTTAGTGCCTGGCGTCAAACAAACATTTCGTGATGCCTCTGGGGCACCAAGCGCCAGAGACTTTGATGATTCCCCTGGGGAATCATCCGCCATGAAATATAACTTTTAGCTTTTTCTCTTGTTTCTCTGGTTAAAAGGTCATTTGCCACTCAATATCGAACATAAACGGTCAGTAAATTCGTTCAGTGCGTTTAAAAGTGATAATCTGTGTGTTTTTTTGGAAATGGAAGGTAAGTGACTAATTTTTATAAGGTGTTGTAAACCTTTTTGCATTATTTTATTATGGATTCATTTATTTAGGAGTGTTATTATAGAATATGTTTACATACCATTAGAGTTTGCAATGGGTGAAACTTATTTATAGCTGTGTGTTCTATATACCAGTGTTCAGGGAAACAATTTTAAATACAAAATAGCTTCAAAATGGAAAATCCGATTTTAATAAATAATAAATATTCTAGATACACGTGCCTACAGAGATATATGATTAATTATGAAATATGTTTTATTTGGATAAGGATGTTAATGTTTGTGTTTTTATTATCAAAAAATATCTATGTAGGTACATACAACTTTGTTAAAAATGTGGAAATTGGTTAAGCGTTTTAACAATCTTTTCATTTTGTTGTAGAGTTACCTAGAAAAAAAATTAAATATATTTTCCAGTCAGAAATGGAAACACAATGCGACGACGACGTGTTTTATGAAAATTCACAAACTTATGACAATTGGAAACCTGAAGTAAATAAAGATAGTGGAACTTTAAAAAAAACAACGCAGGATTGTGCAACATGCACAGAAAAATCAACAAAAGATAATTTCACGAGTACAGAAAAGACCCTGATAGAAGTAGAAGAGCGGGTTCCGTCAATTGTGGATTTGCATGGTTGCAAATATTTTGGACAATTCGTATCGAACGAATTGCTACGATTTAGTATAGATAAAAGATATGTAATTATGCAAAAAATTATAGAAATGCTAAAACAATAATTTACCTACATTATAATAATGTGGATGAATAAGAGTAAAATGAAAGAAGGTCGTGTTTAAAAAGATTTATTAATATTTTAGTACAAGGTTAATTATTATAATAATCAATAAGACTGATTTTTCATTATGTAAGAACCTGATTTTTAAATAAAAAAGCAATAATTTTAATGTGGTTGTATTGAGTCTTGAGACACACATTTACCTCAAAACCATACTCACAAAACCAAATGTAATAATATTTTTAATATTTATGGTATTCCCGGAAACACGGGGTGATACACAATCCTGGGAATCCTGGGCAATCAGGACACCCATAAATAACTTAAATATACTTTTAATTTAGTTTTTTTTTTATAACTGTGAACTGAACAATAACTTTTTTGTTAAATTCCACGCGGACGAAGTCGCGGGCACAGCAGCTAGTGTCAAATAATATTAGTAATATTTAATAGGGCAAGTGCATACGGTACTTTGTAGACGAACGGCCGGCGAACAGTGAAAAAATGGATAATTAGCCGGGTAGAGTGGCGAACAATGGCGAAAACAAAAACAACAAACCCATTTGGAAAATGAACGTTATAACAAAAGCGTTTGATTTTTTTGAGGAGCGTTCCAGGAAGTAGACTATTTAAATTAACTTTGTAACAATCAATAAAAGAATCTAAGAAAATAAAGTAGACCGTTTGTTCGATTGTGTTGTTTTATTAGTTTTCGTGTAGTAATAATTCAGAAATATATTCCAGCTATGAAGATAAGTTCGTTAAACTTAGATATGTATAATATGATTGTGTACATTTCTAAAAAAAAAAATGCGAAATAAAAGTACCCGATAAAAAAGGTTGACAATCCCTGAAGTCTGCGAATTCACGATATTCCTTAAAACGAACACTGTAGGCATGATATGGGTGACAAATAGAGACACTTTTGTTTACGGATTTTTTTTGACAAATGTCGTTTTATCCGAGTTTCATATGTTTCAATTTTGTATCCTCTCGGGCACCATACGCCATTCGCAAAAGATTTACATGGTGCCTGTGCGGCATCATCCGCACGGAATGGGTTAAGTTTACAAATAAAGCTTAATCTGGTCTGAACAATGATGTCTGTCAAGGCGTTTTTGTGCAAGCGAATTTGAGCTGTAACTACAAACAAATTAGAACGATTTTCCTTTGAAGTAAATACATGAATAACACGATATGTGCCAGTCATTTCTCTGTTCATTATTAAAGGGTAGCTTGTTATAAATAAACTTTTGTTCATCACTAAAGTAAAATGTACCTTATGTTTTTGATTCTAGGTCGAATTTCCTTTAATATTCTGTTTGCTTTTATAAAATACCACCATTCAGATTTTTTTCCTTCATTGGCTTTTATGAGAAATTATTCTTTTGAAAACGTTTTCGCGAAATAAAAGACTTCAACAGAGGCCTGTGTTCAAAGAGTGCAGGACTAATTAATAGTATGTCATCTGATTGCCCGGGTTTGGCGTTTGTTCGCGTATTAACCGACGTTTCTGGAGCAGGGTGTTGTGTTACGCGTCGTTTTGTGGGACATATTTTGGAACGCATGATTTATTTATTATAATACTTCGAGAAAAAGATATTGATGTCATAGTAAGCGACTTTATTAAATGAGTTCCTACATTGTTTATTTATATAACAAATATAAAATTAAATTATAGGGAATAACAAAAAGATAACTACAAAGGCACTCACTCAAGTCTAACACTAGGAAATATTGATGACAAGACACTACTGTTGTTACTTTTTAACCGATTTCAAACAAAGAGGACTTCTCAATTCGACTGTATTTTAATTTTTATTCACGACAGCCTATTACAGTATACTGCTAGACATAATTATGCCTCCCCAAGTTCGCGTCAGACATCCAGTTTTCCGCAACCCTCATCCATCAATAAATCGGTGTATGCTGGATGAGGATTGGGGAAATTTTTATTGGGCGAGAACAAACCACCCAGACCATGGCAAACATCTGCATGATTGGATGGGGATCGAACCCGCAACCGCCATCGCAACAGCCACAAACCAGTGCTGTGACCATTGCGCCAACGTGGCATCAATTTATTTATTTATTTATTTATTTTTTCTCAGTAGAAAGTGTCTTCGTATTGCCAGCAAAGTTTCTATTTATGTAGATAGAGCGAGAGGCGCGCCTTTTGTATATTTATTTAAATGCTTCGAGAGTATTCGTGAAGGGCGGGCTTCTGAGGACATCGGGTTCTGTTTGTTTTTATTAACATGGCGTCCCGGTTAACCGGACGAGTAGAAAGAACTAATTCGTTTTTATTTTTATTTTTGTGTTACCCACACATGAGGAAATTATAAAGAATTAGAAAAATTAGAAATAGAAAATAAATTAAAGAAATAAAATAAAGAAAAGAAGAATTAGAAATTAGAAAAATTAGAGAATAAGAAGAATTTTGATATGATTTAAAATCTTTAGAATGAATTATTTTGTGATGTTATGGTTTTGTTAAATAAGCCTTCTAGCGTTGAGGTGCGTGTTGCCTGTACACGTCTAAAAACCAGAGGTTTGCAGGTTCGATTCCCGATGGAATGGAGATTTGTATTTGTATAAATATACCTTTCCTGTTTCGATGCCTGTACTTGTGGGTCCCGGTTGTTGTCATAGACTTTTGATAGCGATCGTTACTCATAGTAAGGTATATATATCCGCCAACCCGCAGTGGAGTAGCGTGGAGGATTAGGCTCCGATCCTTTTTCTACATCTACAATAGAAGTAGGCTTATGCCTATGATGTTATGGGCTGAATCGAATTGTATTTAGTTTTAAAGGTTTTGTACACAAAGAACATCAGCGTAATCATTTTTTTTAACCGACTTTAAAAAAGATGAGGTTCTCAATTCGATTGTATCTTTTTAAGTATGTGTTACCTCACCTCAGAACTTTTGACTTGGTGGACCGATTTCCATGATATTTTTCTTGGATTTATTAACAAAAGTTGTCATTAGTTATATTCATCAAAATAAATCTATAAGCCTTTATAAGATGCTATTTTGCACGTTGTTGCATGTATGGATGTGCAAATACACAATTGTTCTAGTGTAGTGGTGCATGTAGTCCCCTTAACGCCGCTGATCGTGAGTTCGATTCCCACTTCGAGCAGATATTACTTTCTGGTCTGAGTGTATGTCCTCATGGGTCTTACCGCCGCGCCTCTGAGAACACGTAAAGCCGTCAATTTTGGTTGTTATCATAGACATGTCATAAAAAAAGACTTTTAAACCCACCAAAACCTGTGGGGTGTTCCTTCACTCTCTTCCACGATCCCACTGGCGTTGCCCAAATAGGGCCCGACACCAAACTTTTAAACCCAAAATTCAAAACGGTTCCCTGTGAGAAAGGATGAAAGTCAAAATGTGTACTAATTATAAGTTATTATTATTGAACGAGTTGTAAAATATATTTTTAAACCACCGAGGTTGAATCATGACAGTTTGACCATGTTTCACATATTTATCTATATGTATATATAATTATATAAAAGAAATTTCCACTCATAAATTGACTCATCACGATATCTCTGGAACCATAAGGCGTAGAGACTTGAAATTTGGTAGGAATATTCCTTTCGCCGAGTAGAGGTCAGCTATGAACGGGTTTTACGAAATCCCACCCACAAGAGGGGGTTGCGGGGGTTAATAACATATATGGCAAAACAACGTTTGCGGGGTGAGCTAGTTATTTTAATATAAGAGCAAACAAAATTATAATTACTATGTGTCATCTCTCCATATAAAGACTTTATGAAGAAATAATCGTGAAACCTCGTTTTGTGTTTCATATAGGTATGTTATGAAAATATTTTTTGATAGATGTCAAGATTCGATTTTAAATTCTTCTTTTATAATAATTTATGTTTTACAATTTATTAATAGTTCTATTTTATACTTTGTTACGTGCACGTTGTCTTGTAATTATGTTTTATATTTTCGCTAGGAGTACATTGTTTTTAGGGTTCCGTACCACAAAATGAAAAAAAACGGAACCCTTATAAGGATCCTATAGGATCAATTTGTTGTCCGTCTGTTTGTCAAGACGCAAGGGAATCAAAACCTATCCCTATAGGTAGGGATAGGTTTTGATTCCCTTGCGAAGTAAGTACCCTTACTTCCCGTGAACTTAGAATCTTGAAATTTGATACGAAGTAACGTCTTATAGCACAGATAAAGGAAAAATTGCGAAAAGCATAAATTTTTAGTTACATCATATAATACAAATATTTTTAAATAATTTTTGTACGGAACCCTCTCGGTGAGCGTGTCCGACTCGCACTTGGCCGGTTTTTATATCATTATTATCCTTTAATAATAAAGAGTCGGCGGAGATAATGAATATTTTATTATTGCTTTACCCGCTGAACAGCTCATACAATCGCTAAAACTACAAAACACAAGCAAATCCGAGTTGCACTAGTAAATTTTGAAAGTTCAATGCCCGCAGCTTACATCTATTAATTCCAAATTTTTTGCTCAAGTCCGTGATGTTAAGTCTTGTATTCGACGGTCGTAAAATACAGTATAAGCAGCTAGGTATAATTTATATGTGTCATTATCTTACATATGATAATGAAATTAGCTTTTTATGTTTTATTTGTCTGTCTGTAATTTTAAGATATCATGGCGTTGCAATAATGGCGCAAATATTTAAAACAGCTGATACCAGCGACATCATCATTTGCTTTTTCAATTTCCATATCAATACGCTTCAGCCTGTAAGATCCCACTGCTGGGCATAGGCCTCTTTCTCCATGTAGGAGAAGAATTGGAGCTTAATCCACCACGCTGCTTCACTGAGGGTTGGCGGATAATATTTTGAAGCCTATTTGAATAAACTTATTTTTTATTTTACTGGCATGTTTCTGTCTATATATTTAAGTTTTACTGAGTTGTATTATCTTGTTAGCTTAAACGAGTTTGATATTCTAACAAGGTTAAATTTTTCAATGTTAGTAATTTGGTCTTAATGGGAATTAAACTCATACGGTAATGAGAAGTAACACAGCTTCTTGTAATGCTTTTATGAGAAACAACTCACTACAGTCTTGAAGTAGGTACCTACCTGGTAGGTGGCGAATACTAGCGCGACCCCAGTTCGCCCCACCTAGGCGGATGACTGCTCTCACGTGGGGTTTTAGCCAGTAAGAGTTTGGCACAACCCCTTCTATGCCCCCGCGCCGGAATGGTATTCATGATGGATTTTACCCGCGTAAAATAGGTGGCCAAAAAACCTACCTGGTGTTTTGGTGATGTGTAATATATTACTAATTTTGTACTAAAACACAGTTTATATATTATTTTCAAAAGAGTAACTGCGGAGTTTCTTGCCGATTCTTCTCTGTAGAATCTACATTCTGAATCGGCGGTAGCTTCACTTTTACAAAAATAATAATCACTTTAAAATCTTAATTTGTAAAATGACGATTTGAAAGTTCTTTTTAAATGTGGCCTATTTGAATAATTAACTGAGGTAGGGCACAGCAGGAAATTTTCTGCTCAAAATATGGAGCAGCCCGACTGGGGTAGTACCTCGACCTTACAGAAGACCACAGCTAAATAATACTGTTTTCAAGCAGTATTGTGTTCCTGTTGGTGAGTAAGGTGACCAGAGCTCCTGGGGGGATTGGGGATAGGGTCGGCAACGCGCTTGCGATGCTTCTGGTGTTGCAGGCGTCTATAGGCTACGGTCTTACCATCAGGTAAGCCGTACGCTTGTTTGCCAACCTAGTTACATTAAAAAAAAAAATACTCTTTAAAGGCACTTGTCTATAGTTTACATCGTCATATTACTGAAGAATAATTTTTTTGTAATTTATGTGGGATTGATGTTTCGTTATAGATTTAACGGAAAAACGGAAAAGTTAACTTTGTTTGAATCTAAATGTTTTGCTCCTTATTTTTTAATATTTCTTGTAAAATTTGATTTGTATATAGTTGTCAATTAAAAAATTCCATCTTCTCAATCTCTCAATCTTTCATTCAAGTGTATATTTGTTATATTTGTTTAATAAGTATAATTTTGAATATTTTCAATGTGTGTTTTAACCACTTTTATTGCAAACAAGATTTTCTCTATATGATGGTAAGCGGTTGTTGATTATGGAAACCTGCTTTTTTATACAACTAGGTTGGCAAACAAACGTACGGCTCACCGGATGGTAAGCGATTATCGTAGCTTATAGACGTCTTACAACACCAGAAGCGTCGCAAGCGCGTTGCCGACCCCATCCCGACCCTCCCCCGGAGATCTAATGTTAAGATGTTGCAATTTTTAAATTGATTGTGGTGTTTGCTACTTTGACTTTTTGTTTTTGTTAACTTTTATAGAGTGTAGATATTTGTATAACGTTCGTTAAATGAATATAAAATACTTCAAAAATACTTAAAACACCAAAAATACTTTTATTTTAATAATTAAATTATGATTTACAAATCACTAAACAGAATCAATATGAATCTAAAGCTGTAAATGTCAGACTATTTTCGAAATAGTTTCTCGGTAACCATGAATTATTTATGAGGGCGGGGCGGAGAATGAATGACAAAGGAATATTGAAATGAAGTCATTTCGTTTATTATAATTATTGTAATTATACATCTATTTACATGACTTAAAGCTACCGTCAGTATGGAGCCTGTGACGACTGGGATAGCTATACTAGTATTATAAGACTGATTATAGTAACTACTGGTTTGAATTGAAAACCAAGAAAGACTAGGCTATTTTTCCTTCAAATTAAAGCGTGTGAAACCGCAGGGCAAAGCTAGTCTATATAGTATATATAAACAACACTATAGCAATAAAATTACTTATAATTAAGAGAACTTGTATTAAAAATAGGAATTTTTATGTAAATGTATGCTGTTCACGAGTTATTTTATTGAAGTTTATTTTTATATGTATGTATGTCGTCACAGGTTACATATGTAATTAATTTACTTCACAAAATGTACAAAATATAAAACAATTTTTTTATACAAATATTAAAACACAGCAAATTATTAAATTACTTGTTTATATTTTACACATATTGTAAATAATAAAAACGGCGCGCACTTTCACTAATATTTATATTATTTATTATTAATTATTAACAAAATAAATATCACCCCGAAAAACAATTACTGGCACATTTTTACAATAAATAATAATAAAGTATTTGGTATCGAAACACTTATATCACGTGTCTTTGCTCGCACTGAAAAAATAAATGGAAAAATAGGTTAACGCATAAAGTAATCCATATAAAATTTATACTATGACCGTACTTTTGCCATTATTTATTTCTTTTAAAATTACATCGTACATACAGGTAATTCACCAAAAAGTTATATCAAATATTTTCAATTTTTTATTTCTATGTATGATTGAAATTTCTATGGATGGCTAATTCCAGCATTTACCAAAATAATTATTAAGATACAATACAAAAAAAAATTTAAGCTTCGGTCAAAATGGATGCGTTTTTGGCATCACGTCTCGACGTCATAAGACGTGCGTCAGTACTTCTAATGAGTGTTTGACAGCGTTGTGATACTACATAGAAAACATTATACAAGTAACTGCTCTGCTCAGGTGAAAGACAGAAAAATAAAAATATCGAAATCTCAGTACAACTTTTGGATTGGTTTGAAATAAATATATTACTTTAAGTTTTATGATATATTTTACAATTATAATCATAAAATGTCGTTCAAGCATGTGACGATAATACGCAATCAATTTGACCGACGCTTTATTTTCAGAAAAGAAAATAAAATCCTCAATATAAAACAATTGAAAAAGTTGAAGGTTGTTATTCGTTTAAAAATCACAGGACCCTGAAACATTAACTGTCATAAAACTTTAAAATAATTATGAGCAACAAATTACAAAAAAAAAAAAAAAAAAAAAACAAAAATTAAAATTACAAAAAAATACATTTTCAGTGCGAGCCCAATTAAAAAAATTCTATCTACTAGAAAAAGTCTGTGTACACTTCTCGATCTGACTCAAAACCTTTCCTATCCTATCGTGTAAAATCTTCGCATTCTTCTCCGGCAAAGGTGGTAAAATGTCCCTTATCACTGGATTGTTCTTCCTATGAAACATATCACTTAGCTTTCCACCCACTGAGCTTTCGTGCAAGCTCTTCAACGCATCGACCGTCCTTTGTCTGAACACGCACAAGTTATCAAGCATCAAACTGTGGTATACATTGTACTTCTTCAGCAGTCTGTACCCATGTAACAGGCCAGATTCATTGTCCAAGAACAGAAGTAACCCACTATCCATCTTTCTAGCCAAATTATGCGCTGGACCATCCATAATGTTCACATTCCATTGGAAGTTAAATAAATTATTCACTATCCTGTCCAAATTCGCTGTTAAATAATCAAATATGATCAAATCTGACCACTGCGCTAGTTCGACGAACAAATCAATTGTCTTTTTATTTAATTTAGCGTCAATAAAATCAAAATTATCAATTGATTTTTTTGCTTTAATATTCTTTGTTCTAAGTTTTTCCAACAGTATCTGCTTGTTTGGTTCCATCGTGATATTTTCTTTTTGTGACATTTTGAAAACGTCATATTTGTTCAAATGTCGCGTTGATGGTTTGAATATTTCAGGTATGGTAGCAGATTCTAGGCTCGGGATGTACTGAGTCAGAACAACTGCTCTGTTTGTGTTCCACTGCGCTGTAGCTATGTCATTAGCCACCCCTTGCCATAACTTATCTTTTAAATCAACGACTTTGACAACAGATGGTGCTAGATTGGTCAAATTTAATAACCTGGCTACATAAAAACTAAAGATTTCTCCTTGAATTTGGTCTGTATTCTGCCTGTAACGCACGCAAGCTTGGATTCCGTCTTTGAAAGTAACCAGACGGTTCTGCATTCTCCCGCAGCCCGGCTCCATCTTTATCACCTCGCTTTGGTCGACGTATCTCTCCCAAATTTCTGCCGAATTTTCTCCATAACCTTGCGGCATGGAGTTTTCGACCTCTGGCCCCCAGAATATGTTATCATACAAAACTGTATCAGCGTTAGGAACGTGTAGAGTTGTGTTGATAACGCTAGATATGACCAGCTTATGTTTGGTTACTTTATTATCTTTAAGTATTTCTTTCATGTCTTCTGTGAGGCTTTGAGGGTAAACATCTTTATTATGTTTATGAGGATCTATCGGTCCAGTGAAGGAAACCGTCGCAAACCTATCTACGTCTCTATCAGGATTAGAACTGTCATCTAGTCTTACATTATCAGAATATTTGATAGAATTTAAACTTCTCTGCTCTTCTCTGCTCGTGTTTATTCTCACTAATTTCTTTGAACTAAAATTAGGAGTAATCACTCTTCTATCAGGAGGTCCAACGATTGCTATTCCAATTGCTAAGCCTAGTAAGAAACTTAGACACACACTAATGAAGCAGTAATTAAAGAACCCATATTCTCTCTTGACAGCTACTCTTCTCGATAATTCTTCTTTATACCCAAAATTATTATATAATAAGTATGGCTTTCTCATTTTATTATTAGTTTTGATCTGTATTTTCAAATTAACTGTTTTCGCATCTGTTTTGTTTTCTAAGTTGTTCAGTTTTGGTATTCTATCTGTTTGACATTCTGTATTTTCTCTTTTGTATTCAGATTCTGGAGTGTTGGAAGCCATTTTTGCTGCAGGTGCTATTCTATGTTAAATGCCATTTTCTTTATCTGAAACAAGAAAAAGTAAAAATTAATCAATTTGGAATTACAGATAATCTTTCAATTTTTCACATAATTTTCTATAAAACTATTTCTACTGTTATATTTATAAGAGAGTTTGTTGAATTAAATAAATAATGGGTCTTAACCTAGGTGCTAGTTAGTCTTTATTTAATTTCGACGAAGTAGAGCTCCCAGTTTTACAGACTATATTTATTACATATTATATTTTGAAATATTATTTGTAAATAACATAATTCCTATTCTTAGTAACTAGTACTTATATGACATTAAAATTATCTTAATTAAAAGAAAATAAAATTCAACATAATAAACGAGATATTGTTAAATATATTATGGCACATCTTATACCAGTGACTAACAAGCTATATTTTATTCCCAATCAAGAACAAATAGTCGAGTAAAACCAAAAGTAATATCTAGTTCAAAAAAACATTAACTATTATCCTTGAGACATTTAATTGCAATCATATTTCACACGGTCGCGACTTTTACGGTGACTCTGAGCTCGGCCGCCATAACTGTGTTTTGTCTCTCTCACTCGTAACGAGGTAGACAAAGAGAGATAGAGTTAACCTTTAGCTTGTAATAACATCTTAATGTCGTTAGAATTTCCCGCGATTAAGGGTACAGTCGAATTGAACGCGTAATTGTTTTGCGGTTTTGTCACGGTGTTGCGTTCTTTTGTACATATAGTACTATTTTTTTTAGTAGAGACACACAAAATTTACAAACAGAAATGTCGAGACCACGGCAAATATTATTATATGGCTCATGTGCTAAAATCGAATCCACGACCGAACTACTGAGATTACTACGACAAAGTTTTTTTTTTTTAAAATGTCATCTAATCTATCTATATTTATAAAAGAAAGTCGTGTAATCGTGTTAGTTACACTATTTATAACTCAAGAACGGCTGAACCGATTTGTCTGAAAATTGGTAGGGAGGTAGCTTAAAACCAGGAAACAGACATAGGATACTTTTTATCTCAATTGGACCCGGTAGGTGGCGCTGCTATCGGTATGTGACTCCGAAACTACTGAACCAATTTGTATCAAATTTTGTAAGCATCATTCTGTAATTTGGTCCAACTTGGGAGACAGGGTAGTTTTTATCTCAATTGGACCCGGTAGGTGGCGCTGCTATCAGTATGTAAGCAATCAAATTTGGTAGCTGTTTTCCGGGCAGGACAACGTCTGCCGGGTCCACTAGTATAATTATATAAAAATCAATTGCTGTTCGATCGTTAGTCTCGCTAAAACTCAAGAATAGCTGGGCCAATTTAGCTAATTTTAACGACGTAAGGTAACGAAAAATACTAAAAAACGACGATTTAATTTTTCAATACAAAATGTTCCTAGCGGTGAAATGTCTTCTGTCATAAACGTTGTCAATTGGTTGTCAAATATTTATAGGTGCGTTCAGAAATTGTTTTGTGTATATTTTTCACAAATATACGTAGGTGATACGAAGTTCACTGTGTCATCTAGTAAGACATAAAATACTAGTGCGGTGAGTAAAAAAACGCGCTCAGTTCCACCGACACTTTAATATCGCTTTATTACAAACACAACCAGATTCGTTACAGACGATTATGATTATTCAGAGAATTAGTTACTGCATGAAATTTTATGGCCTACAACTGTCTTGTACAGCACGAAAAGAATGTTATTATATTGTAGAGTTGTTATTAAACTAGCACTGTCCAGCAGTTTTATTGGTGTTTTCATGTATGTAGAAAATTACTTCATTGGGGTCCTCTATTAATGACGTGATGTATTTTTAGCAAATTTTTAACCCCCTACCACCCCTTGGTGATATGGAGTGAGGTTTTAGACTACCGCTCCCATTCCAAAAATCACATGTAGGTAAGTATTTCTTAGTGCCAAGTATAATGAAATGTTCTGAATATTATCTTTACATAAAATTTTGGCAAATTTAGCATCGTAATACAAATTTTCAGAGACATCAAGGTTGCAGGGTGTTTGTCGTTTTTTTTTGGTTTAGAAATAGCACATTTAACGGAAAACAAATATAGGGGATATCCCCCTCCCCCCTCCCCCTGAACATCTATATGATTAATGGACGACCACATTATTATTTTTTTTCAATTGCTTATAATAGAGTAGCCAAGCCTTTTCATTATAAATATTTGATGTCTGTGTCACAACATGATGTTTTATGGTCTATTTCTAGATAAAATATTCAATTTAACTCTAAGTATTTTTACAACTCTTTACTTCAATATAACCACAACATGATACATTATAGCCTAGTTTGTAATAATAAAACGTGATATATTATGGCCTATATTCTAGACGTCAAGTTCAAGTACAGAAAAAAAAATCAAACCATTCCAATAATAAAATTCAAATATTCAATAAACAATTATTATTAATGTAAAACGAAATGATAAATCATAACAGTAAAAAAGGCTACAAGTAATAAAATGTATGATTTATAAACAAACACACACACACACATACACAAGGCTCACGTTACCGAACGTTAATCATTCGGAATTTATAGATATCGCGTTTAAGATAATGTCACAACGATTTGTACACGATTTTAATATTGTTTAGAGTTCCGTCAGAAAATATATATCAGTAAGCTGTTTTATATTTTTAAAGTGAAACTTTTATTACATCGTCTCAAACTTTTTCGTGTGCGTGTCGCATGTCGCGTGACGGTCGGCCATCTCTTATCATTTCCTAGAACTGAGACACTAATGACAACATACAGCTGATGTAAGTTACATAACATAGATGACGTGCAAAAGTTTCACTTTTACCGTGGTTTCATAAAACCACACAGAGGTTTTATATTTTTTTCTAATGAATAAATAATCATAAAATATCATCTCCCTGTCCTTATCCCACTTATGTGGGGTCGGCACAACATGAGTCATAGAACTCATGTTGTAAAAGATTTGGCATGGTATATTTTACGATCGGCCACCTGCCTAACATCAACCATCCTTGGGAATTCTTGGCTAAGAAGAAGGATAGGTGGGAAGGATTTGTGTGAGAACCGGATCTGGGGTTAGGGATACCAGTGCCACGGATTACGGGGAGGTGTGTGACACTAGCAGCTAGAGCAGTCCGGGCTCGCGTACCTGTAGCGGTTCCAACCTGTTATCGGATAGATATCTAGTGGTCCCACCCTCTGGACAATGTATAATTAAAATACTTGTAGTTTAATTCTAATCAATATTTGTATTAATATTATAAACAGATAATATTCAGTTCAAGATTATATTAATGACAAAGATGTGTGGGTGAAGTGAGGCTGCATTTCATATAACATATTACTAAATTTATAATGAGAGTAGGTAACTATGGAGTTTCTTGCCGATTCTTCTCAGCAGAATCTAGATTCTTAATCGGTGGTAGCTTAAATTTAACTGTTAATTTATTAAAGATCGATAACACTTTGTTTTGCCAATCAAATTTTTTTTTTTTTACTTGAGTAAGAAATTTTTTGATTGGATTGGATTTGATTTGATTTACATAGATCAGATAGGAGGCGTCATTGATGATTCTTATGTCATATTTAATGATAAAATGAACGAGATATGTAACTTCTAAATTATGTAAATATTTTACATAATACGTTTTTTAATCATAATTGACATGTAGCGATTAATTGCGATGCGGTTGCTAGATAATTGCTGTTTATTTTATTTATTTATTTATTTATACTTTATTGTACACCACAACTACATTTTAAACATTAAAGACATTTACAGACTGTGAAGTACAATGGGTGGACTTATGGCTATTTAGCCATTTCTTCCAGACAACCCAAATATTATTTTTATAATTTTATTATTTATTTGTTATTGAAAATGATCAACAGTTTACATCAGATGCAATAGGCGATCATATAACCGTTTTGTAATTTATATTTGAACCCAAATAACCTATATCGGTGTTAATTTCTAAAGAAACGATGTAAGGCGAGCAGTATGAAAAAATATGGGTTTATAAAATTGTTAGAAACGATACAGCAGTGACGCTGACTCTTTGTAGCGCTTTTTAACCGACTTCATAAAAGGAGGAGGTTACTCAATTTTTTTTTATGTAACTAGGTTGGCAAACAAGCGTACGGCTCACCTGATGGTAAGACCGTAGCCTATAGACGCCTGCAACACCAGAAGCATCGCAAGCGCGTTGCCGACCCTATCCCCAATACCCCCCAGGAGCTCTGGTCACCTTACTCACCAATAGGAACACAATACTGCTTGAAAACAGTATTATTTAGCTTTGGTCTTCTGTAAGGTCGAGGTACTACCCCAGTCGGGCTGCTCCATATTTTGAGCAGGAAATTTTCTACTGTGCCCTACCTCAGTTAAGTTAGTACCTCAGTTAGTCAATTCGAATGTTTGGGGATAACTTCGTCGTTTATGAACCGATTTTGATAATTCTTTTTTTGTTGGAAAGGAGATATCCCAACTTAGGTACCATAATAAGGAAACCAGGATCTGATGATGGGATCTCAGAGAAATCGTGGGAAACCCTCGAAAATCGTAGTGGCGACTAGTGCGTTTATTAATTAATTTATTATTTATTACTTGCCGATGCAATTGAAGTCGGTTTTTTTCGTTTGCTAGCAAACACAATTATACCAGTTTGTAGTAGCCCTGCTTTCTGCTCCGCGGGTTGCGGGTTCGATTCCCGATTAAGTCTGGGTGTGATGTTTGTATTTTATGTATAATAAACAAAATATTTAGCGATAACCTTCGGCTGTTACCTAAGCATTAAGTTGCTTAGGGGGCGTTCAAGTATTACGTAACGCATATTTTGAAGATTTTTGACCCCCCCTCCCCCCTATGTAACGCGCCGTAACGTTTTCCTGTACACCCCCCCCCCCCCTACCCTATAAACGTTACGTAACACCCAACTGACCGTTTTTACCACATTTTTACCCAAATATCACAACTTTGTTGCGCAAACTAACCTGAAAGTCGCTAAATTACTTTCGTTATTGTTTTAATCGCGTTTGTGGTAGAAATAAATAAATAAAACAATAGATTTTAATACCCGTTTTTTAATTAAACAAAAAACAACGTTACGTAACGCGTTGTTCGAACCCCCCCCCCCCTCCCCAGTAACGCATCGTAACGTTTAACAAGACCCCCCCTCCCCCCTATTAGCGTTACGTAATACTTGAACGCCCCCTTACCGTCGGAAGACGACCCTGTGTGTATGTTATAAGATATTTATTTATTTATTTATAAATATAATAGTAAATATACCAGTATTTAGTGCACCAATAGGAATAGCAAGCGTCAATTTATGTTCTGATTTTAAAATGTTACTGTCTTAATTAATTTTAATTTGATTCACTTCATAAAATATTTCAATTTTTAATTATCTTATAAAAAATTTAATTGTTATTTTATTGTTATTTTTTGTTTAAATATATACAAACAAACAAACTGATATTCCCATTACATACATATTATAAATGCATAACAAGTGTAATTAAGCTTGTTCTAAATCCGGAAAGACGTAAAAAACGCGTCCATCTCAATCTAAGCAATTATAACATTAGAACAGAAGTCTGTTACACGTCCGTGTGTCAATCATATTGAGGATTACATGTTTGACGTGCCTTCGCTTACATATACATAATATATGTATATTTTTTATTATGAGAAAAAAAAAACCTCTGTGTAGTTTTATGAAACCACGGTAAAAGTGAAACTTTTGCACGCCATCTATGTTTTAATAGGTAACTTACATCAGCTGTATGTTGTCATTAGTGTCTTAGTTCTATGAAATGATAAGATATGGCCGACCGTCACGCGACATGCGATACGCACACGAAAAAGTTTGAGACGATGTAATAAAAGTTTCACTTTAAAAAGATAAAGAGGTAGAACAAAAGACCTCTGGGTAGACGACATATTTAATTGGCAGGAAGAGACTGGATGAAAACAGCTAACGACAGGAAATAATATGGGCAACTGGGAACTTTTTTTTTATGTGATTAGGTCGGCAAACAAGCGTACGGCTCACCTGATGGTAAGCGATTACAGTAGCTTATAGACGCCTGCAACAACAGAAGCATCGCAAGCGCGTTGCCAACCCTACCCCCAATCCCGGGAGCTCTGGTCACCTTACTCACCAACAGGAACACAATACTGCTTGAAAAGTTGAAAACAGTATTATTTAGCTGTGGTCTTCTGTAAGGTCGAGGTACTACCCCAATCGGCCTGCTCCACATTTTGAGCAGGAAATTTCCTGCTGTGCCCTACCTCAGTTGAATCAGTTTATATATATATATATATATATATATATATATATATATATATATATATATATATATATTTAATGTCATGGAAATAAAGAAAAGGCTTATAATAATAATATAATATTATTTATACTCCAAAGACGGCAAACGTGTACAGTCCGCCTGGTGATCAGCGATTACCGTAGCCTATAGACGCCTGCAAGACTAGAAGCAACGCTGTGTTGCCGACCCTCCCCTCGACCCTCCGGCCTCCCCAGGATTCAAACAGGAACACAACACTGCTTGAGAGAAGTGCTGTGCTGTGATTATGTGATTTTCTGTAAGGTTGAGGTACTTTGACAGTCAGTCTGTTCCAAATTTTGAGCAGAATATTTAATTCCTTTCGACAGGCGTCAAATTGCTTACCTTAGGAACAGATGACAGTGTGTATGTTATAGCTAAAAAAAATCACTTATTAACGGAGGTAGGACGCAGCAGGAAATTTCCTGCTCAAAATATGGAACAGCCCGACTGGGGTAGTACCTCGACCTTACAGAAGACCACAGCTAAATAATACTGTTTTCAAGCAGTATTGTATTCCTGTTCGTGAGTAAGGTGACCAGAGCTCCTAGAGGGAATTGGGGATAGGGTCGGCAACGCGCTTGCGATGCTTCTGGTGTTGCAGGCGTCTATAAGCTACGGTAATCGCTTACCATCAGATGAGCCGTACGCTTGTTGCTGACCTAGTTACATTACAAAAAAAAACTTAGTGTTCTAAATAAAAAAAATTAAATACACAAAGTTTGCAGATAATCATAATAAAGAAATACACAAACCGCGCCATTAACAGCTCACACGCACAATAATCACATTATTTAGTAAACAAAGCGGTTTGGAAACCTCAAATTATAAGAAAACCCTCAATTTACTAATAATCCAATTCACTACGGTTCTGTTATTGTTTTTATGTCAGCCTTGATATCTATTGGTCGCGCTGAGCTATGCTATACTATACTGTCATTATTTTTGAAGTAAAATTTGTGAATTAATTGTAAAAAATATTTTGTGACTATACTTAGTTGCTTTTACTTTTTGTTCTTTATTTAAATGTGCAATAAAGTACATTATTATTATTGTTATAAGCCAATGCCTTATTGTAGATTTTTGAAGTAAAACTTCTTAACGAACGCTTGACTTGTACAGTAAGCTGGTAAATGCGTGACGAGAGCGTTATGAAAAGAGTGATCGGGTGAGGCGAATGGAGCAAGAAAGAGAGGTACGAGCACACATTTTCTGTATCTTTTTAATTGATTAAAATCATATGAAATAGTAACGCTAACCTGCCATGAGGGTGACGTTATGAACTTATGACGCAATGTCTCATGCAAGAAAGAGAAAAATGTATTTTTAAATTACACGATAATTATTCTTTAGGAGTAAACTCTAGTCTCGTGCTGTACACATAGGCTTTTTCTTCTTGGAATCTAAACAGTACAGTACTTTACAAAAAAGTAATTTAAAACATAAAGTACAAATTTTACACTTAAAATATATTTATATCAGGTACTGTCTATACTAATATTATAAAGCTGAACAATTTCTTTGTTTCATTATAACGAAACAACTTTTTCGGATTTTATCGCGGTTTATTAGTTTTTTAAATGCCCGACGTTTCGGATACATTACAGCAACCATGGTCACGGGGGGACTGAATCTGAAAAAATTGTTTCATCAAGAGAATGAGAGTGAAATTAGTGTAAACATTACAAAACAATTTATTTGTTTCTTTAAACAGGCTAATCTTAGGAGAGAGGAGGAGGTTTGAATGGAAAAAATATTTTTTGTTTGATTCGTTCGTTTGATGTTCACAACAAGCAAACAAACTCTTTGCTTTATAATATTAGTGTATAAGTCAATTATTTGTTATTAAAAATAATCGCATGACATAGTATCGCATTGCGTGTTGTCAAGTGGAGAGTCATCCTAACAGAGGTCGTAAGATGTTATAGAGTTGTTACAACTTGTTTCAAACAAGTTGAGACGCGCCTCGTAAAAACTTTATATTTTGTATTATACTATATGATATTGATAATTTTAATAATTAATAGTATTAGGGTTGTTATTGATCTATACATATAATAAAATGGTAGAAAAGTCAAAACTGTACATTGAATATTTTTTTAAAAGAATACTTGGGGTGTGATCTACAATCGATACCGAAGCCAAAAATATAGTTTTTAGAATTTTTGTCTGTTTGTCTGTTTGTCTGTTTGTCTGTTTGTCTGTTTGTCTGTATGTATGTCCGGGATAAACTCAAAAAGTACTGGATGGATTTACTTCAAATTTGGCACGAATATTGTTAAGAAGTCGGGTCAGAACATAGGCTATATATTATCACGCTATCACCTACGTGGAAAGAGCAGTGAACCTTTATTTCTTCAAATGTATGTCCGGGATAAACTCAAAAAGTACTGCATGGATTTACTTCAAATTTGGCACGAATATTGTTAAGAAGTCGGGTCAGAACATAGGCTATATATTATCACGCTATCACCTACGGGGAACGAGCAGTAAAACTTTATTTCTTCAAATGTATGTCCGGGATAAACTCAAAAAGTACTGCATGGATTTACTTCAAATTTGGCACGAATATTATTAAGAAGTCGGGTCAGAACATAGGCTACATATTATCACGCTATCACCTACGGGGAACGAGCAGTGAACGCACGCAGACGACGTCGCGGGCAGCAGCTAGTAATATAATATGTATTTTAATTATTTAATATTTTAGATATTTGTGATGAAAAAATAAATGTATTTATTATTACATAATGGATCTGTTTGTTTGTTTGTTTAAGTATGTTTAATTTCTTTAATTATATCAAGACCTCTTTTTCCCTGTAGGAGAAGGATCGGAGCTTAATCCACCAGATTTCATAGGCTATAAAACATTACGTTATGACACGCAGAAACAGTAATCATAAAAATAAAAAAACTACAAAAATTAAACTAAGTTTATTAACAGCACATTTTTATATTATTACTAGCTGTGCCCCGCGGTTTTACCTGCGTTGATTTGAGGGAAAAAAATGCTTTCCTTTTTTTTAATAGTATAAGATTTAATTAGCTTGATATATTTTCCTTAGTTTACACTAAATAAATTTCTGAACGCACGCATAAATATTTGACCAAAGAGTATAATTATAACCACTACGTTTTATATTTGACAACCTCGTTGACAACCAATATATATTATGTCAATCCGTTTTAATTACTGACATTATTATACATTTTTAAAATGTAAAATACGCCACTATCCGTATATTGTGGATATATGTTGTCGATTCGAAACCTTTATTTAAATACGTTCTTTAATTTTATCGGAGAGTTTACCATATCGACGGGATGAACATTAAATGTTTGACAGTTACGAACACGAACATTATATCTCATACAAATTTTCATTCCAACATTTCAACACCTTACATCCCTTTTTTCGCATTAAAAAGTTGCCTATGTCCTTTCTCAGATTCTAGACTATCTGTATACCAAATTTCATTTAATTCTGTTCAGTAGTTTTGCCGTGATTGCGAGACAGACAGACAGACAGACAGAGTTACTTTCGCATTTATAATATTAGTATGGATGTACATAACATCTCTATATAAATATAGAAAACTGATAAAAACTTTTTACGCTCGACCTCCTCAGTACGGAGTTTTTTTTCTCATCTCGTCAGAATCCGACAAATCTGTTAAGTCTGTGACGTTTAGATGTTGTTTTTTTTGTGTTGTTAGTTACACCACTTAACATTATGATCATTAGTTAAATTTTTTACGTATTTTTATATTATATGTTTTTTTTTTTATTATGAATCACTGATGGTCCGCTGAATGTTGACTTGCTTTAGCAATGAATACACAATTATAATTATTTTTTATCCAACAAGGTCGGCAAACAAACGTACAGCTCACTTGATGGTAAGCGATTATTATAGCCTATAGACGCCTGCAACAACAGAAGTCTCGCATGCGCGTTACCGATCCTACCCTTGATCCTGTCCAAGAGCTGTCTACCTGACTTATCACAGGTACACAATACTGCTTGAAAACAGTATTATTTAGCTGTGATCTTCTGTAAGGTCGAGGTACTTCCCCAGTCGGGCTGCTCTAGATATTGAGCAGGATATTTCCTGCTGCGCCCTACCTCAGTTAACCCTAGATAACTAAACATATTTCGTTGTTACTTTGTAACTAAACATTCGACTGACAGACTAACAAATAAAACTACAAATATTTGTCTTATTTATTATATTTTTGAAAAAAAAATCAATATGGCACGGATGAGTTATTATTATATATTAAGTTTTAACAAATAAACATGTCTTTTAACTACTCCTTACAGTCATTACAGGTCGGTACCGTGTGTTGCCCGCAAATGGCTTTCTTACACATGTAGCACGAGTAGGTATTTGGTCATTCGGCGTTTTTTATATGGGCAAAATCCTCAAATTTATCGCTTGTTTATCTGTTTTTGAGTTGAACTAGATGCAACTTCATCAATTTTCAAAATCCCTTTCATGGTTGCTTTAGTATCCCTTCTTAAAGTTAATGTACCGTAGCGTTCGTGCGGCAAGGTTCAGTAAGGCCATCGGCTAGATTTTTTGATGAGAGCTCTCCGCTTCAAGGGCTTTTGACCTAGCTTAACCGTATTAGGCACAAAATGACATATACGTTGACCTTGATCAAATTTAAAATGTTATAAAATACTGCTTGAGGCCACCTGTTAGTCTTACGATTAGCACTCATACCCGAACATATTTAATCGATGGTATCGACGGCACCTTTGGTACTGTTATAGAAATGAATTATTTCTGGTTTACTTGTCACGCCATTAATATTAAGTTGATCGTGAGCAGTGCACAGAACATGTACCGTCTTGTTAGACTTAGGTTTGAATGACACCAGAGTTTTTTCAGCATTAAAAACAAACATAGAAGTGCCAACATGTCTATCTTTTAAGTTTTTCATTTCTAATGGAATCTTCTTCTTATTACTGCGAACAGTACCAACAATAATCAATTTATTGGGATCACGCAGCAGTTCCGAAGCTAGAGGAACAGAAGTAAACCAATTATCCATAGTAATGTTTCTATTACTTCCATATAAAGGTTCACACAAATGCTTCACAAAGTACGTTCCAAGAGACAAATTTATTATTATTATACAAACAACAATCAATATTGTATAACGTTTGATCTATACAAGGTGTGGATGACAATAGAACGATAATTGAAAACACCGTTAGTACTAGTATAAAGAAGTATTTCAAAACCATCAGATAAGTCCTAACATCAAAATCAAAAAAAAAGATTTTTTCATACAAACTAATTCAATATAATTTAATAAAATTTTATAACATCATTTTTGTAACTACAGGATCACTGACCTGTTACACGCGCGATGACGCGTGTAACAGGTCGTGGCCTTGTTTCTACGCGGCAAAGTCCTTAGAAGTGGTATGTCATGCTTGTACCTACAAAACTTCATTATTTTGATTGAATAAAAAATAGTAAGTTAGAAAAGTAAATTAAAATAAATTGTTACGCATTTAAAATTAAATTGAATAAAAAACTATTTGATTTAAATTTTCTCAAACCATCAATTTTTTTTTTTAAATATGCAGAACTGATCAGTAGCCGATACTGAATAAGTTTTTTTTTTTTTTAAACATTAGTTATTATAATATTATTTGGTCTGCGAACTGTCACTAAATTTATTTATTTATTTTATTTAATATGAACCACCAACAGAATTATATGTTTAAATAAAAAATTACAATTAGTTATATGCCTAGGTATAAAATATACATATAACTCCTCTTAAAGGTAGTTACAGCATGCGCTATAGACAATTAAGTCATCTATATATTATAGCCTATTTTAAAAAATTTGAACATTCAGTGTTACAATAAAATAAAAAATTACATTAAAAAAGAAAAAAATTTAGAACTAAATAACTATTACTATTTTAAATAATATTATAGCTTTATTGATTTTGAATTGAGGAATCAAATGATTTTAACAGTTTCTTCTTAAATATAGTTAGGCTATCTGCAAAGATGTCTAATGACTCATTTTTAACTGTTAATTCTTTGTAGAGCCTACTCAGTCTAGGTATGATAGAATAATAACCGATGTTTGTTCTATGGGTTTTATAAGCAAATAGTGAAATGGGATATCGTGGTATGCGAGAGGGAACGTTAATTGAAATTTTACTTAGGAGTTCTGAACTATCTAGAGATCCATTCACTAGTTTGTGTAAGAAAACCATATCTAGTAGCTTGCGCCGGTTTGAAAGTGAGTTTAATCGAAATTTATTTAGCCGCGAGTAGTAGGGCATTCTTTTGTCTTGTCCAATGGAGTAAAATTGAGTAAACCGTCTCTGTATACTTTCTAATCTATCTTTATGGATCTGGTAGTTTGGGTTCCAAATTGGCGTTCCATACTCTAACTTACTTCTTACTAATATAATATTAAAATGGAAATGATTAAAAATTTTGCCTTTTTTTTGTGGCAGTCGATCCCATATCCATTATTTTTATGCTCTATCTTTTTAAAAATAATAATAGCTGTCCTTGAGTCGTTAACCGCCGGTTTTAGGGTAGGTCAGGTCTTTAGTATGATACATACGTAGAAATTTTAAAAAATGAAAAATCATAATTTGTGACTAAACTACTGGATGTATTTTATTGATTTTTTGTATGTGGGCTTGGAATGTCATTACATATACGCTGTCCAAGTTATCGTTGTATTGTAATCCCCACCCTGTATAAGCATTACAAAACAATAAAAATATTTTTTTTAAATAAACCGTGGATTTTTTTTCACACGGCGTTACTAAACATCTTTTCTGTGGGTCGAATAATTCGCAATATCTCAGGAACTGTTATGGGTGCAACCACGTCGCTTCCGCATGCGACACTAATTAACCAATCAGGAAGGTACTGACGAAGGCAGCGTAGTGACGCGTCGGGAACATACCTGAACACCGAATGCGGAGGGGGTCTGTCGACTGTGAGACGAATGATTAGTTATCTAGGGTTAAATATATGTATATAAAATATATGATTCTAATAATGAATAATTGTGTTTGCTCGCAAACGACAATATGATGTAAGTAGACGAAAAAATAGTCAAGTAAATATTACGTATTTGTAGGGATATTAGTTATTTATTAGGGATTCATTTATTATTGATAACTAGACATTTTACGTCAGAGATTATATTTAATGGGAATCTATGACATGATGACCAGCACCAGCTTTCGATTATGGTACACAAAAGAAACTGATTGACTGTCAAACGCGGGAAGTTCAGTCGTTTTCTGAAAATATCAAATTTTCTGCACAATTTTTGAAGTGAAACTTCTTTAGGCGCATGAGGCGTAAAATTTGAGCGACCGGTAACGCGGCGGTGTCAGGGACGGTCAGTACTTGGGTGGGTGACCGCCTGGGAATACCGCGTGACTTTGGATTTTTTTTTTAATAAGTTTTATTTTTTAATTAGTTTACCAAAGAAGTTTCACTTCTGACATGTGTACTTTGTACGCACGCAATTTTTTTTCAAATATATCATTTTAGGAATAACAAGAAAATCCGTTATATATGATAACTTTTTATTATCAAGAAATGCTCTCAACAAACATGAATGTCGACCATCGAAACTAACTTCTCAACCACTCCACAATAACGGTCAAATAATATTTCCAAAGATCAACAAAAACAACAAAAATATCACAAACAGTTACATCAAGGGTCGAGAGCTTAACCGACTCTCCAACGAGGTATTGTGTGTTTGTCCGCGTCATCGCACTTAATCAGTACAGAGTGACGGAACACAAACAAACAGACAGTTTGATATAAGAGGTAACTGTTTCAATTTATATAAACATTTGAATATTAAACTAGCTCATACCCTTGGTTTTGTCTGCGTTACTTAATATATTGTCAACTAGCTGTGCACCGCGTTTTCACATGTATTTGAGGAAATAAATAGCCTATAGCCTTCCTTGATAAGTAACTAAAAGTATCACAATTGTGTTGGCTGTAAACGAAAAAAACCGACTCCAATTACATCGACAAGTAACACAACGTACCTATATAGAGGAAAGTAAAGTAAAATAAATACGCATTATTAGATATAACTCAAAAAATACTTGTCAGGTCTCGATTACATGTAAATGGGACAACATGACACGCACCAGCTTTAGATTAAAAAAGGATTATCAAAATCGGTACACCCGTTAAAAAGCTATGACGTAAAACAAATAAAACTACAGTAGAATAAGTCCTCCTTTTGTAAAGTCGGTTAAAAATCGGTCAGCCATGCAAGCACTAACCCAAATCTTCATCAATTACAATTATTATTACAATAAATAACACCTATACAGCCCGTTGCAGTAAAACTGAAAACTAGACGTTTAACGACTTGGCTTATCCACTTGAACTACGACATTACTATCAATAGGCCATATTGGGTCGTATTTTAACAAGTATTATATACGAGGACATAAATCTGTCAATACAGCTTATAAAATAGTATTAGTTTAAGAGCAAATTTCATATGTCTCTGTTATAGTTTCAGATAAATATATACTACTAGATAGCCCGGTGAACTTCGTATCACCTACATAATTATATTTGTGAAAAATATACACAAGACACTTTCTGAACGCACCTATAAATATTTGACAACCAATTGACAACGTGTTTGACAAAAGACATTAAATTTCTAATTGTATTTGAAATTTAAATCTTCGTTTTTAGTATTTTCCGTTACATATTATTTATGTTTCTCACCGTTTAAACCTTCCCTGGACTTCCACAAACTTTCAAGTTGAAAATTAGCCAAATCGGCCCAGCCATTCTCGAGTTTTAGCGAGACTAACGAACAGCAATTGATTTTTATATATATGTAGATATACACCTAATAGCGATCGTTACCCATAGTAGGAAATATATCCGCCAACACGCAGTGGAATAGCGTGGTGGATTAACCTCCGTTCCTTCTCCTACACAGTGAAAAAGGCCTATGTCCAGCAGTGGGATGATACCGGCTGAATCGTAAATAAAAGTTTTAAACACAAACTGTTAACCAACTTTCTTAAAAGAACAACGGCGGAACAAAAACAACAATTATTAATTTAAATGAATCAAACTAAAGTTCTAAATATATTTAATTGTAATTATAATACCATATCCATCTTCATCTACATTACAGGATCTTTGTAAGACGACGTTTATACGTAAAGATATTAGAACTATGCGACCCGATCCATACACAGAATCGTATGTTGTAAAGATTTTAGGTTTTTGTGGAAGAGCCATCAAAGATAAACACTTTTAATAATAGGGTATTTACCACGATTGTCATTTTATAATTGTGTTTCCTTGGAAACGAAAAAAAGCCGACTTCAATTACATTGACCAGTAATACAACGTTGGTAGACGAAAACATAGTCAAGTAAATACGCATTATTAAGACAAATAACAATTTCGTGATAAATAAGCAAAACCAAGTAGATTATTAATTTGCAAGACAATCATATTGCTCAATTTGCGTTAACCCGTGCAATTCTATATTTTAAAAAGGCTTATTATCAACAGAAAGTCTAGCTCATGTATAACTTTCTGGGCTAGCTCACTCCATCCACGACCCCGTCTCTGCTCTAAAGCTAAGCCTATAATTTAATTTAAAAAAAAACTTAAAATTTTAGTATTCTTAGAACTGTAAATAACTTTGTGACAATATATGTGTGTGAAACTCGCATTAAATAATAGAAATACATTTAACGATACTTAAATATAATGAAATGAACGATATAGCTATGTCTATCAAACAAACACAGTATTCGCCTTCGAAATCAACATTCAGAGTTCATACCACTTCTACACGCCAGTGTTCCGAGGATCGCACAAACGGTCTCCGGCCGGGGGCCCGCCGAGTATTTTAATTACGTAAAAAACTGTAGCCTGTCGGGACCGAGTTAGCTCGACGAGTAAAAACTTGTCGCGGTTTGTTCGTACACTATGATCGAACAATATGACTCTCAAATACCACTATTATTATGTATGAAAAGATTTGTGACGATGGTTGGATGGATGGTTACACTTTCACGCCTAAACTGAACAAATTTTTTATAGAACCATGGTGGCAAACATGGAAGCGTATAGACACCTGCAACACCTACTGCAGACCCTATTCTCCCTAGAAGCTCTCCGTAGATTACCGTAGCTTATAGACGCCTGCAACACCAGAAGCATCGCAAGCGCGCTGCCGATCCCATTCCCAGTTCCCCCAGGAGCTCTGGTCACCTTACTCACACAGGTACAGAACACTGCTTGAAAGCAGCATTACTTAGTTGTGATCTTCTGTAAGGTCGAGGTACTTCCCCAGTCGGGCTGCTCCAGATATCGAGCAGGATATTTCCAGGCGAGCAGGATTTGAGCAGGATTTTTTATAAGTCATGTGATTGGTTTTCCATAAAAGCAACAAGCTACCGTTAGAACAGTAATTAACATAAAACAACAAGCATTCAATGAGAATATAAGTTGTTGGCAACAATGTTGTTTTGTGGTTCAAGGTGTGAGGTTTTTAAGAAGATGCACACTTACGTTACCGGTAACTTAAGGTGAAACAAAATTTACTTCAAGTGGAAGTCCACTTTTGAACCGTCATTTGACAAATAAAGGTTATACTGACTAACTATACTGACAACTGATGATAACTGAGGTAGGGCACAGCAGGAAATTTCCTGCTCAAAATATGGAGCAGCCCGTCTGGGGTAGTACCTCGACCTTACAGAAGACCACAGCTAAATAATACTGTTTTCAAGCAGTATTGTGTTCCTGTTGGTGAGTAAGGTGACCAGAGCTCCTGGGGGAGGGATTGGGGATAGGGTAGGCAACGCGCTTGCGATGCTTCTGGTGTTGCAGGCGTCTATAGGCTACGGTCTTACCATCAGGTGAGCCGTACGCTTGTTTGCCGACCTAGTTACATAAAAAATAAAAAAATAAAAAAAAATACTTGTCTAAACAAATTAATATTTAAAAGTGAAGCTACCACCGATTGGGAATGTCGATTTTTTTCAGAAGAATTTTAAAGAAACTCCGCAATTACTCTTTAAGTAAATAAAAAAATGTTAATTACTATAAATGATGATAATTACATTTTACATATATTTGTTAGATTTACTTTATGGCGGTAATGTACTCTAAGCTTTGTGGTACCGTTAGAACTGAGACCTCGTTGTGACTGCCACTAGATGTGTCGCATCCCACTTCTAGACTTCAAGATATTAACATATATGTACATGTAAAATAATAACTTTATTTATTTGCTTATGTGTTAAGTACTGATATTAAAACTATGTTGGAAATTTTTAATACATATATGGAATTTATAATAGAATTATTAGCAGCACTATATCTATACTAATATATAAAGCTGAAGAGTTTGTTTGTTTGGTTGTTTGTTTGTTTGTTTGTTTGTTTGAACGCGGTAATCTCTGGAACTAATGGGCCGATTTGAAAAATTCTTTCAGTGTTAGATAGCCCATTTATCGAGGAAGGCTATAGGCTATGTATCATCACGCTAAGACCAATAGGAAAGGAGTCCACGCCGACGAAGTCGCGCGCAGAAGCTAGTTATATTATAATGATAAAGCTGTGTGGCTTTAGTAGCTCTGTTAGATGTGTTACTAGTTATATAATAAAACATCCTTTTTTTAAAGAGTAACTGAGGCGTTTTCTGCTCATTCTTCTCTGCAGAATCTACATTCCGAATCTATAGTAGCTTCACTTTAACTATATTAAATTTTTAAAAAAAAATGCGTGCGTACAAAGTACACATGTCAGAAGTGAAACTTCTTTGGCAAACTAATTTAAAAATACTAATAAAAAAAGAATTTAAAATACCATAAAAACTAATTGAAAAAAAAAAACAAAAAGCCGCGCGGTGTTCCCAGGCGGTCACCCATCCAAGTACTGACCATCCTTGACGCCACCGCGTTACTGGTCTCTCAAATTTTACCCCTCATGCGCCTTAAGATTTTTCACTTCAAAAAAACTAATGTAATTTTTAAAATAACGATTTAAAAGTGATGTTTAAGTCTTTTTTTATCTTATTTTATATTGGCCTTATTTCCAAACCCTTAAGGTTGTCTGGATGGAGAGATCGCTACTAAGCGATAAGACCGCCTTATAGCGAATCTGATTTTATTATAAATAGTGGTTTGATAGATTTGTTTCTCAGATGTGCGATGCAGAATATATATTTATTATAATCTATACATATAATAAAATGGTAGAAAAGTCAAAACTGTACATTGAATATTTTTTTAAAAGAATACTTGGGGTGTGATCTACAATCGATACCGAAGCCAAAAATATAGTTTTTAGAATTTTTGTCTGTTTGTCTGTTTGTCTGTTTGTCTGTATGTATGTCCGGGATAAACTCAAAAAGTACTGCATGGATTTACTTCAAATTTGGCACGAATATTGTTAAGTAGTCGGGTCAGAACATAGGCTATATATTATCACGCTATCACCTACGGGGAACGAGCAGTGAACGCACGCAGACGACGTCGCGGGCAGCAGCTAGTAAATTAATATATATAACACACACACGGTCGTCTGTTCGTAAAGTAAGCAACTTAATTCTTGTGTTATAGGTAATAGCCGACTAGTATAGTTAAATTTTAATTTCAGTAAATCTACTTACAAATTATTTATATGTATAAACCTACAACCCTCAAAACAGAAAACAAATATATCTACCTACATACATCCCTTCAAACTCTCGTATTTATAATATTTTTAAGATTTACGCCGTTTCCAATAAACATTTAATATCGAAAATCCCGTTAGCAATGAACATCGTAAGATACTGAATGGAGATAAAAGATAAAACGACACAAACCAAAAAATATGCCAAATAAAACGTAAAATATACATTTTTAAAGCTAACACAATTGTACAAAGAATTTCATTCAGACGAAAGGTGCTTCGATATTTACATTTATACCCTCGGGGTTATTGGCGTGTAATTTAATCAAAATGGAGTCTTCGGAGATAATTTTTTAACAAAATAACACATTTTATATCGAGATCACGATAACAATATTTGGCGAAATTCGATGTTGCGCTAATTTGAGGAAATTTTCGATGTAAGATTTTATAAAATACAACGCTTATGGCGTAGCTTCCAAATATCTTTTTTAAATTTCTTTTAATTCTAAAACTTTCTAGAATGATCAAAAATTACTATAAACCTGTTAAATATATATTTTCGTCGTCAAAATACGGCCGTTCAGTGTAGTTTAGAAAGACCCTCTTCCAAAAATAATTTTATAGAATTAGTTATGGCATTATTTTATAGTATCTTTAATTTTACTAAAGTTTTTATCGATAACCGGGATGTCTGTCGCGAAATTGTGGAATCCTATGTCCAGCAGTGGACTGCAATAGATTGAACTGACTGACTGACTGTATTGATGTTTGTTACTCGATCACACCACTAAGCACATCTAGACTTAATTTAGCTCAAAAAATATAAAGCCTTATTAAGTTTATCTCTTATCTCCTTTTACTACTAGTGAAGTCTAGATTTTTTGATGATCGATAAGCATTTATAACTTTATAGCAAACAATATTTGCCCTGCGGTTTTACACGCGTTAATTAGAGGACAAAATAGCCTATAGCCTTCCTCCGTAAATAGAATATTCAACACAAAAAACAAAATTTTCAATTCGAACCAGAAGTCCTTAAGATTAGCGCGCTTAAACAAACAAACTAACTTCACAGCTTTATAATATTAGTATAGATAAAAACTTTCATTACATTTCAAAAATAAAACCTGTTCAATTCAAGCTAAGTCACGCCTAAAGCTTGAAGCTCTTGACAAAGCAATAGTTTTAAATAAATAGAATTACTGAAATAATCGAAACATAGGTCTCCCTAATAGCTAGGTTGTCTATCTAGGGCTCAAGATATCTCGAACACAATGGATGTCATAGGATCACGGGTGATCGTATTTCGTTCAGCGCCATCTGGTTTTAACGTCTAACTATGGATTTATATTAACACGTTCACTGCGTAAGGATTTTTAGTGTACTTTTTGCTGGTGCGTCATGAGGTTATATTGACCCATAGAGGACTTTTTTACAGCGCGTCGTGTGGTCAAATAAGCCCTCATTCACTTTTGTTTTGATATAGGTTTTTCTCAATGGTGATAGTAATTATTGAATATATTTTATATTGAGATCAAAGACCAATAACCAAGCAATATATACCTAGCTGCGTTTTTAGCTCGCTTGTTTCGTTTAGCGTCTAAAAGAGAAACAATTTGTGGGGTCCGTTTGACCACACAACGCACTGAAGTTATCAAAACACTAGTGATGGGAAACACGTCTGTTGTACATCACTCGATAAATTTTCCCAAAATTTTATTGAGCCTACTGTATTTGTTTGTATGAACTAACTTTAAGAGGCTTTAAAATTAAAATACAATATTAATAGTGTATGTATTTGTAAAGTGTTTTATTAAGTGTTTGAAAATAATCATTATTAATCATAATTTTAGGTTTCTTGAATCAATCAGCGCGTTTCAATCGTTTGGTTAGTAGGTAGGTACGTAATATAACGTAATTTATGATTCTTGACATTGAAAACTTTCCCTGTGTTCTTCGTTGAAGCATGGCAAACAAAAATACTTTGATGATCAAGACAATGATGACTCCCAAAAACTTAAGCATTTCATTGTAATTAGTAGGATTTATTGTATAAAGCTATGGAAGAAAAATGGCTTCAAGCGACGCGACGTCTTAACTGTCGATAGCGTGGCACAACACTGAGTGCACGAAGTGGCGCGAGTGCATCGCTCAGTGCGGGTGTGAGGTGCGCGGAGCGGTAGGTCATATTGACCTCATACCGCACCAGGGTGAAACTTTTTTCTTTAGGTGCGGGTGAGGTCAAATTGACTCACGAGTATTTCAAAATACTGGATTGTTCACGTTAAAGTGGCAATAACAATGGTATTTAAAAAAAAATCCTACGATAGAAATACACAAAGTTATGCCTTCCGCACCAGGGGAAAGAACGCTATTTTGCGCGCCGCACCACATGAAAGTTCACTATGAGCCAATATGACCTCACAACGCAGCGAACGTGTTAAACTACAGTTACGTAATTTACAAAACGTTGGTTATCTTTATTTGACTTTGTTTCTGTTTCAACAGTTTATTTTAAAGAGAAAACTAATAAAAACTATTAATAAGTAATTCATCATCATCACTTCAGCCTATCACAGTCCACTGCTGAACATAGGCCTCCACAAGTTCGCGCCAAAAATGACGTGAACTCATGTGTGTTGCCCATAGTCACCACGCTGGGCAGGCGGGTTGGTGACCGCAGGGCTAGCTTTGTCGCACCGAAGACGCTACTGCCCATCTTCGGCCTGTGTATTTCAAAGCCAGCAGTTGGATGGTTATCCCGCCATCGGTCGGCTTTTGAGTTCCAAGGTGGTAGTGGAACTGTGTTATCCCTTAGTCGCCTCTTACGACACGCACGGGAAGAGTGGAGTGGCTATATTAAGTAATTCAATTAATAGCAAAACTCTTATAAATTTTTATGCTAATATTAATTATAAATAATATGTAAACCACAGTTAATAAAACGGTGCAGTTGACCCTCACTCGTAAGGTTTCTGACCAAGACGCAGGATGTCACTGTGACAAGCATAAATGTTTCGAATGCAAGCAATTTTCAACCTTATACTAAAAACATAAAGATTGGATTGTACGCGTGTATAAATATGTAAGTATTAAAATATTTTGTTAGGTTCAGGTCAATTTGTCGCTGTGTTTTTTCGCTTTATTTTATTTCAAAGCTTATGTATGGCCATATGTTATGTTTTATATTTTACAAGAGATTTTAAATATATTACTTGAAAACACATTTAACTTTATCATTTCTTTATTTAAGTTATTATTCATTCGAATGTACATTTTATGTGTATACGAATAGGTACCGATTTGGATGGTTTTTTTTTTGAAGCAGCCCGACGGAGGTTTTCAAGTAGTGTTGTGTTCCTGTTGGTGAGTAAGGTGACCAGAGCTCCTGGGGGGGGGGGGGGGGGGGGGGGTTGGCGATAGGGTCGGCAGCGTGCTACGGTAATCGCTTACCATCAGGTGAGGCGTACGCTTTTTGCCGACCTAGTTTTATCAACAAGTAAAACAGTATGCACGTTCAAACAATTACTAGAAAACGTAAATTAAAATTAATAATAACAATGAATTAGCTACGACGCGATAGCTCGAGTCTACAGCCACGTCAGGCCATTAAAAAAACAAGAAGGACGGCGAACACGAGTGAACAAGAAAAAAAAATTACAACATCAATGATATGCCCTGACGGTCCACGTAGCGTTAGAAGAACAATCGATATTATTTATTAATAAACTAGATGGCCCGGTGAACTTCGTATCACCTACGTATATTTAATTTCTGAACGCACCTATTAAATATTTAACAACCAATTGACAACGTTTTTGACAAAAGACATTAAATTTCCCCGCTAGGAACATTTTGTATTGGAAAATTAAATCGTCGTTTTTAGTATTTGCCGTTGCATATTATTTATATTTCTCACTGTTTAAACCTTCCCTGAACTTCCACAAACATTTCAAGATCAAAATTAGCCAAATCGGTCAAGCCATTCTCGAGTTTTAGCGAGACTAACGAAGAGCAATTGATTTTTGTATATAATATAGAAGATATATTAATACACTAAGGTTAAGATGTTTGCCCTCCCTTTTTAGAAAAACACCTCACAATTACTCCACAAAAATTATAATATATCATTTTATAGATAATCGCTTGCTCTACCGGCGACAAAACAAAAATATTTAAACTGTTTAAAAAGGAAAGGCAGCATAACTACATATATGCTTTAAGAAGAAAACAAGGCTATTTTTTTCTCAAAAACGCGGGTGAAATCGCGAGGCCCAGCTAGTTATTAATAATAAAAACTATTAATTTATTATTTGAATACCATTTTATTATTATTTAAAGATTTAGACTTTTATGAAGTATTGAAAACTCAAATCATTAATTACTTCGTTCAATTTGGCATCATAATTAATTAGTTTAATTAATTAGTTTTAGTTTATTTTTAATTATAATTTATTATTAAATATATTTTTAGGGTATTGTAATGTGTTAGCACTTGGGAAACCAGATCATGTTTAAAAATGGTATAAGTTTTACAAATTTTGTTAAGTTTAACAAATAATTAAAAATATATCTATAATCTTATACTATTAAACGAGCAATTCTTGTATATATATATATTTTCTGAATCTCGGAATCGGCTCCAACGATTTTCGTGAAATTTAGTATGCAGGGTATTTCGGGGGCGAAAAATTGATCTAGCTAGGATTCATTTAAAAAAAATGTCGTTTTACCCCTGTTTTTAGGCAATGAAAAACATGGCTAAAATATCGTTAGAATAGGAAAGTTAATTTCGCAAATGCCAAATAAGTTTTAATGGCTCGGTGGAACATCGGTCGCTGAATCAACCGATGAGACCATGGTTCAAATCCGTCTCCAATCTATTATTTTTTCTTTTTTTTTCTAATTTGATTCCTAATTTTTTATTTAAATAAAAGTAAAATATAAAAATCCGAGAAAAAAACAAACAAAAAAAAAAAGATATACCGAGCTAGGCTCGGTCAACCAGGTACTAGTAATTAACAGTCACCACACGTGACTGTTCCGCGGACGGTACCTGCTATCTGCTTCGAAAATTTTTGGAATACCGCCCGACGAGCGATCATATCTCCTAAACACGGACCGACTGAGACCGACTGAGGACTCTATTCAGTATACCAGAATTTTATAACAATCGTAATTTAATTTAAATAATTTCAAAACGAAAGTTATAGACACATACGGAAATAATAAAATATAAAAAATTTAACAAAATAGTCTTTAACATCCCAATGCTGGGCATAGGCCTCTTTCTTCATGTAGAAGAAGGAATGAAGCTTAATCCACTGCGCTGCTCCAATGCGGATTGGCGGATATATTCTCTACTATGAGTAACGATCGCTATCAGGTGTACATGATAACAACCGGGACCGACGGCTTAACGTGCTCTTCGAAACACGATGGGGAGAATTATTAGGAAAATAAGTGTCCTTGAAGAATTGTTTAAAAACATATTTTCAATGTGAATCTTGGCACAGTTTGCAGTGACCCTGCTGCTGATACAGAAGTTTTACTTCCGTGCCGAATTTTCGTTGACAAAATATGACACAGCACAAATCAATTTTCTTTTGATAGGAACTTTTCCTGACAATAATGGAAACAAAAAAAAAACCGTGCACTGCATACGTGGACACTGGGACACCAGATAGACACCTTATTATAAAATATTAAATTCAAGTTCTATTCGAGGTATAAAGTTAATAATTATTCGGGTATACATTTTTTATTACGATTTTATATCGATAAAAATAAAATAAAAAACTACTTTACAAAATTATCTTAACACCTTTGTTTTATTTACAATTATTTATATAAATATATACCTAACAATTATCGAATGATATAAGAATAATAGCAAACTGCAATAATAATAACGTCATCACGTACACTATACATTAGACACTGTATAGCCATCATACATAGACTATACATAAGAATCTTACGCTTTTATTTAACGTTACGGACGCTATTTGCTGGCTAGTGTACAACCTAGGTCTGTGGTACAACCCATAAGAAACTTCGTTCCAAAAAATAATAATTCGATGCATTCGTCCGGAAGGTAGGTATTTATGTATAGACGTGTATCTTGAAATCGCTTTAGTGTTTACAACGTAATTTAATATACGACAAATCGTTTCTTGTAAAACTGCTTCGAAATACATTTAAAGTACATCAGAGCTAGCCCACGCCACGGCTCTCATGTCACTGGGTTCCACTCGCGTACACTAGACAAGAAATACGGTTTTGCCTGCGACTTTATTGATACTAGTGGTCACCCAGTGGTCGAAATTCGACCATAATTAATTTTAATTATAAGTTTGAACATCAGACAAAAGTAAAATACATGGTAGTGAGTGTAATTTATTTTTTTCTTTTTTTTATTGATTTAATGTATTTTTTATGCAAATTAAAAAATATATATTAGCATTCTGTACTCCTTCTCTATATAAACTATAAGTGTGCAAAATTTCATACTCCTCCTTCCGCGCAAGTTTCGTAAAAAGGAGTACAAAGTTTATGCTTCACGTATATAGGTATTATAGATTATAGTAATGTTGGGAGGAATTTTGGAGGATCACAGCTAAATAACACGATCACGATCACGATTCAGCCTGTAATATCCCACTGTTGGGCATAGGCTTCTTCCCCATCTACGAAAAGGATCGGAGCTTAATCCACCACGCTGCTCCATTGCGGGTTGGCGGATAGCTAAATAACACATCTCTCAAAAATGTTGTATTCCTAGGTGAGTAATGTAGAATGCTCGTGGACAAAGTCGGGTGTGGGGTCGGCAACGCGCTTGCGATGTTCCTGGTGCAGGGGTCTAGACTTCTAGAGGCTATGGGATACACCTACGGATGAGGTACGCTTGTTTGTCGCCTCTGTAGTACAAAAAACATTTTAGAAGGTTGTTATGTAAAGATAAGTTATAAATATTGGGCAAAAATTTGTGATAATTTCAGAAAAAAATAACGATTATGTAATAATTAGTTGTTGAGAGAGCTGTCATTTATCTGTGATGTGAATTTATAGAATACATAAATAAAAGAATACGCTGAATTGGTCCAGTCATGCTCGATTCTTGTACTTAGCAGCTTAGTTGGTTCGTGATTAATTTCTATTTATATAGATTAAAAATCACATGAGGTTTACAGATAGATACTTTAATTGTATATATATGTACCTGTTTTTTTTTTGTCAAAAGAGTAACTGCAGAGTTACTTGCCGGTTTTTCTCTGCAGCATTTACATTCAGAGTAGCTTCACTTTTAACCACATTTAAAATTATAATCGCTAATATTATTAAGCTGAAGAGTTTGTTTGTTTGTTTACTTGAAGGCGCTAATCTCAGGAACTACTGGTCCGATTTGAAAAATTCCATCAGTGTTAGATAGACCATTTATCGAAGAAGGCTATAGGCTATATAATATTTTAGTACCTCTTTATTTCTTAAATTAACGTGGATAAAAATGCGGGACACATCTAGTTTGCAATATAACGATTCGAAGGAGCTTTTGAAGCCTATTCGAATGATTCATTCATAGGCCTTTACGTCTATTACAGACGATTCAAACAGTGCCTGAAGAGCATTTTCTCTGATGGCTGTACAAGCCGATACGTGAGCGGCAGACTCTACCACACACCGAACAGGGAAAAGATGCGCTAGTGTCATAATTGTCGCTGTTTTGATGTTTTTTGATTCTCCTGTTCGATAAGAGTCCAAAGCTTCATATTCGAATGAAGTTATTTTTTATTTCAAAGTGAAACTTTTATTACATCGTCTCAAACTTTTTCGTCTGTATGTTGCATGTCGCGTGACGGTCGGCCGCGCGGTAAGATTGATAAAGGGATTTTTATACCCTTAATGGCATATTAATCCAAAAAAAATTAGTTAAATGTCTGTAATGTGAAAAAAAGTTTCACTTTTACCGTGGTTTCATAAAACCACACAGGTTTTTTTATATATATGTATCTATAACAAATTTTCCAACAATCTCAACAAAACAACAGCACTCCACAGCGCCCAGTGTATCTTGAGCTCGTCTCGATAAACGCTGTTTTGTCTTCGTGCCGTCCTGATTGTGAGGAATAAGTTTTATAAGGCACGCTCTCTATTTAATAAAGCTTTATATCGCGATAGTTAATGCTATATTTATCACCAAAAAAATTTAAAAAATTACCAGAATATGATTTGACGCTTGTTAGGTACTGAGTTCGTAACTAGTGGTAACAATTTTGTTTGCTCACAAACGAAAAAAACAAACAACGTAGTAAAACAGGCAAAATAAAGTCTGCTAGAAATACTAGAGCCTGTAAAATTTGATAAACAAACAAAATTATTATTCATTAACTAGATTTCATAAAAGCAAAATCAAAATCAATATCTCTTTATTCAAATAGGCCCCCAAAGCACTTTTACATCGTCACTTTTTTGTTTTGATTTTTTTTATTCTTTGAAACTCTTTAATGAACTAACTTACTTCACTTTTTACTCATTTCTTTTAATGAATGAAAATTGATTTAATTGAATATTTTAATTTCTAAATAACACTGTAATCGTTATTCGTTAGTAAACTCTCTTCGTATATCAGAGATGAAACAGACTTTTCTTTGTTTAATATCTTTCTATCGCTCAAACTAGAACCTTAGCCTTAACCTCGACACGAGCCTTAGGGGCCGTCTCCACGAGCGAGCGTCTCGCCGGCGATACGCCCAACTATCGTCGGGTCGTCTCCACGAGCGAGCGAGCGTATCGCCAGCGTATCGTTGCGTATCGCCAGCGTATCGTCGCGTATCGCCAGCGTATCGTCGCGTATCGCCAGCGTATCGCAGCGTGTCCGCGACGGATTTGACGATGCGTTGTTTATTGAAAGAGTTCAGTTAGATCATTAGATGCCAGACGAGAGCGAAATAAGTAGTGTATTTAATAAAATTTATAAAACCCCTCTTTTTGCGTCGAAGGTTAAAAATAATATAATTCTTCATTATGGATGTAGTGCTCTGGGGTGCTTGTGCAACTTGTGCAAGTACGCTATTGAATATGCAGTTATTATTATTAAAAAATTAATTCAAAAAAACTAATTAAAGAAACGAATTTATAAAACAAAAAAAAACTAATTGAAAAAAAGAAACAAAAAGTCAACGTCACGAGGTGTTCCCAGGCGGTCACCCATCCAAGTACTGAGCGTCATGATGCTGCCGCGTTACCGGTCGCTCAAATTTTACCCCTCATGCGCCTAAAGAAGTTTCACTTCAAAAATATCGATTTTTTTTTCGATACGATACGAATTTCTTAATAATAAAAAATAAAAATAAAACAAAAAAATACATCAAACTCCGATATTGATATATTTAAAAATATCGATATATCGAGAATCTGATATTTAAAATAATTGTGTTTGCTAGCAAACGAAAAAAACCGACTTCAATTACATCGACAAATAATACAATGGAAGTAGATGAAAAAAATTAACAAACGCACTAGTCGTCACTACGATTTTCGAAAGTTCTACTCGATTTCTCTGGGATTCCATCATCAGATCCTGGTTTCCTTATCATGGTACCGCCCTGGGGATATCACCTTTCCAACAAAAAAGAATTATCAAAATCGGTTCATAAACGACGAAGTTATCCCCGAACATACATTAAAAAAGAATATATACGGTCGAATTGAGTAACCTCTTCCTTTTTTGAAATCGGTTAAAAACGCTGTGTTTGAGAGCGCGCTCGCGGCGATACGCCGGCGTGTCGCTGCGAGAGCGCGGCGAGTCGCGACGCTAGCGCGGCGATACGCCGGCGATACGCTCGCTTATTGCCACTCGTCGCATCGCCGGCGATACGCTCGCTCGTGGAGACGGCTCGGGACGGCTCCATAGAGAGTGTATAGAAATAGGTGGCTCGACGATACTATCGCCGGCGATACGCTCGCTCGTGGAGACGGCCCCTTAGACGTCGAGTCGAACATTATTGTTAAAACAATGACCGCATTTGTAAGAAAAATACTACAATACGACTACGACTACGCTTGGACGTATTGTATTATTTATTCTATGTTGCTGATTTGACTATTTTTTCCTTGATGGCATTTTTGCAAGGACAGAAGTTAACAAGTTGGTTTTCAATTTGACAGTATTTTTAATGTAGAGTCAAAATTTTTTACTCAAAGTACCGATTTTAATGATTGTTTTTGTATTCGAAAGCCGGTGCTTGTCATTTGATCGCATTCAAAGAGCGAGATCTAATAGTGCTTTTCGAGGGATCCCTAATAATTTGTAATTTATTATACTTATCAATGCAAATGGAAGTCGATTTTTTAAATTTCAAATTCAAATTCAAAATCATTTATTTCGTCATAAGGTGCATGTCACACACTTAACGAAAGTCAAAAAATAAAATAATATCATTTACATAAAGTAAACAAAAATAACAAAAGTTAAGGCAGCAAAAAATCAAACAATAAAAAATAAAATTTATATCTTAACACTAGGTACATTACAAGCTTACGTAATGTACCCAGTGTTATAAGCAGCCTTAACTTAGTCAAAATATTAAGTTATAATGTCTCGGTAGACATTACCTACCTACTTTATCCTCGGCTTTATTAAATGTTACAATAAATAACAATTTCCCTAATGTAGGCCGAGAGAAAAAAAGCCGGAGGAAAAAAAACTCTCGGTACTCTTTTAAAAAAATGCAGTCAGATACAAGATAAAAACGCAGTAGTGGACCATGAAATAATCAGGACAAACACGAGACAGCCAATCGTGCGTGCCGAGACCACCACATGCCACCTGCTCACAATATATGTAACTATCTATTTACAGCGGGTCATAGACATAGCCTGGTCGAGCTTTATTCAATCCCATGCCTTTTCATCATTGAGATAATCATTAATGGTATAGTAGGCTTTACTACATAAAACTCGCTTAATAACTTTTTTAAACTTCAAAAAAGGCAGAGATTGAAGCGCAGCCGGAATCTTATTATATATAAGGATAGACATTCCTATAAAGGAACTACTTTTTTTTTGATTTGAGAACCAACACAACCATATGGTTGATATTTTATGAAATTGTGATTGAAACGCACAAAATTAATTTAAGATGTCACAGGAAGATTGAGCAAAGGCTACTTATATTTTGAAGCTATACTTCTTTCGGCGCGTTAGGAAAAAATGATGAAAGTAAATATTTACGACGCGCGCGCACTCCGTCTCAAAAAACCGTCACCCTGAAGTTAACTACTCAACGAAGAAGAAGTTAGCAACGTGAAGTGAGCTAAGAGCCAATGAAGAATAACTTCTTACAAGCGTACATAAGTACACACTCACTTTTAATTTTTATTTTAAGCATGTTTATATTTAGCTTCATGGTTTGAAAGAAAAAAGATATCTTTTGTTAGACGTTAGATCTTGCATAAAATACAGCGCCAATTATAAATTGACTAGCCTATTGGCGCAGTATGTAGCGACGCTGCTTTCTGGTCCAGGGGGTTGTGGGTTTGATTCCCACCCCTAATCTGGGTGTAACATATATGTAAATTTATCGAAAAAAATATGTATGTATACTAATCGGCTGTTACCTATAACACAAGCGTTAAGTTGCTTAATACTTGCTTCCCTTAGGAACAGACGATCGTGTGTGCATGTTGTAGATATTGACTTATTATTTAATTACAAGTAGAACCACGGTCCCCAGCTAGTCCCAGCGCGCTCCTCGCACATTCACACACGTTAATACCTCTTAGAGCCGAAGTCATCGATATTTGAGCACAAAAAGCCCAGCGCTGGGCTAATGACGAGGAATCTCTTTGTGTCCGCTCGGTATTTGTTCCGCGAACCCACCGACAATTATACGTTTTGCGGCGACAGAATTCATCGACGGGGCTTGTTTTTAATTGTCGACGTTTTTGGGTTCCTTTGGTAGCTTCACTTGCAAATATATTATATTTAATTGTAAATTTATAGAATAAAGTATTAAATAAACAGTTAAATAAGTCTCTAATTGTGATGATAAGAACAGAACAAATCAGAAATATAGAAACTGTGAAAAAAGTATGTAACTATACTAATATTATAAAGCTAAAGAGTTTGTTTGTTTAATTAAGCGCGCTAATCTCAGAAACTACTGGTTCGAATTGAAAAATTATTTTTATGTCGGACAATCCATTTACCGAGGAAGGCTATAGGCTATATTATAAAATTTAAGTTCCGTTTTTTCTCAAATAAACGCTGGTGAAACCGCGAGGAACAGCTAGTATACATTAATAAGAACTGTTTCTTTAGTTCAATAATCTACGGGATCGATTTGACGGTTTTATCTTGCATTAAACTATCCATATAAGAAAAAACTTTAGGCTATAAAATATCACGACACTATTGCAACAATAAAAAAAACGAACAAAACAACATTAAAAGGCTTGTACAGTAAAAAAATTAATATTTTTTTAGTCTGTGACAAAAAAAATTAAGCAATTTTTATCGCCTATTCCAATTTAACATTTAACAAGATTTATACAATTATTTATTATGTTATGAATATTGTCATAATTCTCGAACCTGTGTAACTCGTTCTCATCTCGGAGCCTAAACAGCCTCTCGCTAATAATGGCCCGATGTCACATAATGTGAACTAAAATTCACATTTACTTTATCATTAATTTTAATATTAATTGAAATATTAATATTGAAATCTAGAATAATATAATTCATATCTATCTAGGAAATAATAAATAAATAAATATCTACACAATACACACACGGTCGTCTGTTCCTAAAGTAGGCAACTTAATGCTTGTGTTATAGGTAACAGCCGACTGGTATAGCTAAATTTTTTTTTTGATAAACATACTTATAAATACTACATATATAAATATATAAATAAATATGTATATTACACCCAGACTCGGGGTGAGAATCGATCCCACAACCCCCGGAGCAGAAAGCAGGGTCACTACAAACTGCGCCAACGGGCTAGTCAACTTTTTTTAATATATGTATACAGCGTGGTGGATTAAGCTCTGATCCTTCTCCTACATGGGTAAAGAGGCCTGTGGCCAGCCTGCAATCGGAAGTGGCAGGCTGAAGCAAAAGAGTACAATAAATATTATTACCGCACTAATGTGTTTTCGACATGTCATTAAATGAATCTTCGCCTTCTTTCTTTTCTTAAATCACTCTTTCCATTCCTCAGTGTTAGACGAACCGCAAGTGCGTTGATGTCTTTATAAGGAAATCATACATACATACATATATTCACGCCTGTATCCCAGAGGGGTAGGCAGAGATTACGTCCCTCCACCTGCCACGATCCTGACAAACCTCTCGTGCCTCATCTACAGTCATGCATCTTCTCATACACTGTCGGCGATTGTGCGTACTTCTTACTTGGCCGATTTCCAAGACTTCTCGGATTTGATCCTCGAAAGTCCTTCTTGGACGGCCTTTCGGAACTACGCCCGCCAATTTACTTTTGTAGATACTTTTCGTCGTTTTCGTCGTTTTTTTGATTTCCTTATTCTTTATAAGGAAATCAAAATTAACAAAATTTGAGGAGTTTGTCTGCTCTGTCGGATGTCGCTATTCTTTTTTTACTACTACTAGACTATAGACGCCTGCAACACCAGAAGCATCCCTACCCCAGACCCTGTCTAGCAGCTGTATTATTTAGCTGTGATCTTCTGTAAGGTCGAGTTACATACCCAGTCGGGTTGCTCCTAAAGATCAAAATATTTCCTGCTGTGCGCTACCTCAGTGAATATATATGTATAAAGTCGGCTGTTGCCTATAACACCCGCATTAAGTTGCTTGCTATGCATGTTTATAAAAATATATGTAAAAATATCAGTCGGCTGTTACCAATAACACAAGCCTTAATTTGCTTGCCTTAGGAACAGTGCATGTAATTTTTATTTATTTTATTTATTTATTTAGTTTTTGACAATTCTTCTTAGCAGAGTCTATATTCTGAATAGCTTAATTTAATTATAATTAATTTAATAAAAAGTAATACTGAAATAGATTGTAAAACGAAGATTTAAAAGTGCTTAAAGTCCTTGTATTAAGAATTTTTCAATTAGGTTTCTAGTATTAAATTATATTATATTGTAATAATAATAAGTTATAATTTAATAATAATACTACATAGTTACATGTGAATCAGATCCCATAAAAGTTTCCGTAACATAAATTGTTTATACATTTTAAAGTTTGAGCTTAGAACAAGAAACACGTTTGTATGGGACCCCCGCTGAGGGAGGCCTCAGCAATGGAGAGCGAACTTAGCATTTAAAATAGTTTTAGAATCCAAGAATAAAGTAAAATACATAAACTTCCGGCTAAAATCCTTCATATCCGGTATACCTACCGGTGACACCGTTATATTTTATAGCCCTTTTAGATAAGATAATAGTTATATTATTATAATAATATAATCTTTATATAGATATAATGATCGTGATTATATGAACAAATAAACCTGTTTTATTATATCTTATACATTTGGAAAGTTTGTTTGTATCTTTTTTTATTCAAATTAGCTCAAATGCCCTTTTGAGGCGTCATTTTACGGATTAAAATTATAATAGTTTTTGATAAATCTCTATATATGAATCGCTAAATGTGTTGCTAGGCGCAAATCTCGAGAGCAGCTGAACCGATTTCGCTAATTATTTTTTTATAATATTCCTTAAAGTACGAGGATGGTTGTTACGGAGAGAAAATTTTTAAAAATTGCCTGAATAAGTCTAAAAACAACACTTTTCTATATTCCCATACAAGAGATTCGTATTTATACTTAAAAGTCAATTTGAACTTTAATATCATACCATAAAGTTTGAGTGTTAGAGGAGGGGTTCCGGGAAGGATAAATATTAAAGATACGACTGTTAGGCGGTATGAAGTTCGCCGGGTCAGCTAGTTTATTATAAAAGCTTGGTGTTGTCTCTTGTCAAAGAATTCATTGTAATATGAAACATTGAATGGCACCTCGGTTGCTTAAAACCGAATAAAATCATATAAAAAATTTCGATTCGGCTGGACATCGTTCTATAGCTTAGTGGCTAGAGCACCGGACACGGTATCGGTATATCGGGGGTGTGGGTTCGAATCCCGCTGGATCAATAATTCTGATATGATAATAAAAAACATTTTCAAATTTCCTCATGTGTGGGAAACACAAACAAAAATACGAATTAAATTTATTATAGTTAGAGTGAAATATTACAAAAAGTTCTGTTTCAGAAAATCTCGAAAAGTAAAGCTTAAGATAACACGCTGTGACTTATTGGATTGGAATGTTACCTCTCCATAAAATGACGTCACCATAAGAATGTTACATTTTGTACACCCGCTCTATGCCACCCCTTGTCTACAATTATCACTATTCTGTGTCTCTTTCTCTCTCTTTGGTGGTGGTTAATGACTTTTTGTGTTATGTACATTATTTCTTTAATTTCATATATGTAATCATATAATCTTTAAATATAAAAATATATACTAAAACAACGAACCTAAAACTATAAGACCTTAAAAAATATAATATAATAACTAAAATATATTATTAAAAGCATTCCTATTAGGCAAGGTTCCGAAGATACTGGCAGCGTTCCCTCTTTGGATAGCTAGACTAATATTCTTTGTCCGATGTCCGAGCTGCCAGCTCTTCGGTCTCCTGTGATGTCGACTAACCTTTTAGCTATTTCCTTAAAAAGCCTTATGGCACTAAATTTTTTCTAAATAATCTTGAAAACTTTAAATTTTCTCAAATATTACTACAAAATTGCGCGCGTACAAAGTACACATGTCAGAAGTGAAAGTTCTTTGGCAAACTAATTAAAAAAAATTAATTAAAAAAACAAAAAGCCAACGTCACGCGACGTTCCCAGGCGGTCACCCATCCAAATACTGACCGCACCCGACGTTATCGCGTCACACGTTCTCTCAAATTTTACCCACATGCGCCTAAAGAAGTTTCACTTCAAAAATAAAGTTGTGGCAGCTTGTAACAGACTGATCACTGTCACCAGTCTCGGGTTCGATCTTGTTCGTGATAAATATTTATTTAGATAATATAAATGTTTGTGGTGGTCTGAGTATTCGTGTTTTGTGTTTTTTATGTCATAGTAATTTTCATTTTATTATAAAAACTAGCTTCTGCGCGCGACTTCGTCCCCGTGGAATAAAAGGGAAAAAAACCCCGATTTTGAAACATTCTTCATTGGTGCTACGCTCCTATTGGTCTTAGCGTGATGATATATAGCCTATAGCCTTCCTCGATAAATGGGCTATCTAACACTGAAAGAATTTTTCAAATCGGACCAGTAGATCCTGAGATTAGCGCGTTAAAACAAACAAACAATCAAACAAACTCTTCAGCTTTATTATATTAGTATAGATGAATGAATGAAATATTCTTTTCACAAAAAGTGAATGTCTTTCAATAGCGAAAAAGAACGAATGATTTCGCTAATGTCACGAAGAATGAAGCCTTTTGCTTACATTTCAAGGGTGGCAAAGAAGCGTACGGCTCACCTGATGGTAAGCGATTACCGTAGCCTATAGACGCCTGCAACACCAGAAGCATCGCAAGCGCCTTGCCGACCTACCACTGACTCTGTCCAACAGTTCTCTACATTACTCCCACGGAAACACAATATTTCTTGAGAACAGTATTATTTAGCTGCGATCTTCTGTAAGAACGAGATACAGTCGGAATGCTGCAGATATTGAGCACGATATACACCACTAATAGGTAGGGATCTCCTTGACTCTCCTTGAGCTTGATGACGTCGTAAGGTCACCAAAAATTGATTTTTGATATAATTATTTTTTATGTATAATGTTTAATTTAATTGATTTATGAAATAAACAAAAATTGATTCTTTTATTTGATGGTAAGTCCTACAAATTGCACGGTACGTTATCTGCTGCTCTATCTCCTGCTTACTCTATCATCTACCACAATCGAGAGTTTTCGAAGAGGAACTTTTTGTTCGTCTCATCAAAATGAAGCTACTGCAGAAAATTAGCTTGATACTAATCAGGTGAAAAATATGTACTAGGGATTCCGTACTATAATTAAAATATTGCTAAAAGAATGCAAATATAATGTGGAATGTAAAACTAACTTAAATATTAATTCGGTGTAGGACTACCCGCAGCGAACGATGTCGACATTTATCAAAGAGTCATAAAAGTCTCGTCATTTTATATTGCCTAGTGTGACGTTCACTATCTACAGCAATAATGAAACTGTAACAGGTTCAATTCTGAATCTATATAAATAAAAATTATTCGCAGATATGTATGTACATAACTTACAAACGACAGCAGCAAAGTGGATCATTTTTTTAAAAGTGAAACTTCTTTAGGCGCATGAGGGGTAAAATTTGAGTGACCGGTAACGCGGCAGCGTCATGACAGTCAGTACTTGGATGGGTGACCGCCTGGGAACACCGCGTGACGTTGGTTTTTTGCTTTTTTTTTCAATTAGTTTCTTTTTGTATTTTAAATTAGTTTATTTTTTAATTAGTTTGCCAAAAATGCTATATTCAAGAAAAAATGGCAATACGAAGTTATATTTCTCTCTGCTGCTCATTCTTGGTGTACAATAAAGTGTTTTTATTATTATTACAGTTTTGGAGGGTATTTTGTCGTCATATATATATATATATATATATATATATATATATTGTCAAATCCGTAGAAGCTACGATATTTACTTTTTCATTTTTTGTGTATTTCTATTTATTAGAATAAAACTTGGTGTAACTTAAGTTCAAACTATAAGATATTGTATACTTTTCATCCCAAAACTCAGTAAGGTTCTCTTATAGATGAAAGTCTCAAAAACAGATCGCGAACAAAACCGCATCTCCAGCTAGTCACAGAACTCGTTTCCGTAAAACCGCTAAATTTGTCTCAACTTAGCATTTGTCCATTTTTATCGCTTAACGGTTTCCACAATATTTCGACGCCTCGCAATAAAAATAACGCGCTACTTCATATACATGTCTTTGGAAATGTTACTCGCGTTGACTTTTTACGGCCATTTTGAATATTGGTAACGGTGTGTCTCAGCTCCGTCACACGACGGGAGTTTACTCCTTAAGATCGATTGATGTGATATTTAAAAATTAATTTATTTACTTAATTAACAATAAAACCCTAAAAACTAAACTTAAACGGGTGCTTTCTATTCGTATTGGAACAGTAAGCGCTATATACCTATTTATCTTACATAAATCATTTCATTTAATTTCATGACTGAATATATTTATTTATGCATTTATTTAGTATACTAATAAGCTAATAACATACATAATATAATATATTTAGTAAGGGGTTATTCATAAATTACGTAAGGATTATTTTGGCCTTTTTTAGCCCCCTTAACGCCCCTATAATATTTAAGGTACGTATGATTTTTTAAGCCTATCTTTACCTAAGATTCCGTTTCGTTTTACAAAATAATTAAATGTAACAAAAGGTTAAGTTACACTAAAACTTCCAGTTTCACGTAAATCAACGATTATTAATCCCTGCAAATGAATTATAATCCACGCCAAACCACTTCACCGCGCGATTTCTAATATAAAATATCATCTTCCCCTAGTTAGCAGCAGATATTTAGATATTCCCTCCTCCCCCTCCCCCTCAGGACCCGTAATTAATGAATGGTCCCTAAATGCAATACGCGTAATATTTACTTTTATGTTTAGCCACGACTAATGGCAATGGCTATAATAAGTATCCCAAGTTTTAGTAACAATTTATTTTTCTGGTACTTACAAAGTATATCCAAATATGAACCCGTAATCTTTGGTATATTAAACAGTAGGTATTAAACAGTGATCCACTGGACCTCCACTCAATTACCCATTAAAAGTTTTAATGAATATTTTAAGGCAAATAAATCAACAAACGAGACGCCATAAAATGCTGTACATACTGTGAAGCACGGATTGAGAAATATAACATTATTAACATATAAAATATTTAAATAACGTCTTTACGTCGTGTAATAGTTTTTGATAAATATGGTAATTGATAGTTATTATTTTAACGGACTTTAAATAATTGTGTTTGCTCGCAAACGATAACACAGTTCCACTACCACCTTGGAAATTAAAAAGCCGACCGATGGCGGAATAACCATCCAACAGCTGGCTTTGAAGTACACAGGCCGAAGACGGTCAGCAGCGTCTTCGGTGCGACGGCGCCAGCCCTGCGGTCACCAACCCGCCTGCCCAGCGTGGTGACTATGGGCAAAACACATGAGTTCACGCCAATAATGGCGTGAACTTGTGGAGGCCTATGTCCAGCAGTGGACTGCAATAGCCTGAAGTGTGTGTGTGTGTGTGTGTGTGTGTTACCTCATAACTTTTTACTGCGTGGACACATTTCCATGATTCTTTTTTAATCGAAATCTGGAACTTGTCATGATAAGTGTCTTTTTAAGATATATCTAATAGCGCGTATTTACTTGCCTATTTATTCGTCTACCTACGCTATATTACTGGACGATGTAATTGAAGTCGGTTTTTTCTTGTTTGTGAGCAAATCATGAGGTATGGTCTAAAAACAACGATTTTTCATTAAAAATTTTAAGTCACTTACATTACATGGAAAATTGATAATAATACAAGAAGTGTCCAGCAATTCATAGAAATATTGGAAATTGATTTTGTTTGTAACTAATTCTTTTTCGTAAGAAATCAGACGAAATAACTTTATACAAATAGGCTTCGAAGGCACCCACGAATCGCCATTTTACAATTAATCAAATTATTGATCATAGTATGAAACTAAAACCGATTTGGAACGTAGATTTTGCAGAGAAGAATAGGCAAGAAATTCCGCAGTTACTCTTCAAAAAAGCTGTACTTTAACATAAAAATCAGTAATATCTTGCATGAAATACAGCGTCACTAAGTCCACACATCTTCATCATTTTGTAATCCTTAACTGGCTATTAATTTATTTTTAAAACAAACTAAATATCAACTTTATTTACTTATATTTTTCATGTATGTACTCTTTATGACCTGTTGACATGTAACGACCTTCCCTTCGTCTGAGTTACGACTCAGTCGATGTGTGAACGGAGGAAGGGCTATTAAAACTAGTTAGCTTCAGATTTTATTATAACTAGCTGTGGCCCGTGGTTTCACCCGAGCAGGATAAAATGTACTAAAATATTATGCAGCCTATGGATAACAAAAATTATTTTTCAATTCGAATTAGTACTTCATGAGATTAGCGCGTTTATACAAACGAACAAAGTCTTCCGCTTTATACTATTGAGTAGGTATTGATAAAGTTATTAAAATAAATATGGCATTTTTTTTATAAATAACTAGCCGACCTGTGCCCACTTCGTTGGGCGTTAATTATTTTTGTGATGCAAATATATATGAGTAGTAAAGTTTTCATCTCGCTCGCATTTCTCGGACCTGATTTACATATACTAATATTTTTCACAGATTTTTTTGTTCAATAACAATAAAATATAGCCTATATCACTCCTGAATAGTGTAGCTTTCTGTTGGTGAAAGAATTTTCATAATCGGATGAGTATTTGCGAAGATTACCCCCTACAAACAAACAAAATTAAAAACTTTACCTCTTTATAATATTAGTATAGATAACCAGCTAATGTTGAGCACATTTTTTAATTAAAATTGTTAACTGAAATATATTGATTTTTGGTAGATAAAATGTATGTATGTATATACCTACCTACTACTTTTTTTTTCAAACAGACATACATATATTAATAACTTTTACCAATATAAACATACTAGCTGACCCCGCAAACGTTGTTTTGCCATATATGTTATTAACCCCCGCAACCCCCTCTTGTGGGTGGAATTTCGTAAAATTCGTCTTACCTGACCTCTACTCGGCGAAAGGAATATTCTATATAGGTGATGAGTCAATGGGTGGAAATCTCTTTTATATATATAGATAGAGATATTACAATAAGGCTCTGGGTTGGAATCGAATCAAAACTCAAAAAAGCAGGGTCACTATTGCCCAGCGAAGCAGATCTTGACCTAGTAGATGTCACTCAAGAAAAATACCAACATTTCTATAATTTTTTATCATCGCCGCGGTCACCAGTTTTTATGTCATTCACGGATTTCTTTCTGTGCAGCGTGTCATGGGGCAATGGGGGCATTCCATACGGCGAGTCAAGTGCGATCTTGACCAGTTTATTGATGGGGAATTTAAACCTTTTTTGAATTAAAACTATTATTTAAAATAATTATATTATTTATTACAACGCGCCACAAAGCGCTTGCGATCCTTCCAATGTTGTACCTACTGTAACCGCTTTTTTTATGTAACTAGATCAGCAAACAAACGTACGGCTCACCTGATGGTAAGCGATTACCGTAGCCTATAGACGTCGGCAACACCAGAAGCATCGCAAGCGCGTTGCCGACCCTACCCCAATTCCACCAAGAAGCTCTGGTCCCCTTACTCACCAACAGGAACACAACACTGCTTGAAAGCAGTATTATTTAGCTGTGATCTTCTGCAAGGTCGAGGTACTACCCCAGTCGGGCTGCTCCGTATTTTGAGCAGGAAATTTCCTGCTGTGCCCTACCTCAGCTACCGCTTACCAGGTAGTCTGTATAAGCATACATTGCATACATATGCTGACCTAATTATATAATAAAATGGATAAAAAAGTGTGTGTGTAGTTATGAACGCGCGTAAGAAGTTATACTTCAAACTTCAAGCTAGATTATTAAAATACTTCCAAAAAAACTTACCACTTAATAATTAGACAATAAGTCCACAACGCCATCTCTTAGAAATGATAAAGACTACTTTCTTGTTTTAGTACACAACGCCATCTCTCAGAAATGATAAAGACTACTTTCTTGTCTGCAAAACTAGCGGCATCTATTCATGCATGCTTGAACTACGTCGTATCCACACGCGCATTGTAAAAATTTACTCTCATCATAACGCGCCAAAAGAAGTATAACTTCAAAAATGATGGAAATAATTGTATAAATAATTTCAAACATCTGACGGAACCCCAACCTGGTCTCCAAGTCGTGACCCCGCCGTTCTGACCGTCCGGTCAGCCGTCACGATGCCTTTGTTGTACGAATTTTTGTCTCTGTGCTTGTTCCCACGCAGCGACGGATTATAAATGTTATTTTATTATTTCTTTTATATATAATCTACAGCTGCGTGCGTATTAAAAGTGTTTTATGACTAGCTAAGACACCTGGTTTCACTTGAATTTATTAAAGTATACTTGTACAAACCGTTATCCTGTCTCTACATTTTGATACGATGATAGCGACCGTTACTCATAGTAGGGAATATATCCGCCAACCCGCATTGGAACAGCGTGGTGGATTAAGCTCTGATCCTTCTCCTACATGGGGAAAGAGGCCTATGCTCAAGAATGGGATATTACAGGCTGAAGCGTAATGATTTTCTGACAATAACATAGAAAAATGTTTTGCAATAAAGGAAAGAGAGGATAAGCGAAAATTATAACTATTTATAAGTATTTACATGAAATATTTGTAAGGCTTTTTACTTGTGTACAAAACAGACGCTTCTTGCTAGTAGAATAATAATTCTAACTCATGATTTTGTTATGCTTTAAACATAAAAAAACACAAATAAAATCATTTTTTTTTAATACATCCAATCCATCCAACTTTAAAATTATAAACATATAAACAAACACACACATAATGTATGAACACAGATAATAGATCTACACAAACACATGTCACGGCACTCTCAAAGACTTACGCATCATTAACATTTAAATCATTAAAAAAAATACAATCCTTCGCCATTTAAAACACAATAAAACTCCCGACACATACTCTCATAAATTTAGATAAAATACAGATATAAATATATGTACAATAAACCTCGCGGAATGTTATAAAATGCATAGCTTGTTTATTTAATCTGTGAACGAAAATATGGCGCGTAGATTTTTATTACTCAGCTTCAAGTATAATTTATTACTTTTGTGATATTTAATAGTTTAAATGTTTAATAATACTAGTCGATTAGTACGGTTTAAATTTATAAAATAGATTTAATTTTTAATTGGGGCATTATAATATTCTTGGGGTTGTTATATACCGGCGGAATGCTGGTATATTGATTTCTCTTGATGGACTTCTTGTCAGGATAATGAAAGTAACGTTGTTTGAATTTACTGTTTATTCAAATATGTTCACGTTACAATTAACATTGAAGAGAGCGTTGCACTATAGGTTACAGAGGCGTTTTGATATTAAGGACTGATATGTTCAGCCTGTATCGGATGGATACTGAATCTAGTCTGACGCTTACCGATGGGTGTTCGGTATTTATTATTGAGTTACACGACTCCCACTTTCTCGGTTCGCTTGCATTCGGTCCGTTCGCAGAACGGTTACGATTTATGAGGTAATGACAAAACAATTGACCATGGGAACGTTCGTTGGAGTATTGTTTAAGATCTATAAATTTAAGCGTGTGCGACAAATTGAAAAGACAATAACGAGTCGACACTTCAAGCTGTGATATGCAAGTACAATGGTTACATCGATAACAATAACAAACTAATAAGACAATAAGTTGAATAGATTAACATGTGCGTAAAGTTATTTAGTAGCTAGTTCAATGGGTTCTTTACTTTAATGTGACAATGGAGGTTGAGTTATGGGCGAGTTACAATTGAGTAAAAACAATAGACTCGTTAACAATAGCAAAACTAAAAGATAAATTATAAACATATGTATATGTACATACCAGTACATAACACCTCCCCACTTAAAGTGAACAACGGGGTTTACAAGTTGTTTACAAAAGTTTGTTTACATAAACTGAAATATTGAAAGTTACGCTCTCATTAATATAAAATAACAACTAATTAAACTTACACAATGACATAGTTCTTGTCTCTGAACTTAATGTTCTCATAAACAGTGTGTCTTACAGTAAGTATTCCTTATTCTAACAAGATTACACAAATTCTATTAAATGTTGGCTTACAATTATTTCTTATTCTTAAACACATTAGTAACAATAAATTTCATAATTCGTTATTTATTAGTTAACATAAAAATTTTCTTTATTTTGTTTCATTACAATGTTTTAACAACAATTTCATGATTTTTTTTTTATTTATTTATTGGTTAACATAAAAATCTTTTCTTCTTTTGTTTAATACGACATTTTTTTTAATATTTTCCTTTAAAATAAAATACATGTCTACCTTAAATTTAACACAAGTGCTTAATTATTTAAATTATAAGTATACTTAAATCTAGAATGAGACTCTACGCTTGGGGATCTAGTTATTCTAAGTGGTTGTCTTACTATGCTATCCTCATCATCTGTTTCAGTTATTTCATCCAGAGTACTACTTACTGCCATTCTAACTGAGGCTTCTGCCTTATTATTTCTTCGATTACACTGGTTAAATATTTGTACGCAACATCTACAATTATCGGGGTCGTGGTTATTACAAGTAAGTGTTTTATATAATTGCGTTATTTTACAAAACTTAAATATTAAATATAGTAATATACTTATACATAAACAATAGACTATCCATGATATATGGCTTTGAGGTAGAAACTCAAAGGTTTTATTAAGATTATTTGTTAACTTATCATTTAATGATTCCAATGTTTTGTTTCAGGTAATGCTGATTATTCATTATTCAGTATATACTTGTCTTGGAGCTATTATATATGGAAGTAAAACATTTTGTTTGGCAAATAAAATTGAATTTAATAACATTTCGATGTTTTCATAAATTTCTTCACTTAATGAACTTAATGTAATGAAATGAGTACTAACCGTTGATTTTAAATTTATAAGTGTTAAACTTGCATCAGTATTATTTATAAATGTATCAATGATCTTAAAGTTTTTTAATATTAATTTTTCATTTTCATTTAATTTCTTAATCGTAGAATTAAAGTTTTGTATTGCTGATTGTGTGAGTCGAATCTGGTTTTTCATTAACTATATATCTTTTTATCGTCTTCAATGTCGTCGCGATCGCAATGAATAACCTACAGGAGGTTTAATAATCCTTTTAATTGTGGGTTTTCTTTTTATTACCGTTTTACTTTTTTCGGTGTTATTCTTATTAGCTAATTTAATACGATTCACGTGAACTCTGACATGTTTTCCTTTTTCGGTTTTTATTATAACATTCGCGTTAGGTTTAATTGCAATTATAGTGTAAGGGCCTTTCCAATTTGGTATGAGCTTATTAGGGCTTTTATAATTTAAATATACTTCGTCATTAATTTTATATTTATGAACGTTATGTTTTTCGTCATATCTAACCTTAGATTTTTCCTTACTAACTATTAAATTATCTCTCGCTATTTTCAAAGTTTTATTCAATTTGTACTTAAGATTCTGTATGTAATCATTGTAATTAGGTTCATTAACATTTTCTATTGAGCTAGGTAAGTTAGGTTTTTGTCCAAAAACTAGTTCATGTGGGGTAAATTTACTGCTACTGTGTATACTTGTATTATAAGCAAACATTGCTAGGGGAACATAGTCATCCCAATCGTTTTTATCGCTTGAAACGTATTGTTTTAAATAATCTTTCAATGTGGAATGGCTTCTTTCTAAGGCTCCATTCGTTTGGGGGTGATAGGCTGTTGAAGTTAATTTTTTGATCTTAAATATATTTGCAATATCTTTTAATAAATTCGACATAAATTCTGTACCTTGATCAGTCAATATTGTCTTAGGTATACCGAAATAAGTCATAAACAATATTAATTTTCCGGCTACTGTTTCTGCATCGTGTGAAGGCATACTAAAAGATTGCGAGAACTTTGTTAAATCGTCTTGTAATGTTAGTATATATTTATTTCCTTTAGAGGTTTCAGGTAATGGACCTACAATATCCAAAGCTACTCGTTCGAACGCGTATGTCGAAGTCGCTGTTATGATCATCGGTGCTTTAATCTTTTTCCTCACAGTTTTATTTATTTGACATTGCTTACAATTTCTTACATAATTAATTATATCTGATTTCATATTAGGCCAATTGTATTGGGTTTTTATTCGTGAATACATTTTAATTATTCCGTTATGACCGGATGATGTACTATTATGATTTTCCATCAATATGATAGGTATTTCGTCGGCATTCGGGTTTATTATTTTATTATGGCACATTCTAATGGAAATGTCTAAATTTCTAAATATATAAAAGATAATTTGTTTTACTTTATCTGGGTGAAGAGAACTATAAGAATCTTTGAAGTTCGGTAAGTATATGAGCTTAATTTGATCTTTAATGAGTTCTTCGCGTAGATTTCGTAAAGTATAGAATAAGTCTTTCGGGGTTAAAGTATCGTAATGATTATATTTAGCAATACAATGATATATGACTTGTTTGTCGGATGAGGTTTTATAAATTTTATATATTTCTCTAGGTTCTGAAAGTAAAATATCAATATCATTTCCTCGGGAAAAAGTTTCAATTACATAAGGGTCTTCCTCATCAAGGTTTATGTTTGTAAAGTAGGCAATATGTCTATGTTTATTATCGAGAAGTCGTTCATTTATTTCAAGAAAGTCTTTTATTGTAAATTCATTATTCTGTAAGAAAAAATTCTGGAAGTCTGTATATGTTTCTAAAATTTGTAAAGTACTATTAACGGTATTTATTTGAATACGCGATAAACAATCTGCGTTTGAGTTTACTCTTCCGGGTTTATGGATAATTTCATAATCAAACTCTTCTAATTGTAGACGCCATCTAACAAGTTTACTACCTGGGTCTTTTACGTTAAAAAGCCAAGATAAAGGTCTATGGTCATTTCTAAGTTCATTACATATCCTTTTATATCGTGAGAGTTTACTGTTTTCATTAATATTAGAATTATAATTACATGTTAGCTTAGAATAGTTATCATTAAACAAAGTGGCGAGATTATTATTATCTCCCATAATACTTAAACGATTGGCGGCATTAACATCGCCTGTACAATTAAAACAACTCGCGATATTTTCATCGCGTATATAATTAAAACATTTCGCGGTATTTTCATCGCTTATATACTTAGAACAACTGGCGGAATTATCGTCGCCTATATAATTAAAACATTTCGCGGTATTTCCATCGCTTATATAATTAGAACAACTGGCGGAATTATCGTCGCCTATATAATTAAAACATTTCGCGGTATTTTCATCGCTTATATACTTAGAACAACTGGCGGAATTATCGTCGCCTATATAATTAAAACATTTCGCGGTATTTTCATCGCTTATATAATTAGAACAACTGGCGGAATTATCGTCGCCTATATAATTAAAACATTTCGCGGTATTTTCATCGCTTATATAATTAAAACACTTGGCGGAACTTACATCGCCTATATAACTTAACGATTCTAATTTTATTTTTATTTCTTTAATATCAACCTTTTTATCTAAACAATTTAAAATCGATACGAAAGCCTGGTTATTTTCATCAACTTTAGTGACGCAACTGGATAAATATACTCCGTCTATGATTCTTTTATTTTCCACATAACCCTCTTTTATTCCGGGGTTTAAAACATTAGCCTTTATCAACGTTTCCGTTCGCGCGTTCAATGTATATAGAGTATTATTCATATCGGTAAATTATTTATATATATATTTTTTATTTATTTATATACTAATGATTTGTCTTTATTTAATTCGTTACTTCAATTTATTTAATAATAGTGATTATAAAAAAAAATTTATGAAAATTATTTTATTTAATTCGTACGTTAGGTATTTATCGAGAAAAAAAAATAATAATAATGATAATGAGACTAGCAGATTGGCAGATGAAATAGTGAAACAGTGAATTTATAGAACTTACAGTAGTATCATGGTCGTAGTCGATAGTTTCATCGGGGCCACGCCTGAAGCTGCTCTGCTGAGGGATGGTTGAGTTGCTCTCTGTAGCCTTTGTGTAGTGTCGCCTGTAGCTGCTCCTCTTCTTTTCAGGAAAAACACCGTCGTATGTCGAGGCCAGACCAAAACCGTCGTGTTGAACCTGATGCTCGTCGCCGTCGTCGCCTGTCTTGCGTTATCGCTTTTCTTTAGGCCAAAACCGTCGCGAATAGAGCTTCCTTTGCCGTCGTCGCCTGTCTTGCGTTGTCGCTTTTCTTAGGCCAAAACCGTCGCAAGGGATGTGCCACCAGAGCTTGGGATTCTTCCTTGACTAAAAGCCTGGAGACTACCTTCTGTTTTCTTTCTTGAGAAGTGTCGAGTGGAATCCCACTTCTGACACCAAAATTTTGTTATATACCGGCGGAATGCTGGTATATTGATTTCTCTTGATGGACTTCTTGTCAGGATAATGAAAGTAACGTTGTTTGAATTTACTGTTTATTCAAATATGTTCACGTTACAATTAACATTGAAGAGAGCGTTGCACTATAGGTTACAGAGGCGTTTTGATATTAAGGACTGATATGTTCAGCCTGTATCGGATGGATACTGAATCTAGTCTGACGCTTACCGATGGGTGTTCGGTATTTATTATTGAGTTACACGACTCCCACTTTCTCGGTTCGCTTGCATTCGGTCCGTTCGCAGAACGGTTACGATTTATGAGGTAATGACAAAACAATTGACCATGGGAACGTTCGTTGGAGTATTGTTTAAGATCTATAAATTTAAGCGTGTGCGACAAATTGAAAAGACAATAACGAGTCGACACTTCAAGCTGTGATATGCAAGTACAATGGTTACATCGATAACAATAACAAACTAATAAGACAATAAGTTGAATAGATTAACATGTGCGTAAAGTTATTTAGTAGCTAGTTCAATGGGTTCTTTACTTTAATGTGACAATGGAGGTTGAGTTATGGGCGAGTTACAATTGAGTAAAAACAATAGACTCGTTAACAATAGCAAAACTAAAAGATAAATTATAAACATATGTATATGTACATACCAGTACATAACAGGGTATATCATGGATCATTACTGGGGGTGATTAAACACATTGGAAACCTATGTACTTAAAAAAAGGTCCTACAGATTTCTGTTTTCTAATGTTTACGCGAATTTCAATCATGTTTAGGTATTAGGTTTTTAGATGCCCGACGTTTCGGATACTTTACAGCAACCATGGTCACGGGAGGTCCTACACGTTATTAATTGGTTAATTATTATAATCAGAGTCAGCTAGTAATGTTTTAGTTTCTCTAAATAGATACATACGGCAATATGTGTCATAGTCAAAATGATTTAGTAACCCTACTAAGGGGCCTCATTGATTGGGGGTACTACTCTCTGCGTTACTTGGCAATTTAGATTTTGATTTTATATGTACAAAGCTTAGCATATTATTAGCATAGCTACTTGTGACCTTTGTCAATAATGAGATGGGTTTACACCGAAAAAAAAAACATTTTCGAAATAGTAATCTGTTCTCGAGTTCAGCGCTTTTTATAATCTATATTAATAACTGTAACAGGTTCAATTCTGTACATTGAATACATAAAAGAAATTCAAAGGTACTCTTAAAACTAATTTGTAAGTTTATAATAGTTTACGTATTTTTTGGAGATCACCTTACTGTAAATACTGAAGGCAACTTTTTTCTCTATTTTTGTCAATCTATTGTCTATAGATAGCAATACTAAATTACTTCTAATGAAACTTTGTACGATTTAAGTCTATTCACTCAATTTATTACGATTACCTTGAAGAGGGGAGTGAAAGTCTAAATATGTAGTTATAAATAAAGCCGTAGGGACAACTAGTTTATTCTAGAAGAAATTGTATATAATTACATTATTATTTGTTTTAAAAATAAAAAAGGCCAATCATTGTGGAAGGTGATAAGCTACACGGCGTTACGCGGTCGTTGACTCCATGTTGTTTTTATGGATTAAATGTGACATTTTTAGCCTACAAGGCTTCGTAGTTAAGAATTTAGACGATTTCCTGACATTTTTGCTGATGAAATACATTTGTATGTGTCATATAGATGTTTGTGGTCTGGGCGTTTGTTTGTCTTGTGTGTTTTCAGACTCCCGATTTTCGACCCACTAAGTGTGTTTTGCGTATTTTCGAAACATTTTTTTTTTTTTATGTAACTAGGTTGGCAAACAAGCGTACGGCTCACCTGATGGTAAGACCGTAGCCTATAGACGCCTGCAACACCAGAAGCATCGCAAGCACGCTGCCGACCCTATCGCCAATCCCCCCCCAGGAGCTCTGGTCACCTTACTCACCAACAGGAACACAACACTGCTTGAAAACAGTATTATTTAGCTGTGATCTTCTGTAAGGTCGAGGTACGACCCCAGTCGGGCCGCTCCATATTTTGAGCAGGAAATTTCCTGCTGTGCCCTACCTCCGTTGAAAAGAAATCAAGAAATATCAAAGAAAATACTACCTTAAATGAATTTAAAACATTTACTGTACCAAAATGGTTAGATTGAATGGCGTCTCCAACGTTGTCGATATATTAATATTTAGGGATGAAACTGTATAGAGGAGGAATATTAGTAACTAGCGACTTCTGTCCGTCCATATATTTTTACACGATAAGTAATCCAACATATCATATACTAAAATATTCTCCGAAACACGCTGCATCTTATGTTATAAATATTATTCCGATCGGTTCAGTAGTTTTCGCAGTACAACCGAACAAATAAACCGGCTCTCCATTTATTAGTATAGATAATAATTAGGGAGTTCAAAATGAAATCAGTTTATAGAGACCAGGTCATAGATGTCTTAAGATTATGTTTCTTTTACTATGACCTACTAAAACTTGGAAATTTTATTAGATTTATGTAAAAATGTGGTACGATGAAAATCACCTGTAACATCCCAATGCTGGGCATAGACCTCTTTACCCATGTAGAGACGGAACGGAGCTTACGGAGCTTAATCCACAACGCTGCTCCATTGTGGGTTGACGGATGTAGCAATCATCTCGAATTTCCCTAATATTTTCCTACTCGAATGTGACGTTTATTAATTAATAAAACAGTTAATATACATTAATAAACATTTTTACACCTCGCTCGACTTGTTTGAGGTGACAAGTCGTTATGTTAGTTATCAATAAATCATATGTAACTTGATATAATACAAGTTATGTATTCTTATTTGTAATTTTCCAAAGTTTTTTAATTATCTGTTTATTATATTTTGTAGGGATTGGTTAGTATTTCTAATCGACTTTAAGAAAAGGTGGAGGTTCTCGATTCGATTTTACTGGGTGTACCGATTTTGATTATACTTTTTTAAATCTAAAGGTGGTAATTGTCATGGGGTCCCATTTAAATTTCATTAAGATCTGACGACTACTTTTCGATTTATTTTTTAATTTAATTTTGGGTATTTTTCGTTTGCAAGCAAACACAATTATTTACCACAATTATGATCGTAAGGGCTAGCTCGACGACAGTCAAGCCACCATGTATGAGTTTATGTATATTTGTTACTCTTTCAAGCTTAATCTGTTGAACTCTAAACACCTATTTTGGTACATATTTAGAAAATTAAAGACTATCCCAGACTTTAGTTATCTGGGTTTTCAAATACTACCACGGGAGTTTCTTACCGATTATTTTCCCTTGAAACTACTTCCCAATCGACGGTAATTTATAACTGTAAAATGACGATTCAAAAGTGAAGACTACTTATTCAAGTAAGGAGTAAGTATTTTTTTTATTTTATTACTAAAATTATTCAAAAAACGGTATATTTACCATGTTTTTTTATTTTCATATTTTCATTTTTCATTAGCAGCATTGCTAATGCCGTCAGATCTGTCAGCAAACTTCAGTCTCGTGAACAAGACATTCGTAGTTAATCTATACTAATACTAGCTTCTGCGCGCAACTTCGTCCGCGTGGAATAGGATCAATCCTGTCATACATGATTTGTGCGAAACTTTAACCGATTACGCAGCGGAAGCTCTCAAAAGGAAAGAAACTCCGATTTTGAAACATTTTTCATTGGTGCTACGCTCCTATTGGTCTTAGCGTGATGATATATAGCCTATAGCCTTCCTCGATAATTGGGCTATCTAACACTAAAATAATTTTCAAATCGAACCAGTAGATACAACAACACAAACAAACAAACAAACTCTTCAGCTTTATTATATTAGTATAGATTATAAAGCTGAAGAGTTTATTTGTTTGTTAGTTTGAACGCGCTAATCTCATGAACTACTGGTTCGATTTCAAAATTATTTTAGTGCTATGGGCTATCCCAGTTATAGAGGAAGGCTAAGGCTATATATCATTACGCTAAGACCAATAGGAGCGGAGCACCAATGAAGAAGGTTTCAAAATCAGGGTATTTTTTTCCTTTTGAGAGCTTCCGCTGCGTGCGCTGCGTAAACAGAAGTTTCGAAAAAATCATGTATGACAGAATTGTTCCTATTCCACGAGGACGAAGTAGCGAGCAGGAGCTAGTGTCGAAATATCGAGCTCCGCATAATGAAAATGTAAATAAAAAACATGGTAAATATCTCGTTTTTGAATAATTTGAGTAATAAAAAAACCGTTTAATAACCACATTCATCTATACTAATATAATAAAGCTGAAGAGTTTGTTTGTTTGATTGTTTGTTTGTTTGTTTGAACGCGCTAATCTCAGGATCTACTGGTCCGATTTGAAAAATTCTTTCATTGTTAGATAGCCCATTTATCGAGGAAGGCTATAGGCTATATATCATCACGTTAAGACCAATAGGAGCGGAGTCCACGCCGACGAAGACGCGCGCAGAAGCTAGTTAAAAATATATATTTCGATTTAAAACATTTAAATTCAAATACCAGATCATTAATATATGGAATATAATTTTAAGAGATTCCTGGCGCGAAACTGCAATTTAAACAACACTTAAATGTTCGGTAAAGTAACCTTTTACAAGCAAAATTACTTAAAACAACATCTTTAAAAAAAGTTATTATTTAAACTAAAATACTTTAAAAAAGTTTAAAATCCATTTGTAAAAAAGCAAAACCTTTTAAAGAATTTATTATCAACAAAACGAAAAACAAAATAAATTAACTGTAAAACAAACGATTATATTAAGAGCTGCGCTTGATTCGCCGTCGATTTATGTTCTTATTTGTCAAAACAATGGCGGCCATTTTGATACTGATGAATTATGATTGGTTAATCTTTTGGCGCGAATTTTTTTGTTTTTGACAGCTGTCGTGAAATTCTGGAATGAGACTTTTGATTACATAATATGCTTTTGTAATTAATATTTGGTACATATAATGTTTTTTTTTTAACACGTGTTATTCTAGGCGAAGGGTGATACCAAAAAACTTTTTATTTCCACGATCTTAATTTTTTTTTATACAACTAGGTTGGCAGACAAGTGTACCAGATAATAAGAAGTTACCGTAGCCTATAGACGCCTGCAACAACAGAAGCATGACAAGAGCGTTACCAACCCTACCCCCAATTCCCCCCAGCAGCTCTGGTCACCTTACTCACCAACAGGAACACAATGCTGTTTGAAATCAGTATTATTTAACTGTGGTCTTCTGTAAGGTCAAGGTACTACCCCAGTCGGACTGCTCCATATTTTGAGCAGGAAATTTCATGCTGTGCCCTAACTCAGTTTTTTAGTTTGCAAGCACACAATTATAGTATGTTCTAATTAATATTACCATTTGGTAGGTAATTTTGTAAAAAAAAAACTCTAATAAGCAATGGAAGAAATCCATAGCTGAATTCTAAAAGAAGCACAAGGAATTTCTGTAGACTCGACCACATGACCATGTATTACCATGTTTGACCGTGTTGACCATGTCTGACGACACAACCAAGAAGTTTCTAATAAAATAGGTAGCAAGCAGATGAGTTAAAGATAATAACTATTAAGATAAATGAATCTTGATATGTGCGTGTATGTACTTGAGATAAGATCTCCTCAACGGATTCCAATTAAGGGAAAATTGATTATTTAATCACTTGGAAATTAACGATGCACCTATTTTGTAGAAGGAGTAATTGTGTTTTACTATTTTATAACAAATTAATATTTTATAGACAAAGTAAAGTTTAGTACATTTTTAATGTTATTTATGGAATTCTATACTGTTTAAGATAGGGCAGGTAGACTTTATAAAATAAAATAAAAACGCCTGACACTCAACGGCCCCTAGTAAGATTATCTCATGTGTTGGGGGTCCGGCAACACACACAATACACAAGCGCAAACGCCCAGACCAAGACAAACATCTGTATAGCCAATACAATTTGTCATGTGCAAGGATATAGTGCTGTGACCGCTGGCGCTGCACGAACGCGTCTAAAAATATTACCAGACGCTGTGAAATTAGAATATGAGTTGGTGTAACGTTTTTGTTTACTAATTTTACTATCAGCTTGGTTCATAAGAAAATTGTTTAAAATTTTTCAATTTTAGAAAAATTTCGTGACACATGAAAATATTGTGATAAAACACTGAGCCATCTTTTTAATATTTTATTCCCTTGGTCAGTTCTGGGCATGAACGTCTTTATAATTTTACAATCAACTATAAATAAATATTAACTTTATCTACTTTAATAATTGTTTTTGCTAGCAAAGTAAGTAGATAAAATAAATTAACAAACGCACTAGTCGCCACTACGATTTTCGAAGGTTCCCCTCGATTTATCTGGAATGCCATCATCAGATCCTGGTTTCCTTATCATGGTACCACCCTTGGGATATTCCCTTTCTAACAAAAACAAATATCAGCAAAATCGGTTCATAAACGACGAAGTTATCCGCGAACAAACATAAAAAAATATACGGTCAAAAAAAAAGTCGGTTAAAAAAGTAGCCTATCCTGGTTTACTTATCATGGTACCACCCTTGGGATATCCTTTTTTTAACAAAAAAAATCATCAAAATCGGGTGATAAACGACAAAGTTATCAGGGAACACAAATAAAAATAATATATATGGTTGAATTGAGAAACCTCCTCCTTTTTGAAGTCGGTTAACAAGAATTTCAAATCTAAAGAATATTATTCGTGTTAAGATTATATTAATGATAATGAAAACATGTGTGGGTTTATAATTATTGACATTTTGTCTTACAGATCAACTGCTGAATTATCGATTCTTCTCATCAGAATCTGCTCCGAATCGGTAGTAGTTTCATACATTTACTAACATTATAAAGCTGAAGAGTTTGTTTGTTTGCTTGAACGCGCTAATCTCAGGAACTACTGGTCTGATTTTAAAAATTCTTCCAGTGTTAGAAGGCCATATATCATCACGTTAAGAGGAAAGGGTACTGAATAGACTTTTGAAGAATAGGTATTTGAATATTTTGTTCCTGTCTCCACTGACTTTTACTGTAGGCCGCCCCGCACACCCGCCAACCCCGCACCGCTTTGTCTATGTGTAAGTGCCGTCGTGTTAGTGTGCGTGTGCCGCTTTGCGAATGCTATTTTTCTGTATTTTGCTTGTTTTATTTCATTAGCCCGTTGGCGCAGTTTGTTGTGGCCCTGCTTTCTGTTCCGCGGGTTGCGGGTTCGTTTCCTGCCCGAGCCTGGGTGTAATATTTGTATTTATATACATATTTATATGTGTATTATTTCTATGTATATTTATAAAAAATATTCATATATACATATAGTTATAGGAGTCGGCTGTTACCTGTAACACAAGCATTAAGTTGCTTACCATAGGAACAGACTAACCATATAAACATATTTAATAAATTTTTTCTGTTTCGTTCTTCTGTAACTCAGCTTACTTTTATTGGATTTCGTAAACTACTTAGTACTTATTATTTTGAATTATTGTTTGTTAATTCATTGGATTGTTATCTACATAACTGTATTTTGGTAAGTAATAATTAAAGAAAGAAAGAAAGAAAGACATTTATTTGTGACACATACACTGCTTACAGACACAATTACAATGAAAAATAAAAAAGTAAAATTAGAGTAAAAAATTTAAATAATTAATTTAAAAAAGTAAACTTTTCATCAGATAATCAGATAAAAAATAAAAATAAAAGAATAATAATAAATAATTATTGAAGTACTTAGATATTTTATTTATGAATTAGGTATGTAATTACATGGTTGAGGTGTATGTAAGAATGGGTGTTGAGATACATACATATAGTGTACATGATAAATGTATTGTAGCCATACATACATAGTAATTAATATGTTTGTCTTAGTATAATAATAATAATATACTTTGTTGCACATTTAAATAAAGAACAAAATTTACATTACCAGCAATTATATAGTCACAAATTGTACAACCAGGCGATCTTATTGCTAATAATTGTGTTTGTTCGCAAACGAAAAAAAACCGACTTCAATTAAGTACATCGGCAAGTAATACGTAAGCAGACGAAAAAAATTAACAAACGCACTAGTCACTACGATTTTTGAGGGTCCTCCTCGATTTCTCTGGGATCCCATCATCAGATCCTGGTTTCCTTATCATGGTACCTAAGTTGGGATATCTCCCTTCCAACAAAAAAAGAATTATCAAAATCGGTTCATAAACGACGAAGTTATCCCCGAACATACATAAAAAAAAACAAAAAATATATATAAGTACGGTCGAATTGAGTAACCTCCTCCTTTGTTGAAGTCGGTTAAAAAGCAATCGAATATAATCGAATATAATATATAATAAAAAGCTGTCTGTCTGTCTGTCTGTCCGTCGCGCAATCACGCCAAAACTACTGAACAGATTTAAATAAAATTTGGTATACAGATAGTCTAGAGTCTGAGAAAGGACATAGGCTACTTTTTAATGCGAATAAAAGGGTGGAAGGGGTTGAAAGGTGGGAATGAAAATTTGTATGGAACTATGTTCGTGTTTCGTAACTGTCAAACATTTAATGTTCATCCCGTCGATATGGTAAACTCTGGTTTCGAATCGACAACATATATTCACAATATACGGATAGTGGCGTATTTTACATTTTAAAAATGTATAATAATGTCAGTAATGAAAACGGATTGACATAATATATATTTGTTGTCAAATATAAAACGTAGTGGTCATAATATACTCTTTGGTCAAATATTTATGCGTGCTTTCAGAAATTTATTTAGTGTAAACTAAGGAAAATATATCAAGCTAATTAAATCTTATACTATTGAAAAAAAGGGAAGCATTTTTTTCCCTCAAATCAACGCAGGTGAAACCGCGGGGCACAGCTAGTAATAGTATACATATAAGTTGTAATGTCTCATGTTTGTCGCGGTTATTAATACGTAACACATAATTGGGACGATATAATAATGTTTAAAAATATGAAAAAATGAGATTCTGGTGACATAATATACAAAGAGAGACTGGTTGACTAATCCTCCAATTTTATGCGTCCGACTGCATATTGTATAATTGTAGGTACGGTGTTGCATAAAATTTCAAAGGACTACCGTATTGATATTTTTAAGTGTACAGTGTAGTGTTAATAAAATTAAAAAAAAAAAAAAATGTGGAAGAACAAACTATAAATCAAAAGAAATAATAATTATTATTAAAAAAAAATTGAAACAACTGAACTCAGAATTAACAATAAAATAAAGATATTTAAAATAATAGTCACTAATAAAGGTGGCAGTGTGTCTCACAAAAAGATAAGTCCTCGGCTTCAGTTAGGGATAAACCCTAACACAGATTTTCAGGACCACCTATTGATTTTTTATTTAATTATTTTGTGGTTGATTAAGAATTTTTTTACCGACGAAGAAAAACAGAGGAGGTTCTAAAATCGCCACGTATATTTTTTTAATATTTGACCATGCATAACTCTTTACAGAGTAGTCCGAATTTGATTTTAAAAAAATATTGGAAAGACTACGAAGTTACTGCTATTCTATTTTGTGGAGCCCTAAAGGAATCATTTACCAAAAAATTGGTAATTGTGTTTGCTCACAAACGAAAAAAAAAACGACTTAAATTACATCGACAAATAATACAGCGTAATAAGACGAAACAATAGTCAATACGCGCTATTAAAGATTACTCAAAAAGTTGTAATCAGATCTCAATCTAATTTAAACAAGACTACATGACAAGTATTAGCTTTCGATTAAAATAAGAATCATCAAAATCGGTAAACCGAGTAAGAAGTTATGCGGTATAATACAACGTAGGTCGACGAAAAAGTAGTCAAGTAAATACGCATTATTAGATTAGATATAACTCTAAAAGTACTTGTTAGATCTCAATTAAATTTAAATGGGATCACATGACACCTTTCAATTAAAACAAAATTGATCGAAATCGGTCCACCCAGTCAAAAGTTCTAAAGAACATACATTAAAAAAATACAGTCGAATTGAGAACCTCCTCCTTTTTTAAAAGTCGGTTAAAAAGAACGATGCTTTCTGGAATTCAATAGAACCATTATTAGAAAAATTTTACTATGATTGCCATATGAGAAAGGAAAGGAAATAATTAAATAACTCTTTACCTACTTGAACTGAATAAATCCTTATTTTGAAATTTTGTATCTTTGTTTAGTTAACCTACTTTTCCTAGTGTCTGTCCGTCAGTCTTTCTACAGTATCCTTCTTTTGCCTCTGAAATAAGACTACCGTTAGCCAAAATTATAGTCAAACCAAAAACATAAACAACATAATTATTTAAATTATTTACCATAATTATCATTTTTATTTGTTAGAGAAACCCTTCTTTAGCCCAGGTTTGCACAATGTTACAATGAACACCGCATCCAAATATGGTTTTATTGTAGTTTATGAAAAGAGAGATTATTTAATTTTGTTTACACGAATTTTTGAAAATATCGACAAAATATTACATCACTAGTGTATCTATATAATTATCGACTATGAGGCATCACTTCGCTGGCGTGTATACGTACTGCTTTGACCCTTCCCTCCCCCAGACTTATCCCACAAACAGCAAGAAAGGGACAACTGAAGCTCAGACCACTTTAGGTAGATAATTATTGACCAAAACAGCATTTCGTATTCGACTGTTTTCTCCCCGAAACATGCCAATTTTTTTTTATTTTTTTTACGTAAATAAACAAAGCCTTCAGCTATGCCGCTCCGTTTTCTTTTTTTTGTAAATATGAATTATTATTTTTTATGAGTGTCTGAAAATGTACAAAAAATTAGGCAATATTTCTAGTTTTTGAAGAATCCTACTACCTAATATAATAAAAATTTGAAAAAAATCAAAACGTAGGGGCATGGTCATGGCAGGTAAAAGTGTTATGTTACAAAAATATTTGATCTAGTGTCATTATCCAGGGAGAAAACAGTCGAATACGTTTGTATGGAGAAAGAGCCGGTATCCTTTCCTCTTAAGACCAATAGGAGCGGAACAATAAAGAATATTACAAAATCATGGGTTTTTTTTCCTTTTGAGAGCTTCCCCAGCTAGCCCAAAGTAAACTATTTTACGAGTAAAATGTCGCGGGCAGAAGCTAGTTAAACATAAAAGTCTAGTCATTCAATAAAACAATTAATATTAAATTACGAAACAGTCGATCGGTTTCATTCGCTGTGGTCTAGATTTCACGAAGGCAACTCGTTTATAAGTTACGTAAACTCCGGACAATGCACGACTGTTAATAAAATGAATCATGTTCTATTTCTAGAATTATTTGATTATCTAGACTTTAATAAAATCCTTTCTTGCCTAGATAGTAAACTGTGCTTATTATAATTTAAGTACTAGCTGTGTCTCGCGGTTTTACCCGTTTAATTTCCGATTTTGTGTAGATATCACGATATAATTGTGTTTGCTAGCAAACGAAACAAACGGACTTCAATTACATCGACAAGTAATATAACGTAAGTAGACGAAAAAAATTAACAGACGCACTAGTTCGTCACTACGATTTTCAAAGATTCTCCTCGATTTCTCTGGGATGCCATCATCAGATCCTGGTTTCGTTCATGGTACCACCCTTGGGGTATCCCCTTTCTAAAAAAAAAAATTAATCAGCAAAATCTGTTCATAAACGACGAAGTTATCTACGAACACGTAAAAAAATATACGGTCAAAAAAAGTCAGTTAAAAAAGTAGCCTAGAGAGCCTACGCCAGCAGCGGGATGTTACAGGGTGAATCGTGACAAAAAAGTGTATAAAACATCCAGAATAATCTAGGCGTATAATAACAAACTTTATTACGCCGGGGGCAGTCACAGTGCACTGCAAGTCTCGTGCCCCCGGGGCAGAATCCTTTGCTTGGAACAGGGGCTTGATTCGTAACACTCTCCATACTAGGATTGAATTGTACAACTATTCTAGGAATACTTTATTTTATTTTGTCTTAAATGTGTGCCTTTTCTGGCGTTTTTTACCCGACTGCCAAGGAAGGGTTATGTTTTTCGCGCGTATCTTGTATGTATGTATGTATGTATGTAATATTCTTAATTACCTGATTTCTCTAGAACCGCTGAACGGATTTGCATAATTGAGATATCGTTAGATTTGTCTTAGCAGCCCAAGTGTTCTTAGATAGGTGACATTAAAAAAAAACAAACATGGCGGCTGTGCGAAGCCATTGTAGTTAATGAAGAAATAAATTTTTTTTGAATACTATAGTATGGGTATCAAATTAAAGGGCTCAATACAAGGATTTCGAAAATGTATATTATGATTATTATTACCGTAATAATAATAAAGAAATACAATAAGAAAGTTTAAAAAATGTTGACTTTGCTCTTTCCGTTTTTTACGCAGGCGGGTTTTTTGTTTTCTTTTAATTATATTACTTGTTTAAGTTAACCGACTTCAAAAAAGGGGAGGTTCTCGATTCGACTATATATTTTTTTCAGTTATGATAACTGTAGGCATTCGTTTTAAGTTTTCTTTCTATTCATTTCAATGTATTTAATTTAGAATAATAATTTTTCAATATAAGTAAAATTTTAAAGTAATTACATAGTATAAAACAAAGTCGTTTCGCGCTGTCTATCTGTCCCTATGTATGCTTAGATCTTTAAAACTACGCAACGGATTTTGATGCGGCTTTTTTATATAAATAGAGTGATTCAAGAGGAAAGTTTATATGTATGTGTAATAAATGCATAATATAGTAGAGAAACACTGAAAAATTTTAGAGGTCTCTAACGTATCTTTTGTTGTAGATAGTATTTAGTAATCAGCATTGCACCCGTGCAAAGCCGGGGCGTGTCGCTAGTTTTAAATATACAAATAATTATTTATTGGTAATCAATTAGCTATAGCTACCACTCATTGGGAATATAGATTTTACTGAGTAATAGTATTAAAAATGAACTCGCCAGTTACAGTTTTAAAAACTTTTAACACATTAGGGTGGATTTAAACCAAACAGACAAAGAGCTAGAGCTAGAACAAGGGCATTCTTTCTTGATTTTTATGTGTAAACGAACACTCGTATTCATATAAATAACAACGAAAAAATGCTCTACGCCTGTTTACACTAAAAGAATTTGATAAGAATTTGATATAGTGGGGATAGAATGAGCATTCGCTCGTCTGATGTAAATCGACCATTACATGTATTAAGGTCAGCGATACAATACACTATGTGTCACCCCAACATGATTTAATATAGAATATTTTTTCCTATAAAATAAGCTATATTAAATCATGTTAAAACTGTCGAATACAAAAATAAATCAATTTGAAATAACGTAATAAATATTTTTTGCTTTTTAATATTAAATTTACTTATAATAAAATTTTAGAATCGTTATAATATAATTTATTACTAAGTTTAGGTACATAATAAATTATACATAAAAATATTAACGACTTCAAGTAACGACTTATGTATAATAAAATTATGAAACAATATCCTTTTCATAATTATTACAACAATGTCAACATTGTTGTAAAAATATTTATTACTAGAGATAAAAATTTATCGCGTTATAAAATTGACAAACTACATCAAAATTGATAAAGGTATACGTAATTTTTTTTCACTCGTTAGAAACTATACACATTTCAAAATAGTTAATTTGTAATACCTATTTTAGTTAAGAATTGCAAGACAAATAAATGAGGTAGGGCACAGCAGGAAATTTCCTGCTCAAAATATGGAGCAGCTCGACTGTGGTAGTACCTCGACCTTACAGAAGACCACAGCTAAATATTACTGCTTTCAAGCAGTGCTGTGTTCCTGTGGTGAGTAAGGTGACCAGAGCTCCTGAGGGGATTGGAGATAGGGTCGGCAACGCGCTTGCGACGCTTCTGGTGTTGCAGACGTCTATAGGCTACGGTAGTCACTTACCATCAGGCATCAGGTGAGCCGTACGCTTGTTTGTCGACTTAGTAACATAAAAAACAAATGTAAAATTTGTACTTTGCAACTGTCTCAAAATAAATTTAGTGTTTATTAAAAAGGAAAGCGTATTATTCGGTGCAGGATTACATAGATGTGGACTTAATGACGCTGTATTTCATGCAAGATATTACTAATTTTGTACTGAATCACAGTTTATAATTATATTATTTTCAAAAGAGTAACTGCGGAGTTTCTCGCCAATTCTTCTCTGCAGTCTACAATCCGAATCGGTGGGGTGTGGTAGCTTTACTTTTAAAAATAATAATTACTTAAAAATTTTGATTTCTAAAATGACGTTTCGAAAGTGCTTTTGAAGCCTATTTGAATTTTGACTGGATTTTGAGAGGCTTTGCTTTGGAAACGGGTATTTGAAATAAGGGGTCAATAACCTCAAAATTTAGGTTTTTTTAAATACCTAATATTTATTTATTTCGTTAGTTATTTTCTCCTTGTGTTGAAACTCTTACAATAATAAAATTAGTGACATTCTTTTGGTGCTTGTAACTATTAATTTGTATGTGTTGTGTTTAATTGATACTATGTACAATAAATAAATAGTATAATTAGTGTTTCATTTCAATTTACTATAAATAAGTATAATAATAAATATAATAAAGAATGTAGCCACCCCCTCTCTTCCCGTGGGTGTCGTAAGAGGCGACTAAGGGATAACACAGTTCCACTACCACCTTGGAACTTATAAAGCCGACCGATGGCGGGATAACCATCCATGCTGGCTTTGAAATACACAGGCCAAAGACGGGCAGCAGCGTCTTCGGTGCGACAAAGCCAGCCCTGCGGTCACCAACCCGCCTGCCCAGCGTGGTGACTATGGGCAAAACACATGAGTTCGCGTCATAATATCGGGCGCGAACTTGTGGAGGCCTATGTCCAACAGTGGACTGTGATAGGCTGTAGTGGAAGTATAATAAATATATATTACACAAATAAATCTAGTATATCTATAGCAACTTTTTAGATCAATGATAGCAACCCGAAGGTTGTCTGGAAGATCTCGCTCTTTTAGCGATAAGACCGCCTTTGTACATCTTCCTCTTATTGTACTATTTTTATTTGTATATTTTAATGGTGTGCACTAAAGAATATTAAAGCTATCACATTTTCGAAATGTATTTCCAACTGAGAATAATCAACAAGAAACTTACTACAAAAATATTATAATTCAGTCATAATTATATTCCACATGAAAGTAAATAAAGCCTCCGTTAACCCACGCAATTATCAATTTATCATTAAAATAACAAACAAAACATCCAACAGATTGACAAAAAAAGCCAATGTTACACGTGTTAGAAGAAATCTTTCGTCCGAGGTCGTAAGTGTCAACACTTACCTGAAGAGTCAGCGGTGCTTGCCCGGTCAAGATCTAAGCTCTATTCATTGAGCCAACTTAGAATAACCAGCATCCATAAGTGTTGATATTTGTTGTGACTTCCAACTAATGTTTCTTTATATTGATGAGTTTTAAGAAAAGTTCTAAAATGTTTTTATTATCAGATCAAAATTTTTTATTCCAGCGGGATTCGTACCCGCACCCCCGACATACCGTGTCGGTGCTCTAGCCATTAAGCTATGGAACGATGTACCAGCCGAATCGAAATTTTTGATATGATATTATTCGGTTTTAAGCAACCGTGGTGACGTCTATAGTGAGTCCTTTACAGCACCCAACTATTCAAAGTTTTATATTACAATAAAAACATTTTAAAATTTCCTCATGTGTGGGAAACACAAAAAATAAAAATAATACGAGTTTTAAGAAAGTTAGAAAATTTGTCAGTTGTTGATAAAATTTATCTCGTATATAAGTAACTGATAAGTATATCAGGAGGTAGAATCTTAGCTCCCGTTTCGACTCAACTAACAAACTAGACAGATTGGGAAAATAATTATATGTTTGTGATTGTTTGCTCTCAAACAATAATAACGGACGTTAATTTGCATCAACATAGTACAATAAACATCTATCTATACTAATATATAAAGCTGAAGAGTTTGTTTGTTTGTTTGTTTGTTTGATTGTTTGAACGCTGTAATCTCTGGAACTACTGGGCCGATTTCAAAAATTCTTTCAGTGTTAGATAGCCCATTTATCGAGGAAGGCTATAGGCTATGTGTCATCACGCTAAGACCAATAGGAGCGGAGTCCACGCCGACGAAGTCGCGCGCAGAAGCTACTTATTAGATATAACTCAAGAACTACATACATGTCAAATCTCGCTCAAGTTTAAATGGGACCACACGACAAACAACAGCTTTCGAATAAAATAATGATTTACAATGTACCTACACAAAATCGGTATACCCAGTAAAAAGTTATGAGTTAAGACATAAAAAAAGAAATTGAATAATTGTGTTTGCTCGCTAACGAATAAATACCGCCTTCAGTTACATCAACCAGTAGTACAACGTAGGTAGATGAAAAAAAATAGTAGAGTAAGTAAATACGCATTTTTTTTTTATGTAACTAGGTTGGCAAACAAGCGTACGGCTCACCTGATGGTAAGACCGTAGCCTATAGACGCCTGCAACACCAGAAGCATCGCAAGCGCGTTGCCGACCCTATCCCCAATCCCCCCCAGGAGCTCTGGTCACCTTACTCACCAACAGGAACACAATACTGATTGAAAACAGTATTATTTAGCTGTGGTCTTCTGTAAGGTCGAGGTACTACCCCAGTCGGGCTGCTCCATTTTTTGAGCAGGAAATTTCCTGCTGTGCCCTACCTCAGTTAAATTGCATTATTACTGATAACTCAAAAATTACTTCTCACATCTCGATCAAACTTAAACGGGATCACATAACAAGCGCCAGCTTTAGACTAAAAAAGAATCATCAAAATCGGTACACTCAGTAAAGTGAGTAATACACAAAAAATATACAGTCGAATTGAGAACCCGCTCCTTTTCCCGCAGTCGTTTGAAACGAGTGATGTTATTACAGCAATATTTTTTGAATAAATTACCGATCTACTCGAGCGAGTGTGAAACCCTAGAAGTAGTAAAGGCTGTGTTTATTAAACGCTGTTAATGTCTAGTTCTTATTTCACACAAGCTGCCCTGCCTGCAGTTACTTACGTGGGTTATACGATTTTGCCTATTTCTTCTATTCTTCACCGCAGCAATTTGTAAGATGACGACTTGGAGGTACATTTCAAGCAAATTTGCAGAACTATTTCGATTTTAATTTTTCAAATTTCCAAAAAATACTAAACCGTTTCTCTATCACTACATAGTATAAAACAAAGTCGCTTCCCGCTGTCTGTCTGTCCCTATATATGCTTAGATCTTCAAAACTACGCAACGGATTTTGATGCGGTTTTCTTTAGTAAATAGAGTGATTCCAGAGGAAGGTTTATATGTATAATACATGCATAATATAGTAGAGGAACACTGATAGTTTTTGCAACCGTGCGAAGCCGGGCCGGGTCGCTAGTATAATAATAAATTAATAAATATCTACAACATACACTGTTGTCTGTTTCTAAAGTAAGTAACTCAACGCTTGTTATATAGGTAACAGTCGACTGGTATAGCTATTTTTATTTTTGATAAGCGTGCTTACAAATAATGCATAGATATATAAATATACATTACACCCAGACTCCAAATCGTACCCACAACCCCGAATCAGAAAACGGTATCACTACAAACTGCGCCAACGGGCGAGTCAATATTAGTTAGTCATATATTAGCAGTAAATAAAATGTTGAAATCAGTAATTCCTAATCTTTTAGTGATGAGGAACCGTTTGTCAAATGTATTTCCACGGAACACCAACTGTATTTTAGTAAAATCTTAGTTAATCCTAGTTAGTAATTGGCGTTTACGGCCAGTTGCAATACTCTATGTATCTCTGAATTTTGAAATAAAAATCAAAATCAAAAAACAACTTTAACTTTATTCAAATAGGGCCCAAGAGCACTTTCGAATCGTCATTTTACAAATTAAAATTTTAATGTTGATTATTATTTTTGTAAAAGTGAAGCTACTATCGATTCGGATTGTAGATTCTGCAGAGAAGAATCGGCAAGAAATTCCGCAGTTACTAGTAGATAACATATTATTCAACGAAATTATGTAAACTGAAAAGATTTTGATAGTACTTTCATCAATAGAAAGTTACAATATTCGGACCCAAAAATACATATCTATATTCATAGATAGGACTGGCTAATTCGATTACTAGAGATCGCATACTGTATCTAGACTTTGCTAATATTGAGCCTGATGGCTCACATTGATGTCATAGTTTGATCTTAATATACAGCTTTTGTCCTGGATAATGTTTTTACAGAAGTTGTTTTCTTATTTAAAGTAAACTTAAAAATTCATAATCTATATATATAAAAGAGATTTCCAACCATATATTGACTCATCACGATATCTCTGGAACCATAAGGCGTAGAGACTTGAAATTTGGTAAGAATATTCCTTTCGCCGAGTAGAGGTCAGCTAAGAACGGATTTTACAAAATTCCACCCACAAGAGGGGGTTGCGGGGGTTAATAACATAAATGGCAAAACAACGTTTGCGGGGTCAGCTAGTTATTAATATATATATATTTCAAAAAGTGTCTGAGTTATAAATAAAGATTTTAAAAGTTTAACTTCAAACGTCTCCATATAAAACCGTTATAATATAATTTATATTTTAACGAAACTAAAATCAAGTTTCCTATGGGTTGTGTTATAATGTTATATAAAATATGCAAAACAAATGTTACAGTGAGAAACAAGTCACTTTACATTATCATAATTAAATTGTTATATACCGGATATTATATAAAACCAAACATATACTAGATGTGGCCCGCGGTTTCACTGGCGGTCATTAATCGAAATAAAATACAGCCTATATATTAAGTTGGACATAGTTACATATCGGTGCAAAATTTCATCAAAATTAATCCAGTCGTTTCGGAGATTAGCCCGGACGAACATATTGACACGAAATTTTTATATTTTTGGCTATTTATTAGCCGACACGAAACATGTCTTGAAAACTGTCAAAAACTTTTTAATAATTAACTGTCACGCTTTCATATATTTTCCGATTTTCGACGCATTTTAAATTTTTCTTTCCGTAGGTAAGAATCTTTTACAGAGTATTTGAAAACTCAAAGTAGTAGAATTAGTCAAATTAGCGCTTGCCAACACAATTAGTGATTTAATTAATTTTATATATAAAATTCTCGTGTCACAACGTTAGTTACTGATTTCTGGCTGGACCGATTTTTATGTTATTTTGTATCCAGATCTGAGAATCGGCCAACATCTATTTTGCATACCCCTAAGTTATAAAGAAGGAGGGGACTTAGGGGGTTAATAACATATATGGCTAAACAACGTTTGCGGGGTCAGCTACTATTTATATAGATATTTGATAATATGGTATTCCTATAAAGGCCTGTCTATCAAGTAATCCATTACTATATAACAATATAAATCATATTATGTCTTATGTACAATCCTGGTGTGTGTGGTTTTACTCGAATAACTTCTTATATAATGTAATTTTCGTATTGGAAACTATCTAATATTTTATTTTAGATCTCCGTCTATGTACGTACAAAATTTTATCAAAATCGGTCAAGTTGTTGTTCGTAAATGTTTATAATAAAAATATATAAATAAAGTAGAAAATTAGAAACTCGCGTTTCTAAAGAAGATAAATTTAGAAAATATTTTAATACGAACCGTATTTCATAGATCGTCGACACGAAATCCCAAATCACCAAAACACATAAATTTCAAACACAAAAACACATAAATTCCATCTATCATACAACAATATACAATTATGCAGTCATACAAAATACATCACAAATTAGACAAGTCAATACTATTTAAACAAACACTTAAATATTCAAATTTAATTTAAGTAAGAAAATATAGTTCCGTAAACGAACAAAAAACGCATCCGTCCCGTACGGTGGCTTGCTCGAGACTAACTTAAGTAAAAACACGCAGGACTGAATAAGAGACCCTCCATCTCTTTCTAACGCTTATTCTTCTGCGCGCGGGGAAGAGATAGCAATAAAGGCATGCATTATGGTAGTGTCTCATTTGACTTTTTTTCCAATGATTTCTTTGAACGATCGAGCGCTGGATCTATAGATCATTATAGTAAACGTGAGTTATGCTCCCGAGCAGTGATTCATTGATACGGCAGTTAGTTATAAAATTATAGTATTTGCTTTTAGTTTAATAAATTGATGGCGATACGCTGTGTTTTATTCAATTATAAGTGTTCTATCGATTTGTTGATAGCCTTGTTATGGATATAAGTTATTTTCAATTAATGTAGTTTATTAATAGTTGTTTTAAAATTGTATCACAGGTAATTGTATGTTAATTATAATAACACTGAAATTGTGTTAAATGTAATCTATATAGTAAAAATGAATGTTGCTAAGCGCATAACTGGAGAATGGCTAGACCAATTCGGCTAATTTTTTTTGTACGTTCCTTAAATCCCACTGAAGGTTTTTAGACTAATAAAAAAAACATAACAGACAGAATGAAATCTGTCCGGGCAGCTAGTTTTAAATATAAAACGATTTTTCAAAAATTCGCACTAAAGTTAGACTAATTTCAATTAAAAACAGGGTTATGGAAATCGTTATTTATTAAATATAGCGTGCAATGGCAACTCTTAATGTTTTTAATAAAGTCCGTCTGTTCGACGATATCGCCTGAAGCGATGGACCGATTTAAATAAAACTTTGCTCTTCGCATTTCTCGAATATCAGAATCTTTTTTTTTTCAATTTTGCGCTTCGAACGATATGGGAATCGAGTTTTTTATAAAAATAAAGATGTTTTTGTATGTACTAGACGTTTTAAATTGTTTTGCTTGTTTTATTTACTGCTACTATTTATTTGATCCGCCAACTCTCAGTGGAAAAGCGTGGTGGATTAATCTTTAATCCTACTCCTACATGGAGAAAGAGACCTATAGCAGTGGTTGAATCGTGATCATGATTTTTTTTTTGAAGTGAAACTTCTTTAGGCGCATGAGGGGTAAAATTTGAGCGACCGCTAACGCGGCAACGCGTCACTTGGGTGGGTGGCCGCCTGGGAACACATCGTGACGTTGGCTTTTTGTTTTTTTTCAATTAGTTTTTCTTTGTATTTTCAAATGTTTTTTTTTAATTAGTTTGCCAAAGAAGTTTCACTTCTGACATGTGTACCTTGTACGCACGCAATTTTTTTCTTTTTATTTCGAGGAACAATAAATTTTTTACATAGACTCCGTTATAAGCTAATTAGTTCAAAAAATTGGAAAGCGGTTTACTATGGGTTTCCCTTCTTTGATTCAGAATTTAAAAATTATAGACAAACAGAGAAAATTTCTTTTTAAATCACGAAATATACTAATTGCATCCCTCAATTTTTCTCGTTTTGTCAAACATGAGTAACTTTTTTTTTTCTTAAAATTAGGTCGGCAAACAAACGCATGGCTCATCTGGTGATAAGCGATTACCGTAGCCTATAGACGTCTGCAACACCAGAAGTATTGCAAGCGCGTTGCCGACTCTACCCCCAATCCTCCCAGGAGCTCTGGTCACCTTACTCACCAACAGGAACACAACACTGCTTGAAAACAGTATTATTTAGCTGTGATCTTCTGTAAGGTTGAGCTACTCTAGTTAGGCTGCTCCAAATTTTGAGCAGGACGTGCCCTACTTCATTTAAAATACCTCAAATCTAATAAAAGTGTGAAATCTATATTGTTAACTGTAGCTTCTACAACGATTCAAAAGCGCTTTTCAAGTACAATCGATTAAAGTAGTTGTTGATTTGATTTGATTTTAACGCAATATGTCAGGCAACAGCATACAGAGATCATTAAACAATCATTAATATACAATATGGAATGTATAATTAGTATACATATGTATAATTGTTAATTATACGAATATTTTTAGCGTCAATTTATTACCGAACACAGTACTGTACGAAGGGCCGAGATTTTTTCATTAAAATTCCTTCCGAATAAAAGTTCGATGTGTCCGCCGACACATTATACATTGTATACAGTTTTTTTGTATTTATTTTACAAATCTAATTATAACAATGAATTGGGAATCCGCGATAGTGATTGATGACTTAGCTCGTGTTCATACAGGTAGAAAAAATGACTATGCCAAAAAAGTCTCTAAGTATGTTAAAATGTATATTTTTTGGAATGTATATGTAAATTCTTCTAACTACGGGAGCAGTTCGATATGGTCGGTATGGGGGTAGTATTAGAGGGGGGTGTAATATAGGGTGATTTATAGTAAATACATTCTATATCCTGTAAAATACATTTTATTGGATATAAAATAATCTTGAAATAGTAAAAAATAGCAAACTGTAAATGGCAGTATTTAATACTTTGTTCGGAATTATCTATATGTAAAACACATGCTTATCCCATAAATATTACCTAGGTGTTACCTGGTTTGTTTACTGTATGATCTGCGTTGCTTTTTCCAAGCTAACGTATGCGTCTACTACCTACCTTCTAGAAAGTAAAGCGGAATGCTTATAAATGAAATAAAATGAAGGATTAATTTATTTCAATTGAAACCTTCAACAACTTCAACAGAAATTAAGTTATTGGAACAGATCGATATCATCGCGCTTACAATAACAAACCAACCTATAGCACGTGTTTTCCATTAACAGTCTAAATAGTTTAAACTCAGAAACTCGTTAAATAATGTGTCAAAAGTAATTTGATATCAAAATGTTACAAAAATCACAATGACACAAAAATATTGCAGCTATTGTTATAGCTATTGGTAGTAAGAATTTTGATTAATCCTGAAAGTAATAAAATGATTAAAATATATTCAAACACAAACTTAAAAGTATATATACAGTAAATTTCTTTAAAAATACTACACAATAAAAACAAATTAGCTACATAACGTGCAAACACAAAAAAAACAATTGTGCTTGGTTGGTTTAACCACACGACTGTGACTCTCTCTTTCTATCTTCACTAACTTATATCTCCCTCTCAACTTCCATTTGCCTCACCCGATCACACTTTTCGTAACGCTCTCGTCACCCATTCACCAGCTTACTCCCCAAGTCAAGCGTGCGTAAAAAAGTTATACTTCAAAAAATCTAAAAAAAAATTAAATACTAAAAAAAATCATTTTTTCCACCACCGTGGTCACCGCCTTACCTGCCAGGTGTAAAATCCATCATAACAATGTTAATTTGAGCCGCGGATGATTACGTTGCTTCACTTTTGGGGGGAAAACGAAAAAATAAAACTTCCATACACATCGGTTAATGAACCTTCACAAGTTGACGGGATATGCGTAATCTTTCAAATAAGTTTCATACATACACACATATCAAAATAAAAAACACGTGCAAATAGGCTTTAAAAGCACTTTTTATTCGTCATTTTACAAATTAAAATTATATTTATTTATACACTAATCCTACATCCTACTAATATAATATGTCCGAAAGTTTTTTAGAACAATTTAACTGAGGAATTTAGCACAAATATCCTGCTCAAATTCTGGGGTAGCCTGACTGGGGAAGTACAGAAGATCACAGCTAAATAATACTGCTTTCAAGCAGTTTTGTCTTCCTGTGTAAGTAAGGTGACCAACAAGACATCTTAGACAGGGTCGGGATTAGGTTACGCTTATAGCACAGCATCAGGTAAGCCGTACGCTACGTAGGTACGCGTTATTAGACGATCTAGTTGTATAAAAATGGATAGGAGTTCAGTACTCTTTCACGCAAAAACTATTCAAAATCAAAATTAAAATGACTTTATTCGAGTAGTCCAATTTTGCGTTTATATAATACTAGCTTCTGCGCGCGACTTCGTCGGCGTGCACTCCGCTCCTATTGGTCTTAGCGTGACGATACATAGCCTATAGCCTTCCTCGATAAATGGGCTATCTAACACTGAAAGAATTTTTCAAATCGGCTCAGTAGTTCCAGATATTACCGCGTTCAAACAAACAAACAAACAACCAAACAAACCAACTCTTCAGCTTTATATTATAACTAGCTGCTGCCCACGACGTCGTCTGCGTGCGTTCACTGCTCGTTCCCCGTAGGTGATAGCGTGATAATATGTAGCCTATGTTCTGACCCGACTTCTTAATAATATTCATGCCAAATTTGAAGTAAATCCATGCAGTACTTTTTGAGTTTATCCCGGACATACATTGACTTTCCTATCATTTTATTATATGTAATAGATTATATTAGTATTAGTATAGATTAGTTTAGATAATAAAAACAAAATTTGGAATATTATTAATTTTTATTCAAAATCAATAAAAAGCACTTGAATCTTTATTACACAAATTGAAATTATATTGGTTTTTATTATTTATTATAGTTAAAGTTAAGCTACCACTGATTAGGAATGCAGATTCTGCAGAGAAGAATCGGCAAGAAACTCCGCAGTTACTCTTTTAAAAAAAGTGTGTTTTGACTTTTTTTGTCTAGCTCGATGGTGTAGTGTGCAAAGACCTTGTTTTCTGTTTCGAGAATTGTGTGTGTTTATTTATATATTTACTAGCTGACCTGGCGAACTTCGTACCGCCTTTTTTTCTTTTATATAGTAATTACATATACCAAAATAAAATATAGCCTATCTTTCAAGTTGGATCAAACTGCACACGGTGTGCAAATTTGATTAAAATCGGTTAAGTGGTTTAGGAGTCCATTGAGGACAAACATTGTGACACGAGATTTATATATATTAAGATTATTTATAAGTAAGTTTATCGAAAAAATATATATTGTAGCTATAGCCGGTTATTGTAACACAAGCAATAAGTTGCTTAACTTAGGAATAGACGACCTGTGTATACGTCAAAATTATTTATCTATACTAATATTATAAAGCTGAAGAGTTTGTTTGTTTGATAGAAACGCGCTAATCTCAGGAACAGGAAAAAGAATCAAAACCAATTTGAACAATTCTTTCAGTGTTAGATAGCAGATTTATCGAGGAAGGCTATATATAATCACGCTAAGACCAATAGGTGCGGAGCACCAATGAATAATGTTTCAAAATCGTTGCTTTTTTCCTTTTGAGAGCTTCCCCAGTTAGCCCAAAGTTCCTTTTCCACGCGGACGAAGTCGCGGGCAGAAGCTAGTTTATTATAAATCGTATCGTTTTAAGAATCAAACATCACGGTAAACACTGATAAATCAATAAATACTCGTCCGCGACATGACGCACAACAATTATACGGGGGTTTATGGACAAAAAACACATACAAACACACACACATACATACATCATTAACTAGCCCCGGCCCGCGGCATTCCTGGCGCGGGAATGTCTTAACATCGTTTATTAAGGGGTAGCTGGAAATTATTTATTTATTTAACATATTTAACACCCTTGCTTATATTTTCGACTTTTGTATAAAAATATTGTAAGTTATAGGGTGATGTTTTATAGCCTATTTTAACTATCAAGGTTGGCTCAGTAATTTCAGAATTATTGGCTAATAAATTAATATTACATCTGTATTATTTGCAATATGTTAATGATTTTGAAAGCGTAACTGTTGATTTTCTGGTCTATTTTTTTTCAGCTAGCTTCACAGTCAAAAGTACTTATAAAGCCTACTTAAATGAATAAACTTTCGCGTTGTATTATTATATTTTAATGTTTCCACGGGGATTAACGCGAACAAAATTTAAGGTAAAATATATTACCTTGGGGCCTGACGTTTCGGCTAGGTTACACTAGCCTTGGTCACAGGCAGTCTGCCTGTGAATTTTAATTATTAATGAAAAAAATTTTTTTTTTTGTTCGCGTTAATCCCCGTGTGAACATTATAATACATAGATCAGAATCCAAATTCTTAACTTAAGAATCAACTAAAAAAATCTAGTTTTCTTCTTAGCGAAATAGTACAAACAAAAGAATGCTAGTTATAAGATAGAGCTTAAAGCTCCCTCTTAACACACAAAGCTCTGAAGCTCGGATCTCATCTTTTGTTCGGTGGATTTTTGGTTGCTATCGCGCTGATTTATTGTGTGTCTGTCTTTTACATGAGCTCGCGACACTGTGACGAGAGCAGCGAGGGAAGGATTTATAATAATTAGTAATATTTTTAAATTTATTTTTACATTGAGAACTAAGTTTTATAGTATTATATTGCATAAAACAATGCTTAAAAATATTATAAAAGTTGATAAATAGAATATGAAAGAAGTATGTACATACTTCCCCAGTCTGGCTGCTTCAAATTTTGAGCAGGTTATTTTCTGCTTTGCTCTACCTCTCGTACATTTGTCATTACTTAATTTGATTTTGAATATTGTTTTACTTGTCGTGTGTTAATTTCTTTAATTTTAATTTCCATACTCAGTCATGTATGGACAGAAAAGTAAATGTAATCGATTTTAAATTAACGTGGTTATTTTTATTACTAAATATATTCAAAAATGGGATATTTACCATGTTTTTTATTTTCATTTTGCGGAGCTCCATATTTCGACATTATCTACGAATGTCTTTTTTATGGTAAATATCCCGTCTTTGAATAATTTTAGTAAGTGCTAGCTGACCCCGCAAACGTTGTTTTGCCATATATGTTATTAACCCCCGCAACCCCTTCTTGTGGGTGGAATTTCGTAAAATCCGTTCTTAGCTGACCTCTACTCAACGAAAGGAATATTCCTACCAAATTTCAAGTCTCTACGCATTATGGTTCCAGAGATATCGTGATGAGTCAATATATGGGTGGAAATCTCTTTTATATATATAGATAATCGCTCCGCTAATCGCTCTCTCCTATGACCGCACCCGACCCCGTGTGTCCACTGACGTTGTTTTTTCATATGAACGTCATAATAGGTGGTATCTATTTAGAGCTTTAAAGGGTGAAGCGTACGTTTTTTTAGTAACGCGGTTTGTGTAAATAGAATTAACTATATTATTTAAATAATTTAGTTTGAGTATAAATTTTTTGATCGGTCAATTAAAATATTATTAATTGGTATGAATATCTATCTGATAGTCAGAACTCAGTGTGTTTACAAGAGTCTCGCAAAGATTCTTTTGAAACTTCTATTATCACACACTCTCCCTATTGATATGATTGTATATTATTAGTTAATCTATACTAATATTATAAAGCTGAAGAGTTTATTTGTTCGTTTGTTTGTTTGAACGTGGTAATCTCTGGAACTACTGATCCGATTTGAAAAATTCTTTCAGTTTTAGATAGCCCATTTATCGAGGAAGGCTATATATCATCACGCTAAGATCAATAGGAGCGGAGTCCACGCCGACGAAGTCACGCGCAGAAGCTAGTAATTAATAAAATAGTTTTTATTTATACGCTTACGCTTTAGCCTGTAATATCCCACTGTTGGGCATAGGCCTCTTTCCCCATGTAGGAGTAGGATCAGAGGTTAATCCATCACGCTGCGCTGCTCAAATGCGGATTGGCGGATATATTCCCTACTATGAGTAACTATCGCTATGACGTGTACACACGGTATACATGATAACAACCGGGTCTACGTTCAAATACATTATTCAACATTGTAATGGATGATACTTGACGGTAATACGTTCATTGATATTATAATTGTGTTGTAGGTAGGGATACCTAGTACATTTTTTTAACCTGATCAGTATCAAGCTAATTTTTTGGGAGTGGCTACATTTTGATGAGGCGAACAAAAAATTCCTCTTCGAAAACTCTCGATTGTGGTAGCTAACAGAGATAGCAGGGGGTAGAGCAGCAGTGAGCGTAGGACCGGGATAACGTACCACGCAATTTGTAGGACAATATTACCATCAAATTATATAGATATTAACTAACTAAAAGCAAGAAAAAATTAGAAAAAAAAATTAATTTTTGATGACCTCGTAAGGTCATCAAAAAATATTACTAACCAGCTGATTTTTTTTTCTTTTAGTTAGTGATTATCTATAATTAATTTAATAGTAATAATGTCCTACAAATTGCGTGGTACGTTATCCCGGTCCTACGCTCACTGCTGCTCTACCCCCTGCTATCTCTGTTAGCTACCACAATCGAGAGTTTTCGAAGAGGAATTTTTTGTTCGCCTCATCAAAATGTAGCCACTCACAAAAAATTAGCTTGATACTGATCAGGTTAAAAAAATGTACTAGGGATCCCTACCTATTGCGTTAATTCAATAAAAAAAAAAGTTTTTTTCTGTATGTTTTCGTATATTTCTTACACACTACTTTTACATTATACGTTCATCTTTCTCATTATTAGCGCAATCATAAATTTTTTCAATAAACAGCAAAAAATAAAAAAATTACAATGCCCGAATATACAAACATTATACAATACATTCATAAAAACTTTCAAATTTACAACATCAATAAATTTCCAAAATAAAGAAAGTTAAAACCGTTAGTCCAAAACATTTTCACGCAAAAGAATTTAAATTTATAATTTATTACATTGTAGGTAATATGTGTGTTCTTAAAACAATAAAACAAAAACAAAACAAATATAAAAAAAAAAACAAACAATTGTTTAAAAGAAATCATTTATTTCCAAAACGGTTTCTGTTCCTATTGTTATTGATACAGTTAAGAAGGACTCATAAAACTATAAAAACCTTACCTTGAACCTTCAGTTAGTTTAACATAATTATAAATTATATTGTTTAACGTTAACGGTAACATTTTTTGTTAAAATTTTTGGGAGTTGTACAATTTGTCTTTTTGTATAACTACGTCGGCAAACAAGCGTACGGCTCACCTGATGGTAAGCAATTACCGTAGCTTATAGACGTCTGCAACACTAGAAGCATCGCAAGCTCGTTGTCGACCCTATCCCCAATTTCCCCCCAGGAGTTCTGGTCACCTTACTTACCACAGGAATACAACACTGCTTGAAAGCATTAACACCACAAGCATCAATACTGTTTGAAAGCAGTATTATTTAGCTGTGGTCTTCTGTAAGGTCGAGGTACTACCCCAGTCGGGCTGCTCCATATTTTGAGCTGGAAATTTCCTGCTGTGCCTTAGTTAAAAGCCTACCTCAGTTTAAAGCGTGTTGGATAAAGCTACAATACTTCTCCTACAATCCTACAAAGAGGCCTATGCGCAGCTGTAGGATGTTATAGAATCGTAATCATATTTTGATATGAAGGTCTCATACCACAGTTACGTAGCAGAAGCCAGTAGCGAGTGATTTTTAAACATATTTGTAACCGCAATTTCACCTTCAATTGTCTCAGGACCACAATAAGGGGCCCGCATTGTCTAACATACTAATTTAACACAAAAACTTTGCATGTATCTATATGAAGAGGTCTTTATTTATATGATTTATATTATTAAGGTATGGCACAGCAGGAAATATCCTGTGCCTTCGAAAAAAATTTTCTTAATAGGTACATAATATCTTGTTTTGTGTGTGCAGAATTCTATGTGTTATAGTTTCATTATAAGTACATTTTATTGAATGTCAAAATGTCTGTATATTTGTAATTACAAAGTGTCAATGTGATACGAGACTTCATTAAAAATTACAATAATTGCAATAATAATCGTTAAGACAATTCACGTATCGACGTTCAAAATAAACCAATGAAAAATATTATTATTGAAAATGGTGTTCTTGGATACATAAATAAACAGATAGGTATATTCGTTAAATACATGTGCGTCTTTTATCCGACAGCACAGAAAAGTTTATATGAACGATATGTTATGAGAATAGTCTACATGCTGGAGTTAAGCAATTTGCGATAATTGCGCGATTTTCGCGAGATCGAACGCTTTATTTTAATTACGATCTGTAATAACGTATCACCTAAATCAATTTCTATTTAAATAGCACATTAACATGATAGTGCTATAAAGTGGTCCCACTGCTGAGCATACAAGGATCGGAGTTTAATCCACCACACTGCTCTCTTGCAGGTTGGTGGGCATATTCCCTACTATGATAACGACCAGGACCGACAGCTTAACGTGCTCTTCGAGGTGCGGAAAACACAAGAACAGACAACCAAACTGGAAACAAATATTTATGCGAATACAAATATCCATACAGAGCGGAATTCGAACCCAAATCAACGGTGTTTAGGCACCTAAACAGCACCCGCACCACTACATGCATTAGAGCAGGGGTCGTCAAGTGGCGGACCGCCGACCCATTATGTGCGGACAGCGAGAACATAGAAACTTACACTACAGAGTACATAATTTAATAAAAATATATCCCAAGCAACTTCAAACTCAGACTGTGACTGCAACTTCAGACTGTTGTCCGCAATAAAAAATGTCATTTTTCTCCTTAATGTTACCTTTGTTATTTCGTTTGTTTAATAAATATTTTTGCCTATAAAATGATGTGCGGACCGCGACGGTCATTTCATTTCTTCAAACGGACTCCGAGCGAAACTAATTGATGACCCCTACATTAGAGTGATTGTTAGACGGTGATCTTTAACTACTTTATTAATGTCTTGCGTGAAATACATCGCAACACAACTTCGTCATTAACTAGGATTCTACACACGTGCTGTGTGGCTACGGCACTAAAGAATGTAGCCACCCCCTCTCTTCCCGTGGGTGTCGTAAGAGGCGACTAAGGGATAACACAGTTTTACTACCACCTTGGAACTTAAAAAGTCGACGGGTGGCGGAATAACCATCCATGCTGGCTTTGAAATACACAGGTCGAAGACGGGCAGCAGCGTCTTCGGTGCGACAAAGCCAGCCCTGCGGTCACCAACCCGCCTGCCCAGCGTGGTGACTATGGGCAAAACACACGAGTTCGCGTCATAATGTAGGGCGCGAATTTGTGGAGGCCTATGTCCAACAGTTGACTGTGATAGGCTGTAGTGGTAGTGGCTACACAAGTTTGCCGACCTAGTTGTATAAAAAAAATTAATTGTCAAAACCTATATGTAATATACTAGGATGCACAACAATCAGTCGAATGTCTTGTAATCCAACGTTATTTAAAATACTGCATTTATTTAAAAAATTTCATACTAGCAGCGGGATGTGTGTGTATGCGATGTTTTATATTTATTTTTTTATCGTTTTGCGGAATATAACATAAACCGTGCTTTTTATTACACTTTTCGACGTCACCTAAAGGACGCTTGAAAAAATAAACGCTTGTTAATTTTAATGAAATCGTATTTTATAGCATTATGTTATGACATGTGTGCCATGTTTGATGTTTTTATAAGTTATGAGACAGTGTCAAATGTAATATTTATAATAATCGCGCTTCAGCCTGTAATAACCCACTGCTGGGCATAGGCCTCTAGGAGGTCTCTAGGTGTAGGAGGAGGATCAGAGCTAATCCACCACGCTACTCCAATGCGAGTTGGTAGATATATTCCCTACTATGAGTAACGATCGCTATCAGGTATTTATGATGACAAACGTAACTAACGGCTTAACGTGCTCTACGAGGCACGGTGGGGAGACCCACAAGAACAGACATCTAAACCGGAAAGGAATATTTATTGATATAAATATCCATCCGAGCGGGATTCGAACCCGCAAACGGTATTTAACTATTTATGTAGGCGGTGACACGGCACAAGCACCACTACACCAGAACGAGTATTATCAAAATAGGTATAGTATTAATTTAAACAATACGTTAAAGGCGCGTACGCGTCTGTGTATCTTTATTCGTTCCGCGATAAATCGGTAACATAAATCCTTTATCGATTTTAAATAAAATTGTTTTACAATGGGAAACAGTGTACATAGCGTAGGTACGCAAAGCAAATATTTATATATGTATGTATTTGTATACGAGTACATCATCTGGTATATAGGTTTTTGGATTTCCATATACAAATAAATTAAAAGTAAAAAAACCTTTTAAAAAAACAAGCTTTTATTTGAATGCGCTAAGACGAAAAAAATAAATTTTTACTTTAAAACTTTTACTATCTACTTATAAAGTCATTACACATAATCTATATGATAGAAAAGCTTGTCGCGAGATATGAGTACTGGTATTTCCTTAGTTTGAAAATTTTAATAGTTAAAATCAATCACATCAATTTATTTAATTTATTAAATTATGACGATTCGAAGGTGGCTTTTGAAGCCTTTTTGAATAAAGTTATTTTCGATATTGACTACAATTAATTTATTTAATAAAAATAAATACTTTATAGAGATTTAAAAGTCCTTTTGAGGGTCTTTTTTGTAATTTTTTTTTTAATTTGATAAAAGGACATTTAAAATCTTATTTTTTTATTATATTGTTATATGATATGTAAATGTAGGATTATATAAATAAGTTACTAATGAAATACTTACATAATTATTTTATTAACAACTAATACAATATTAATACGAGTAACCGGTGAAATGTACAACATATAAGTTTGTTATTTTAAGTTTTTACATTGAAGTAACGGATTCGAGAGCTAAGTGACAAATTTATGACTGAGAATGTCGTCCTTCCGTTTCTTTACGGATCTTTATGAATATAATTTAAATAAATATGTAAACATTATTGTGACCCCTATAACGTTAAATTTATTATTTGTAATAAAATTAATTTAAAAATGACAGGGGGTCGTCATATAAAGAATGTATAATAATAATTTATATTTTTAGACTAATTTTGAGACATATAGTTTTTTTTTCGCAATAATAATAAATATATCGTAACATGTTTAAATAGATAGGATATAAGCAAGAGGCATTAATTTAAACCACATGTTTATATAGACACTAGCCGACCCGTGCCCACTTCGTTGGACGTTAATATTTATTAATTTTTGTAATGCAAATATATTATAGTAAAGTTTCCATCTCGCTCGCATTTCTCAGGCTTTATTTACATATAGGTACTATTATTTTTCATTGAATTTTTGTAAAATAACAATAAAATATAGATATCACTCCTGAATAGTGTAGCTTTCTGTTAGTGAAAGAATTTTTATGATCGGATCAGTATTTGCGTTACAAAGTTAGAAAATTTATCTCTTTATAATATTAGTAGGTATAGAAAATAAGACAACATGTCACGCACCACCTTTTGATTAAAAAAAGAATTATCGAAATCGGTCCACCCAGTCAAAAGTTCTGAGGCAACATAACATTGGCGCAGCGGTAACAACTACTCGATGACTCACCAGCGGTAGTAGGTTTGATCTCCGCACATGACAAATATTTCTATAGACTATAAAAATGTTTACATTGATTTGGCCCTTTGTCTTGATGTTATCATTATTAAATCAGTTACATAAAAGATATCAGGAAACGCCTTTGAACTTTTTTAACCGACTCCCAAAAAAGGAGGAGGTTCTCAATTCGATTGTATTTTTTTTAATGTATGTTAGCTCAGAACTTTTGACTGAGTGGACCGATTTCGATGAATTTTGTTTTAACTGAAACGTGTTGCGTGTCACGTGGTCTCATTTTAATTTAATTGAGATCTGACAAATACTTTTCGTGTTATATATAATGAGTATTTACTTGACTACTTTTACGTCGACCTACGTTGTATTAAGTCGCATAACTTTTCACTCGGTGTACTTATATTGATGATTTTTACTTTAATCGAAAGCTAATACTTGTCGTGTAGTCTTGCAGTTTCAATTAGATCGAGATCTGATTACAACTTTTTGAGCAATCTTTGATAGCGCGTATATACTTGACAATTTTTTCGTCTTATTAGGGTTGTATTACTTGCGTTTGCGAGCAAACACAATTATTCATTACCTCACTCAACGGACCTCTGTAGAATAAAACCTTGTATACGCAAACTTCTGTATACGCTTCAGCCTGTAATATCCCACTGCTGGGCATAGGCCTCTTTCCCATGTTGGAGAAGGATTTTAATTTTTCTCTTTAATCCCCTCGCTGCTCCAATGCGGGTTGGCTGATATATTCCCTACTATGAGTAACGATCGCTAACGGTTTACATGATAACAACCGGGACCGACGGCTTACCGTGCTCTCCGAGGCACGGTGGGGAGACCCACAAGGACTGCACTAACACCCAGACCACGGCAAACATTTATGGCCAATACAAATGTTTGTCATGTGCGGGTATCGAACCCGCAACCGCCAGCGCAACAGCCACAAACCAGTGCTGTGACCGTTGCACCCACGCATCGTCTTAATCGTAACTCTTTTGCAGGACAAACTCCATTCACTACCATTAAAGCACCCTAAGCGTTGTTTAACACAAATTCATCCCCGTGTATTTGTTCTTGATACTTTATATCGTCAAGGAGTAAACTCCAATATCCAATATTTGTCATAAAATTTCGTCCACGCGATAAATTATTAAAATAAAACTCGCCGAGATTGAGAGATACGCTCCTTTTTATTGAATAAAAACTCAGATTATTATCATAAGGACACCCGGACTTCGGAGATTTTAATCCGACTATGAGAAAGGACATAAAAAAAATAAAAAAATACATAAAAATATAAAAAAAGACAAAGTAGCGAGTAAACATCTCAAATGTAGTAATATTATTTTTTAAATTCTTTATGATCCAAGACCGGAGTCATAACTGGTTACAAAAAAAATATATTCCGTCTCTTTCTAGTGAATGGTATGTGAGAGAGATGGTCGCGTCTATGGGATTTTATAACGTGGTATGTGCGTTTCGTATTTTGGATTTTTATTTTATTTTTTTCTAAGATTAAACGTGAAAAGCAATTTTGCATATATTTGAGACTTTATTCTTAAAAGTCAAAGGTTGACGTTTTTTAAGTTATTTCCTTAATAAAAAATGAGTTTTTACAAAACTACTGACCAACGTTTACAAGTTTAATAATAAGTACCTGGGTGACCGAGCCTAGCTCGGTATTTTCATTTTTTTTTTTTTTTGTTTTTTTTTTTCTCGGTATATTTTAATTTTATTTAAATAAAAAAGAAAAACAAATAATCTGGAGACTGAGATTCGAACCCGGGTCAACACGATTTGACACCCGCCGATTACCTAATTACGCTATTACAGCTATGTTGACAGTAGTGAAATTAAGCTTCGTATTCTAATGATATTTTTTCATTGCCTAAAAACAGGGATAAAACGACATTTTTTTTAATGAATCCTAGCTAGATCAATTTTTCGCCCCCGAAATCCCCTGCATACTAAATTTCACGAAAATCGTTGGAGCCGATTCCGAGATTCAGAAAAAATATATATATACAAGAATTGCTCGTTTAATAGTATAAGATATGAACTCTTTCTTTTTGCGAATTTAATGTATATTTACTCCCAATAAAACTTAAACGATGTTTGTTAATATTTCACGCTAAAACTCCTAAACTTATCGCTATTATAACTATACCCAGAATAAAATATATGCTACATTTTAGGAGATAAGTTAAACGAGTACCACAAGCTAGTAAAAACTAGCAATTTTTTTACCGTTACCAAATATATTAAAACAACAATAAAGTAACTATTAAAGCTTAAAACATAAAATAGGTACATAGTCCTACTGCCATTTGTTTTCAATTTCCCAATAAATATCTCGCGGTAATTAATGGAAACAAAATTATCCTATATTTTAAGCCGAACAATGTGACATCTGTGCAATATTTTTTTTAAATCAGTCCAATAGAATCTTAGATTAGCCCGGACAAACATCGCGACAGATTTTTTTTTTCCTCTTTATTTGGGTAAACAAACAGTATTACAAAATCGAGTGTGCTTTAGACCACACGACTGAAGTAAAACTTACGAAACGTAACTCTCTCTCTCTATTTTTATTTTTACTAACTTATATATCCTTCTCAACTTCCGTTCGCCTCGCCCGATTACACTTTTAGGAACGCTCTCGTCACGCATTCACCAGCTTACTGACCGAGTCAAACGTGCGTAACGAAGTTTTACTTCAATAGCTGTATAAAACAATCACTATACAAAAAGTAGTTAATACCGTAACACCAACACCGTTGACCACGGATTACATTTATTTAAATAGATTACAAAGTAAATAGTATACCCATCCCTGTCACTCACAAACCGAACAGCATCCAAACACACACAGACCGCGCTACATAATATCTATCGACTTCGACCAGAGAGAAACAAAATGGTACGTTTGTTTTTTTTTTACGTTAAAATTTAATATAGTATCCTTTTTGTACACGACGTCACACGGGGAGACAAATCCCCGCCGTGCGGTATTGGGGCCCTTTGGGGAACGTAATGTTTAACGATTTAATTTGTTTAAGTTTGACGTTTTGTTTTATATGAATACAGACTTTATGGGAAGGAGGGTTATGTATGCCATGTTAAAACTAGCCCGTTGGCGCAGTTTGTAGTAGTACTGCTTTCTGCTCAGGGGGTTGTGGGATCGATCCCCGCCTGAGTCAGTAAACTACAACGTTGCTTACCGTAGGAACAGACGACCGCGTGTCTATGTTAGAAGATATTTATTTTATTTATTAGAACGAAAGTCCTTATGGGGCGTTGCCGAGGGATACCCTAGCCTGGAAAAACGTCCGTAACGTTAAAAAAGAGCTCAAGATTTTTATGTATGGTTTATGTATGATAGCCAATAGCCATACAGTGTCTAATGTATAGTCTACGTGATGACTGTTATTATTATTGCAGTTTGATATATTATTATATCATTCGATTATTATTATGTATTTTTATAAATCATTTTGAATAAAATAAAGGTGTGAAGATAATTTTGTCAAGTAGTTTTATTTTTATTTATAACTAGCTTCTGTGCGCGACTTCGTCGGCGTGGACTCCGCTCCTATTGGTCTTAGCGTGATGACACATAGCCTATAGCCTTCCTCACTAAATGGGCTATCTAACACTGAAAGAATTTTTCAAATCGGCCCAGTAGTTCCAGAGATTACCGCGTTCAAACAAACAAACAAACAAACAAACAAACTCTTCAGCTTTATATATTAGTATAGATTATGTACCTATATTATAATTATTTTCTTTATACCTCGAATAGAACTTGAAAATAATATTTTATAATAAGGAACTTCGTTCCAATCTGGTGTTTATTACCTATACCTATGTGTTTTAGCATAAAAGCTCGTGAAGAAAAATTGACATTCTCTACATTGCTTATCTAAAATTTTCTTTTACACTATTCTATTTTTTTATATATGTATATGTACACTCTTATCGTCCACAGACGAACCCTTTGGTGCAGTTTGTAGTGACCTTACTTTTTGCTCCAAGGCTTTTGGGTTCGATTCCTGCCCTGAGTCTGGGTGTAATATCGATATTTATATAAGTATTATTCATTTATATAAATATTATTCATTTATATTAATAAATTCGTCGAAAAGATAAAAATATATCTGTTACCTATAACACAAGCATTAAGTTGCTTACTTTACGAACAGATGACCGTGTGTGTATTGTGTATATATAGTGATACATATAATGCCCTCTTGTGACTAAATCAGCATCAAAAATCTTTAAATTATCATAACAAAGTTTTTATAGCTAACTATTAATTTGCTAATAACATAATAACAATAATATTATTTCGAAAATTAAAACAGCTTTATTCAAATAGACTTCAAAAGCACCTTCAATTCGTCATTTTACAAATTAAAATTTTAATTATTGTTAAAAGTGAAGCTACCACAGATTCCGAATGTAGATTCTGCAGAGAAGAATCATCAAGAAACTCCGCAAATATTGTATAAAAAACAGCGTTATAATATACTTATGATTATGAAAAAGAATAACGATTTCACTAGTTTTATTTATATAATTAGAACTACACTTCTAGACTTCTATTCTTATAATCAAGAGCTCTCCACGCTGCTCACCACAGGTACACAATACTGCTTGAAAGCAGTATTATTTAGCTGTGATCTTCTGTAAGGTTCAGTTACTTCAGTCGGGCAGCTCCAGATTTTCCTCTCTCTTCCCTTTACCTCAGTTTAATGTTGCATGTTTCCTGAAATGTAATTATTAGCAAGTTGAAGTGGCAGTGGTCATTTGTGTCGCAGGACCGATGGCTGTTAGAGCAGACGTGTCCTGGAGTGGAGACCACATCTTGGCAAACGCAGTGTGGGACGTCCTCCGGCCCGTTGGACGATCTATGTAAGATTGACGGTGTAGGCTGGATAAGGATTGCAGAAAACCGGGATGTCTGACAGGAACTTGGAGAGGCCTATGTCCAGCAGTGGACTGCAATAGGCTGAACTGGATTGTTTCCTCATAAATTCCCCCTTTGTTGTCTACCCAAGCCGTATCTCAACTCCATCTCTCCTGTACGTATAAATTATTACTGGTAAGTTAACTAATAACTACTGAAGATAAACACAAATTCCTCGCTTCAAATATTCGACGCATGTCTGCTCCACAGTCATTAATAATGAACGCTATTTTGACGTTATTTACTCCATACGACACGATTTTGATACGACTTTTCTTTTTAAATTATTTTTTTTTGGTTTTTCAAGAATTCAAAATAATATAATAGGGAAAATAATTTTATTACACACATATATATACAATATACATATACACATATATTGAAAATTTACTAACCGATCCTTTTTATTTGCGTTCCTGTTTAGATAACAAACAATGATTGATGATGATGATGATGACATTGAATAAAAAATATATGCGTGTAAATGTCTACATAAAAACGCGTATTTGAAAATATTCGTGCATGTTACTTTACTGCTTAAATATGTAAATTGTAAAAGACATGTATAATAATAAAAAGAATTGTGTGGTTTTATGAAACAATAACAAACATAAAATCAAAACACAAATTCCGCGGAACACTTGCGACATGCAACATGCGATAAATGAACGAAGATTTTTGGGGCGATAGAATAAAAGTTTCACTTTAATAAAATATATTCGTGCATTATTATACTTCCATTTTCCTACTCAATAGAATCGTAATAAATTTCGATAAAAAGGGTCTAGTTTCAGTATAGAATTTCCTAATTATTAACTAACCCTTTAGCTTTCTGCACCGTGGGTTGTGGGATCGATTCCCGCTCCAAGTCTGGGTATACTAGATTTATTTCGTTACATGTATATTTATCTAAAAATTATATATTTTTAGATATATCGGTCGACTGTTACCTATAACACAAGCATTATGTTGCTGACTTTAGAAATAGATTGTGTATGTGTGTGTGTGTGTGTGTGTGTGTGTGTGTGTTAAACACAAACTATACTTTACCGTTTCACTAAACAAAACACTAAGCAAGCTTAAAAGTAAGCTTACTAAGCTGTATTATTTACTTATTGTGTACTTTTAAATTCAAATTTTATTATTTTATTTTGTCGTACCATAAAAAATATATACGACACGATATATCGTACCGTATAAAGGAATTGACCTTTTTTACGCCGCAGTCGGTTAACACTGAGTGACTTATGAGCGGTGGCGGGATGTCATTTTTTAATCGTTTTTTTATACTTTGAACCCTTTTTTATATATTTTTGTCTAAAGGGTAACCTTCGTGAGTCATAAGTATTGGATCTACTTTTTTTTTTAACTTTAAACATATTCAAAGGAATCTTTTGACATATGATTAAGAACTATTGAGAATAAATTTTGTATTAAATCTGTTTCTTTTTTTAAAAGAGTAACTGCAGAGTTTCTTGCCGATTCCTCTCTGCAGAATCTGCATGCCTAATCAGTGGTAACTTCAGTTTTAATTATTATTAAAATTTTAATTTGTAAGATGGCGATTCGAAGGTGCTTTTGGGGCCTATTTGAATAAAGTTATTTTTGATTTTTGAAGTGAAACTTCTTTAGAATCGTTGTGATTTCAAACCGGAAGGCAACAACAGGGAAGGTCGAGCCGCGCTGCAAGCCGCTAATTTTAAATTAGTTTTTTTTTATTAGTTTGCCAAAGAAGTTTCACTTCTATCGTGTGTGAATCGCACACACACCTTTTTTTTGTTTTTAACTATAATTAATTTATTAAAAACTACAATATTAATATGAGTAACCGGTGAAATGTACAACATATAAGTTCATTATTTTAAGTTTTTACATTGAAGTAACGGATTCGAAAGCTAAGGTGCCAAATTTATGACTAAGAATGTCGTCCTTCCGTTTCTTTAGGCTTTTAGGCTAGGGGCTTTTGAGGATTTGAATAAGGTTATATTTTGATTTTAATTTGTAAATGTGGTGTAGTGAACTGTGTACCTACTATACTTTAGATTTATATGTATGATTGTGATGATCTCCTGGGGGGGGGGATTGGGGATAGGGTCGGCAACGCGCTTGCGATGCTTCTGGTGTTGCAGGCGTCTATAGGCTACGGTCTTACCATCAGGTGAGCCGTACGCTTGTTTGCCGACCTAGTTACATTTAAAAAAAAATGTAGTAGCGCAAGTAGCCTTAGCGCTAGTGGTCTCGAGTTTGATTACCGCTCGGGATGGATATTTATGTTTATACAAATATTCATTTCCGGTCTGTTTATTTGTCCTTGTGGGTCACCGTAACTCGAAGAGAACGTTAAGATGCCGGTCTCGGTTGTTATTATAGACACCTGATAGTGATCGTTACTTATTGTGGGAATGTATCCGCCAACCCGTAGTGGAGCAGCGTGGTGGATTAAACCACAATCCTTCTAATCCTTATAATAAAAATTCCTTTGCCCAGTGTGACATTTGAACGCTGATCACTTCTCCAGTTCAAACATTATCTTCTTTAAAGTCGGTAAAATTAAAAATGTACTTAAAGTAAAGTCATTAATTAAAGTCGAAATCCCGTCATTTATAACTGTCCGTCTGTCCGTCTGGTCTTCATGTGCGGATTTTTATTATATAAATACTAATATAAAAAATTTAAAGGATTAGTCTGTTTGTTTAGCTGAGGTATTTCTATTATTTTTAACCGACTTAAAATAGAAAGAAGTTCCCAATACGACTGCATTTTTTTGTATTTTACCTCACAACTTTTAACTGGCTGTACTGATTTTGCTAATTCTTTGTTTACTCGAAAGCCGATGTCGTGTGGTCTCATTTAATTTTGATCAAGATCTGACTAGTATTTTTGAGCTATCTCTAATAATACTGTATTTTACTTATGTTGTATTACTTGTCGATGTAATTGAAGTCGTTTTTTTTGCGAGCAAACACAATAACAAACATTATAATTGTTTTGAGTCGGATTTGCATTTGTAAACAAGAAGAGCGGTATATTTGCTACTAGCTGTGCCCCGCGGCTTCCCCGCGTTAATTTGAATATTATATAGCCTTCCTCGGTAAATGGACTATATAGCAGAAAATTAATTTTTCAATTTTAACCAGTATAATTTCTGCGAGTAGCACACTTAAACAAGCAAACAAGCGCTATGCTTTATAACATAGTTATAGATTTGGATGTGATCTTCCGATTTTTTGAAATGAAACTTCTTTAGGCGCATGAGGGCAAAATATGAGAGAGCGTGTGACGCGGCAACGTCGGGCGCAGTCAGTACTTAGATAGGTGACCGCCTGGGAACACCGCGTGACGTTGACTTTTTTTTAAAATTAGTTTTTATACAATTATTTTTTTTAATTAGTTTGCCAAAGAAGTTTCACTTCTGAGATGTGTACTTTGTAGGCACGGATTTTTTTTTTCATTTAATTGTGAAAGACTTACCTGTCATTGCAGGACATTTTCAAAATACAGAAATGACAATATTTGAGCTCAGTAGCAGAAACCGAGTGGTAGGTCTAGTGTTGAAATGATCATGAACGAAATTAGCGCCCAGCGGGGTGTTTATTCATTAAAACTGAATTAAGAATAAGGGAACCAGTTTACATATGATTTTCGGGGTGCCAAATTAGACTCTGTGGTCCCACCACTCCTGTAGTCTAAACATTTTAAATCATTTCTTTTATACTACTAGGTCGGCAAATAAGGGTACGGGTCCTCTGATGGAAGGCGGTTACCGTAGCCTGACTAAATTGAGACAGGGGATAGCAGGAAATTTCCTGCTCAAAATATGGAGCAGCCCGACTGGGGTAGTACCTCGACCTTACAGAAGACCACAGCTAAATAATATTGTTTTCAAGCAGTGTTGTGTTCCTGTGATCAGTAAGGTGACCAGAGCTCCTGGGGGGGAATTGGGTGTAGGGTGGCAAAACGCCTGCGATGTTTCAAGTGTTGCAGACGTCTATAAGCTACGATAATCGCTTACCATCAGGTGAGCCGTACGCTTGTTTGCTGACCTATAGTTACATATAAAAAGGCTACAGACCCCTGCAACACCAGAAGCATTGCAAGCGACCCAACCGCTGGCCCTCTCCAAGAGCTCTTGTCACTTTACTGACACAGGAAGGCAAAACTGCTTGAGAGCAGTAATATTTAGCGGTTATATTCTGTAAGGTTGAGATACTTTCGCATTCGGATTTCTCCAGATTTTAGCAGGATATTTCCCGCTATGTCTTGCCTTGGTAAAGAAAGTTAACTACTGTTGAGTTTTGCTGATTCTTCTTAGCACCTATATTCCAAATCCGGGAATAGCTTTATATTTACTGTAATACATTCAATCCAGCTAGTTACATCCCTTTGCTGGGCATAGGCCTCTTTCTCCATGTAGGAGAAGAATTGAAGCTTAATCCATAACGCTGCACCACTGCGGGTTGGCGGATTGTAACACATTATTGTATCATTCAAAAGTACATACTTTTCAAGTAAAATAACTTTGGATTGAAGCTACAAAAGTCCAACCTACCCATTACTCTGTGTACACACTAACAGACATACATAATATGTAGCTGGAATAATTAATTTTCATACTTTATACACAACTAGCGACCCGCCCCGGCTTTGCACGGTTGCAAAAACTATCAGAGTTCCTCTACTATATTATGCATGTATTATACATATTAACCTTCCTCTTGAATCACTCTATCTACTAAAGAAAACCGCATCAAAATCCGTTGCGTAGTTTTAAAAATTCAAGCATACATACCTACAGACAGACAGACAGACAGCGGGAAGCGACTTTGTTTTTAACCGACTTCCAAAAAGGAGGAGGTTCTCAATTCGACACGTATGTTTTTTTTTTATGTATCTTAGGTTACCCAAGTAACATTTTAGGTTTTAAAAAGGTTTTGAAAAGGTTCTATAACCTTAATATAGAAATCTGCTCGTAAGTCTTAATAGGCTCAATAACGTTCTATTAACCTTATATTAACCTCCTGAGTGCTAAAAGGGCCCACGTTTTAGAACCTTTCTGAGAGCTCCAGCAAAACCTATAGCTCAAATCCAGAACCTTTCGAACTACTTACACAGTACCCAAATATAACCTTCACAACCTTAATTTAACGTTAATATAACCTTGCAAGGCAGCTATAAAGTTCTAAATTAGTCTTGGATGTAATCATGTAACCCTATGACAACTTAAAACCTTTTTGATGGACATGAAAAAATACATTTCCAGGACTCTCGGGTTTTAAAATGTTTCTGTGTAAGATTTTTTTACACAGAAAGAATAATCGTGAATTTAAATAGGTACTTATTTACGATGGCGCCACTTCCCCTGACATTATTACAAGTTTCAAAATGGCTAACTAAGTAGTATTTAAAAAAATATAAGTATCTTGCTGAAGTCAGGAAAAAATTAAAAATTTGTGCGACTGGCACTTCATCGTGAAACTTTAGGATAATAGTGCTGTATACGAGACGGGCCTTGCGTTACTTTATAATTTTGACGATATTTTAATGAAATAAAAATTATAAAATCATACGGTTGGTGGTAAGTTGCATTAGAAATAAAACTACTATTCATCGAAAAAACATAAATTTTAAATGGTTATGGCACAAGTTACTTAATTTAGCCTTATTGAATTAAAATATTGCCATTTGTTTTGATTTTTTTAAAATTTAATGTAAAAAAATGGCGGGCGTTGGGAAATTACTAGAAAGCATTAAAATTAACCTTTTCAGAACTGTTACAGCTAAAAGCTCTTAATGTTTGCTAAAATAAGAGCTAAAGGCAATCGCGCGGAGCTACTTAAAACGCATAGGCTGTTTTCGCAGCTTTAAGGCTATTGCCAGGAGTAGTCCAAGACTTGCTAGTTGCGAAAACAGCCCCTGGGCACAATTAGTTGCTTTGAAGTTTTTGTTGAAGGAGGACGTGCGTTCGACGGTTCGACAAGAGTGCTGAACAAACAGCTGTTGAATGATAAATCTTACAAGACAACGTAATGCTTTGAAGTCGCGGAGACAACTGATATTTTTTGAGGATGCCTCTAGGGCTTTAAAATATTCTTGTAGGACGTTAATCATGCTTTAAGCTCTTAGACAATAGCTTATTAGTTTGGGTTGTCACCACACAGTCCTAATTTGTTTGTCTAGACACTCTAAAACAGCCTTAAGGTTTGAGGTAGGTTTTAAAAATTACTTATAAGCAAATTCAACATTCCATAACTTTATGGTCATAACAAAGTTAAAAATTAAACCTTTAGATCTCAATTCAGCATAATGCTAGCCGTTTCAAAACTTAATCAGGAGTCTACGACAACTATAAGATCCTAGGACTATATGCTCTTGACACACAAATCAAAATAACGTTAATTTAAACTCTTGTCAGCGGCTCCAAGGTAAATTAGATAGTTACTAATATTGTGAGCAGGTGGCATGGGATGGTCTCGGCACGCACGATTGGCTGTCTCGTGTTTATCCTGATCATTTCATGGTCCACTACTGCGTTTTTATCTTGTATCTGACTGAATTTTTTTTAAAAGAGTACCGAGAGTTTTTTTTCCTCCGGCTTTTTTTCTCTCGGCCTACATTAGGGAAATTGTTATTTATTGTAACATTTAATAAAGCCGAGGATAAAGTAGGTAGGTAATGTCTACCGAGACATTAGTAATTCAATATTTTGACTAAGTTAAGGTTGCTTATAACACTGGGTACATTACGTATGTTTGTAATGTACCTAATGTTAAGATATAAGTTTTTATTTTTTATTTTATTGTTTGCTGCCTTAACTTTCTATTGTATTGTTTAGTTTTTTTTTTTTTTGTAAATGATTTTTTTTTTTTTTTTGACTTTCGTTAAGTGTGTAATACCACCTTAAAACGAAATAAATATTTTGAATGAAATGTTACTTGGGTAGGTTACAACGGTATAATATTTACCATATATATTGGCGCGTACTACTAACTGAGGTAGGGCACAGCAGGAAATTTCCTGCTCAAAATATGGAGCAGCCCGACTGGGGTAGTACCTCGACTTTACAGAAGACCACAGCTAAATAATACTGTTTTCAAGCAGTATTGTGTTCCTGTTGGTGAGTAAGGTGACCAGAGCTCCTGGGGGGGAATAGGGATAGGGTCGGCAACGCGCTTGCGATGCTTCTGGTGTTGCAGGCGTGTATAGGCTACGGTAATAGCTTACCATCAGGTGAGCCGTACGCTTGTTTGCCAACCTAGTTACATAAAAAAAGGATCGTCATTTTTAGATCTAGAAGCCTAAAACTTATTTTTTAGGCTATTGCTTTCAAATAAATAATATGACATCCAAAGTTAATAAAAGGTTTACCTTCAAGGGTGTAAAATAACAATAGGGAATAGAGGATGAATAAGTTAATACGGAAGTTAATATGTAAGGTTTATGTAAAATGTTTTATAACTTTGCAAAAAAAAATATATTTCGATATACCTATCAAGAGACAAAATATTCGATCTGTTTTTATGTCCAAAATAAACCAAAACTATTTCCAAAGTCACTATTTCACTCGGACGAAGTCGCGGGCATAGCTAGTCATCACTACTCACTACATATCATAAAACAAAGTCTCTTCCCGCTGTTTGTCTGTATATAATTATGCTTAGATCTTTAAAACTACGCAACGGATTTTGATGAGGTTTTCTTTAGTATATAGAGTGATTCTTTCTAATGTGATGTCGTAAATAAACACATTTTTTGCACTTAGATTGCAAATATTTATTTTATGTTTTATATTTAGTATCAACATTGCACCCGTACGAAGCCGGAGCGGGTCGCTAGTATGCAATAAAGCGTTGCATAAAAATATCGCTAATAATCAGTACATTTTTAGACATTAATTATAACCGTTTAGTTACAAATAATTAAATACATACGGACAACACGTACGCATACAAATTAAAACTAAAAACTTTTAATTACAATAACGTACGTTAAACAGAAGTGCGTTGTGTAAAAAAATTATATTTCTTATTTAAAAGTAAAAAAAAAAATCTCCGTTAAATTCTCATAACTCCTACTTGAATGTACGAAGATGTGGAGAAGGCAATCTTAGTAGCTATCGGCACGCATGTTGAACGCTATTGAATGTTGAAGCCTATTTGATTAAAGTTATTTTTGTTATAATGAAACTTTTTCGTATTTTGTCGCGGTTTATTAAGTTTTTTAAGATGCCCGAGGAATCATTATAATTGTATTTTAATGTTCTCACGGGGATTGACGCGAACGAAATTTTTTGGTAAAATATATTACCTTGGGGCCTGAGGTTTCGGCTAGGTTACACCAGCCGTGGTCGCAGGCAGACTCTCCCTCTGTCGCAGACATGGTGTAACCTAGCCGAAACCTCAGGCCCCAAGGTAATATATTTTACCAAAAAAATTTGTTCGCGTTAATCCCCGTAAGAACATTAAAATATATTAATGCAACGCGAAAGCTTAAAAGTAATCATTCAATCATCATCATCATCATTTCAGCCTATCGCAGTCCACTGCTGGACATAGGCCTACACAAGTTCGCGCCAAAAATGACGTGAACTCATGTGTTTTGCCCATAGTCACCACGCTGGGCAGGCGGGTTGGTGACCGCAGGACTGGCTTTGTCGCACCGAAGACGCTGCTGCCCGTCTTCGGCCTGTGTATTTCAAAGCCAGCAGTTGGATGGATATCCCGCCATCGGTCGGCTTTTTAAGTTCCAAGATGGTAGTGGAACTGTGTTATCCCTTAGTCGCCTCTTACGACACCCACGGGAAGAGAGGGGGAGGCTAAATTCTTTGCCGTAGCCACACAGCAAGTAATCATTATAATTAGTGAAATGCGCGTTAGATAACTATAGAAAACAAAAGCTATTTTTATTTAGATTCGGAATGTATGCTGCATGACAAGTAACCAGATTACACAGAAACATTCAACTACTTGGATAAAAGGTATTTCTCTGATCAGACCCTTATTATTCCTTTACTATATATTTTAAACATTATTTACTTTATTTACTCTCAAGTGTCTAAAAATAATTACATAAATCATACAATATAATGGCATATCCATTTAAATCATTTCAATGTACACCACCAAATAATTTCAACAAAGAAAAACATCGAAAAAACGTCCGAATACCGACAGACGGGACAAAATGACCCTAATTACTTGCAATTGAGCATAACTTGTCACAAACTAAACCGTACACATCGAAAACAATTTATCATTGAATAATAATCCTTATTCCAATAACAATAAAAGGCACAAATTATTTTGTGGTGCTTAAAGATAAGTTTGCTGAAGACATACTAATTTTAAGACCCGCCCAAGCAGTGTTTTTTACGTGAAAATTTTTGGTTTTAAGGCGTGGCGTGTTTGCGTACCTCCCAAGTAATTGCAGGGTGGTGTTGCTACAGAAATAATTAACAAATAACATATCATATTGACGCATTCGTCGTCACGTCGCCTTTTCTTAAATCAGATATTCTTGTAATCAGATTTTTTATACTTTGAAGGCGGCATACAAGCTTATGGTTCCGCTCAATTATAGACGCCTGCGACACCAGAATCATCGCAAGCGCACTACCGACACTACCCCCGACTCTGTCCAGGAGCTCTGAACACCTTAATTACCAAAGAACTACCTGAAGGCAGTACAATTTTTGTCAGAGATCTTCTGTAAAGTTGAGGAACTTAATCAGGGGTTGCTCCAAATTTGGAACAGAATATTTTTGCTGTGTCAAATCTTAATAAAAGGAATATAGCAAAAAAAATTATTGTAATTATAATATTAATAGGCGTGTTTATCAAAAGTTTTTATATAATTTTGCTAAGTAGGTACCCATTAATGCTGACGTTTGCGGGTTCGAATCCCACAATTACGATTCAAACACATTTCTAAAAAAATAATATTAAGAAAAGTCTGAACCTAGGCCTAAATTATAATCATTTTTAAATTTTGTTATTACAAAGATGTTATTGACGCTGTACTTCGTGAAGTTTTTAAAAATAGGTGCGGAGTTTATTTTTGATTCTTTTCAGCGGAATCTTCATTCCGAATCGGTGGTAATATTTTTTTTTTCAATTAATATAATTTAAATTAATTAAATAACAAATTAAATGTTTAAGCCTACTTGAAAAAAATTTAATGTCACCTTTACTGCCTTGTACTTGTACTACCTTGCCACTTACATTTTTATTCAAAGTATAAAACAAGAAATTATAAAGGATAACTAGCTGACCTGGCGAACTTCGTACCTATATTTTTAATTTTGCTATAAAAATATCGCGGTCATCAATCATAATAAAATGTATATTAAATAAGTTGGACAAAGTTAAATATCTCTGTAAAACTCCATTAAAATCGGTCCAGTAGTTGAGAGAGAGAGTCCTAAGATTTGTCCGTACAAACATCCTAACACGAAAATTTTACATATGTAAGTACCTATATAGATACAATTTGGTATTAAAATCAATAAACGCATAGTCGCATACAACAGCTGGCTCCCAAGTGCAGCTCTGATTGTAAATTATGAACACTTATCCACTCCAGAACACTTATCCCTCATTAAAGCTGAAGCGCTGGACCCGTAGCGAAATAATAACAATAATTCACTGAACTTGATTTGAAAATATGTAAATAGTATGAATGATAAGAATAGTATTTATTTGAAATAAATTTTTATACAAAATTGATCGTCGATATATGTATTTTATATGTGTAAGTATTTTGTAATAAATAGTAATAATCGCAGTGTAAACACGAGAAGGATTAACAAAATTGTAACTCCAAGTTTCCGACTGCGCAAAGTAAACGTCTCCTTTCTGGGTTATGGTATTCGCATGTATTATAAAATCCAATAAAAATTTTTGCAATTGACTCAACATAAATTTAAATTATTTATTAAAAAGAGATTAATAGATAAAGCGTATTATTATCAGGATTACATAGTTTATAAAGATGTGTGGACTTAATGACGCTGTATTTCATGCAAGATAATTTATTACTAATTTTGTACTAAAACACAGTCTACATATTATTTTACAGACGCCGCGTTGGCGCAGCGACCACAACGCTGGATTGTGGCTGTTGCGCGAGCGGTTGCGGGTTCGATCACCGCACATGACAACATTTGTATTGGCCATACAGATGTTTGCCGTGGTCTGGGTGTTTGTGCAGTCCTTGTGGGTCTCCCCACCGTGCCTCGGAGAGCACATTAAGCCGTCGGTCCCGGTTGTTATCATGTACACCTGATAGCGATCGTTACTCATCAATTTTCTCACTCTCCGAGATATGACATAGTACCTACAAGGACAAAAACCATGACCAAAAAATAATATTTATACGTATATGAAAAAAATAAGTTATGCAAGCGGGAATTGTTCCTTGACCATCGGCTTCAATGGGTCATCATCATCACTTCAGCCTATCGCAGTCCACTGCTGGACATACATAGGCCTCCACAAGTTCACGCCCGACATTATAGCGCGAATTTATGTGTTTTGCCCATAGTCACCACTCACCACGCTGCGCAGGCGGGTTGGTGACCGCAATTCAATGGGTATTTTCACTCTTTTACAGCATAATGGTTATTAAATTAGTTATCTAAAGAATAAAATGTTGATTTTGACAACATATCAAAAAATTTCAAAATAAACAATCTTAAATTAAAGAATTTAAAAAACTGTGTGGTGTCGTGGGACACCAGATAGGAACGAATAAAATATTAATTTCAAGTTCTATCGATAAAAATAAAAAATAAAATTACTTTACAAAATTATCGTACTAGACTAGCCAGTTGGCGCAGTTTGTAGTGACCCTGCTTTCTGCTCCGGGGGTTGTGAAATCGATTCCCACCCCGAGTCTGGGTGTAATATACATATTCATTTATATATTTATATAAGTATGTATTATTTATAAGTATGTTTATCGAAAAAAAAATATGTATCTAGACCAGTCGACTGTTACCTATAACACCAGCATTTCTTTACGAACAGACGACCGTGCGTGTATTGTGTAGATATTTATTTATTTATTATCGTAGCCCCTTTATTTTATTTACAATGATTTATAAAAATATATAATAACTATCGAATGATATAATAATAATAGCAAACTGCAATAATTATAACGTCATCACATAAACACACATTAGACACTGTATAGCCATCATACATAGACTATACATAAAAATCTTAGGGCGCCTTCAAATTTACCGCTGCTGTCGCGCTGCAACCGCGCGTTGTTATTTACATAGATTTACAAAGTCGCCAACAATAACAAATTTCGCCCTTACGCTTTTTGTTAACGATACGGACGTTCTTTGCCGGCTAGGGTACCCCTCCGCAACGCCCCATAAGGAACTGCGTTCCAATAATTTCCTTATTGAACACAAAGCTCAGAAAAAACTAAATATAAATAAAAACACACAAGAAAACTTTTCGCTTAATGTTAGTAAAAAACGGTAAAATCATACATATATACATATGTCTTCTGCATATATGTCTATCTGTCCCTGGTATAGTCATATCTCGTGATGTATCTATTAAACATAAGCGGCTTACTGCTTCGATTCCCGGTTGATTCAAACAAAACCATTACGATAGCTACCGACTAAGGCATAAGATGTAGCGATTTTATTTAAATTTTATTTTGAAATATCGAACCCGGTAGACGTTGTCCTGCCCGGAAAAAAAGCTACCAGTCAGTAACTAAAGTAGGGCACAGCATCAAATTTCCTGCTCAAAATATGGAGCAGCCCGACTGGGGTAGTACCTCGACCTTACAGAAGATCACAGCTAAATAATACTGCTTTCAATCAGTGTTGTATTCCTGTTGGTGAGTAAGGTTAAGGTGATCAGAGCTCCTGGCTGGGGATGGGGTCGGCAACGCGCTTGCGATGCTTCTGTTGTTGCAGACGTCTATAGGCTACGGTAATCGCTTACCATCATGTGGGCCGTACGCTTGTTTGCCGATCTAATTACATTTAAAAAAAAAAACAGATTTGATTTCCGATATACCGAAAACAGTGTTACCTACTGGCTCCAATTTCTTTTTTTTTTACCTTACACGAACAGCAACCACAGTCACGGGATATATATATACTTATATAAATCTCGTGTCACGATGTTTGTCCCGAAACTACTGGAACGATTTTAATGAAAATTTGCACAGATATGTAACTTATTCCAAACTAAAATATAAGCTATATTTTATTTCAATTGATGACCGCGATATTTTTTATTACAAAATTGACAATATGTCGGTACGAAGTTCGCCAGGTCAGCTAGTTTTATATGCAATTCAACAATATATTATTATTTTAAAATCAATCACCCGCTACATCTTGTAACTTGGACCATAAAACGTTTATCTCTTAATAAATTGCTTGTAAGTGCCCCTCCGACGTCGTAAGTGAAGAGATTTTGTTTTACATACATACATACGTGTTTGTTCGTCTATTTACCTTCACACCGTATCTCGTTAACATGAACTTTTAGTATTTTTTATTTTTATTTTATGAGATACTTGCTTAAGATCTTGTTTGCTTATCAATCTGACACTAAATCGATTTTGATGTAGTTTTATGACAGTATTTTTATATTTAACTAGCTGTGCCTGCGACTTCGTCCACGTGGAATTTAAAAAAAAATTATTGTTCAGTTCGCAGAGTTCAAAAATAACTAAATTTCTAAAATAAAAGTAGCCTAAGTAGTCCTTCCTTATTACATCCAGTCCTAGCCCTTATTACATCAGCTATCGGTCGGTGAAAGTCCCGTCAAAATCAGTCCAGCCGTTTCAGAGATTAGCCGGAACAATCAGACAGACAGACAGAAACTCAAACTTGAAACAGTGTTACTGAAAAAACATTACAAAAAAATAAAATAAAAACCGTAACTAATGATTTAATCAATCCATATCAACGTTAGACAAATCTTCTGTTATTTTCTTAACATCTTTATTTCTCTTCTTTTCTACCATCTTCTTCGGTTCTTTCTTCTTCTGGCCGTAGAGTTTCTTCAAGGTCTCCAGTATGATCTGTGCCATGTACCCTGGTTTTGGCTGTTGTATTTCATATCTTTTTTTCTGATTTTTATGTAATTCTTCTTTGGATTCTTCCAGATTGTTTACATCAGTAGGTTTTTCCAAATATCTGACTGTTTTTAGTTTTGATTTCATCTTCTGCGCCCAGTTTTGGAGGTAGTTTCCAGCGTCGAATTCGAGATTCTGTAATAAATTAAGTAATTTAAATGTATTATTGTATTTATTGGTTTTTAATGGTTATTGCAAAAATAAGCATTAGAAATAGAATTTGACGTTAATTTTAGATGCGCAGGATTTGTAATTTAATTCTATCTAATACTACATCTAATCTTGTGATTAAATTGTACACAATGGCTGACGTATTCGCCAAAAGAAAACAAAACATTTTTGAAGTGAAACTTCTTCAGGTGCATGAGGGTAAATTTTTTACGGATGAAACGTGCAACGTTTTGATGAAACAGCAATGTTTTTAATCTTTTTAATGTATGTTATTTTTGGCAGGTAGAGCCACCTAGCGTGTACTATAGAAACTACAAAGATTGTTACATAAATATTGATGGTATTACATTGCAAACTAACTAGATGGCGCTGGAACGGAAATCTTAAACTTTAGATTTGTTTAAATATAAATGAGACTTAAAATTAGTTTGCCAAAGAAGTTTCACTTCTGACATGTTTTCAAAAAAAATAAACAATTTATGGAAGTATCTATACTTATTATAAAAAGAAGTCCCCCGGCCGCGTCTTTCTGTCCTCCTGTCTGTCTGTCCTCCTGTCTGTCTGAACGCGATAAACTCGAAAACTACCAAACGGATTTTTATACGGTTTTCAACAATAGAAAGAGTCATTCTTGAGGAAGGTTTAGGTATATAATTTATTATGCTTTTATGTAAATTAGCTGAAATACGGCGATAAATGTTGAAGAGGTCGCAAAAAATCTCGCTAATTGGGAGCTTTCCACGCGAACGCCGCGTAAACTAGCAAAGATATAGTTGAGTAATGTACTAGCAAATTGAAAACCTATAAAAATGCTACAAAAAAGTCCGCGATAGCATATCTCTATCTCTTATGGTTGACTTACAATTACAAACCACTTTTATGTTCATAGTTTTAATTAAAAAATTACGTTATTTTCAAAGCTATTGTCTTTAGTAGAGTATTAATCCAAATGAATATGTTAGTTAGCTTAGGCATTTAATGCAGATTAAAATTGCCCTTTATACTACTTATATCAATTAGATGAATAGTTTTTGAGATATCGTCGTTAGAAGTAAATGTGCACGTGAAGTGGGCACGGGTCGGCTAGTAATAGATAAAAATCAATAAATTAAATACAGAAGAATAAGTATAGTTATATACATATAAACATATATATGATAATATGCTATATACACAGAGTACATTGTAATAGTGTTATATATTAGTACAGACAGTGCAGATTAAGGAAAATAAATGGCCGTAATAAAGATACCGCGATCATTGCGATAGACGAGCGGTCGCCGCGCAGTTCTAGAAACAAATACATACAAATAAGTATACCTATATATACAGTCAGTACAGTTATAAGTACATATATATATATACAGACACATATATGTATATAATTAGGTGGGCTAACCTCAAGAACTACTGGTTACCCCGTTTATTTGTCCCCTTTCCCGTCCAAACCTTAACTTATTAAGTAATAAAATTAGCCATATAGATATTTTAAGCACTAATATATAATCGGTAGGTACGCAAATAAACTATTACGTCACACTTGAAAAACTTACGATAAAAACGCCTGTCAAATTTTAGTAGTGATTTCACAACTAAACATATTGCTATTTTTCAGTGTTTTAATTATTATTTACTATTTCAATTTAAAGACCTAAAACTCCTTGCGGTGTTTTGTACTTTATTAATTGTTTTGATGTTATAATATATTTACCTTTTCCCTATTGTTTATTTTCCTCGTTGTTAACACCGAAACTTGTCTTATCTTGTTCGAGTTACTGTTTTTAGGGACCGGTTGGCCGGCTGTAAACATGCAAATGTTAAAACTTTAAAACAATCGCACAAACAAATACTAGTAGGGTCGTTTGGATTATTATTATTTATTATAGAGTTTGATGTATTAATTATGACTACTCACTCAAAGGCATGGTGTTAGTCTGGGGTCCGAGCTCCAACATGACCTGGAAGTCCGCGTGGTTGCCGAACGCGAGGCCAAAGCCTATCTTGGAGTCTGTGCCTGAAATAATGTGAATAATGTTAAATAAATACTTCAATCTTTCAGCAAGTCGCTCTCTTTTAATATCTTGTTTAGATAGAAAAAGAGAGAGAGAGGTTTTTAACGCGATTTAATGTCAGCGAAAAGAAAAGAGAAATATTTTTTTCTTATTCTATCTCTGAGATTAAGCTCTGATTCTTCTCCTACACTGGGAAAGAGGCCTATGCTCAACAGTGGGATATTACAGACTGAAGCGTTTAGTGTCAAATTAAAAAAAAGTTAAAATTATATATATTAAAGTGGACTTTGCGTCATAATAGCAAATACTATGACTCGTAAATACAGAAAGGTGTACAATAAATGTAAAATTGGGTGGGTTGTCTAACTAATGCTGTGCTGTGTGGTTACCGCACTAAAGAATGTAGCCACCCCCTCTCTTCCCGTGGGTGTCGTAAGAGGCGACTAAGGGATAACACAGTTCTACTACCACCTTGGAACTTAAAAAGCCGACGGATGGCGGGATAACCATCCATGCTGGCTTTGAAACACACAGGCCGAAGACGGGCAGCAGCGTCTTCGGTGCGACAAAGCCAGCCCTGCGGTCACCAACCCGCCTGCCCAGCGTGGTGACTATGGGCAAAACACATGAGTTCGCGTCATAATGTCGGGCGCGAACTTGTGGAGGCCTATGTCCAACAGTGGACTGTGATAGGCTGTAGTGTGTGTGTCTAACTAATATTCTACTAATATACTAGATTCAGTAGTAGCAGCCTACAATTTTCATGAAGGCAATTAATTAACATTCATTTTTATTGATATTATGAACGGACAGGCGTCATTAAAAAAGAACCTCCGTCAAATGTAATAGAAAGTCAACGTTTATTCATTACAATAACAAATGTTTTACGTGTATATTATTTTCGTCCCTAATCCTAATCCTGTCATATAGTATTCTAAGTTAAGAAGTTAGTGGAACTTTTAAGGTTATTTAATTAAACCAAATTAAAACCACAGTATGTTATTACATTTCGTAGAAATCAAAACTAAGACAATTATTCAATTATTTACAGAGAGATAGAAAAAGAGATTTCAATTTTAATGATTTCATACGCTAAAATTATATCATAAATAAAACTTAAATCTGTACCAGCTTCACTCCCGTTAAAATCTTTTATCTGTGATAGATATTACTTGCTAATTTTGCCAAATTTTTTTTTGCCAATTATCCCATGTCTTTTCAACATTTTTTCTTTTACATGTTTCGATTTTAATGTTACGCAGTAATGAGCTGTACTTACTATTGCTTTATTTTTTCACGTATAATTTCAGCTAAGGTATGCCTCCATGTGTCTCTATATAATTATATGACCCTAAACGTGCCCTAAACGGAAGGACGCCAGTTAAATAAACCTTATATAGTCGTACTAAATTATTAAGAATTCCCTGTCTTATAAATGGTCAATGCTTGTCAATGTTGGTGTTTAGTCCTTACTGTATAATATTTTCGTGTAAATATTTTGAAATCAAATAAAAGAAATGAAAGTTATACAATGAAAATCAAAAGTTAAAAACTTTTGTGTGTTTGTTTTTAAAATCAAAATCGAGACTGTCATCTCAACCAACCCAGCCAATCTCCTTCGTGTTCTCCAGTCTACGTGACATTAGCGGAATCAACCGTGCTCCACTGGCACAACTGAAAGCCATCAAACCAACCAATCACCAATTACCTTTCTTGATGGGAGGAAGAAACGCTGTATCAAGTATAGATGGCACCTCTCCCGGTACGATGAGACATGACCCTGAACAGATAGAAGTTGAGTTAGTACGTCGTTGATAACTACAGAAATAGAATATTAATTTATTTATTTTTAATCTACTGTGATTGTACTTTTGAAGATCACAGCTAAATAATACTGCTTTCAATCAGTGTTGTGTTCCTGTTTGTGAGTAAGGTGACCAGAGCTCCTGGAATTAGGGAGGGGGGGTCGGCAACGCACTTGCGATGCTTCTAGTGTTGCAGACGTCTATAAGCTACGGTAATCACTTACCATCAGGGGCATCAGGTGAGCCGTACTCTTGTTTGTCGACCGATATATTAAAAAAAACTGCCCTAATGTCGCCTACCTTAGGAACAGACGACCTTTAAAAGTATTTAATACTTATTTATTCACTTGATGCTAGTTATACGCACACATAACACAGTTGGGGTATACAATACGTAGCGTAACAAATGATTGATGTTCCTGTTCGCTTTGGAATATTACAATAAGATACGGTTGTTCGTCACACGTCATTAACCAGTGACTTTCCTCCGCTTGCGTCACCAGAAGTATCTCAAGCGCGTTGCCGACCCTACCTCCTACCCTGTCCAGGACCTCACCTTACTCGCCATAGGAACACGACGGTCCCTCAACCTCATCTACCATGATTCTGCCTGTAACATCCCACTGCAGGGCATAGGCCTCGTTCTTCTTATAGGAGAAGGATTGGAGCTTAATCCACCACGACTCATCTGTCAAATAACGATTAAAAATCGTTTTGAAGCCTTCTTGAATAAAGTAGTTATTTTTTAAGGTGAGGTAATTGATGTATTCCTGCAAAACACGTTTCTATGAATTCAGTTTTGAAATAGTAAACAGTGAAATTTTTATCTGATAAATTTAATTGGTATTGTTGAGGGTATATTCTAGGTAAAAACACCGATGGAAACATGATTCGATAAATTTGGCTCGATAGAATAAATTCACAAAGTTACCTCTTTTCGGGTCATTTTATCTACTATTATTGGGTTTTATTTTTAAAATAACTGATTTGATATTATGAGTAACTTACCAAAATAAAGTACATATATAACTGTAAGGCGTGGCAGCGAGTTTTTTTTTTTTATTACATCTATTTTTTTTTAATCGATTATTCAAGTGATTTTCGAAGCGCTGGGCGCTCTCGCGGCACTCACACTGTCCCGTTGGACGTTACAGAGGCAAGACGTGTGCAAAATTTTTCAAAAAAGCGTTCCGTCTTTTGTATTTTTAATATTACGTAGTATGCATACAATATCCATACACCTATAACTGCCCACAGTAGTAATAAAATTTAAATTCGCTATTTATTTTAAATTTATTCTATATATATAAAATATAATATAAAAGAAAGTCGTGTAATCGTGTTAGTTAGACTATTTATAACTCAAGAACGGCTGAAGCAATTTGGCTGAAAATCGGTGGGGAGGTAGCTTAGAACCAGGAAACGGACATAGGATACTTTTTATCTCAATTGTACCCGGTAGGTGGCGCTACTATAGGTATCTAACTCCGAAACTACTGAACCAATTTGTATCAAATTTTGTAAGCTTCTGTAGTTTGGTCAAACTTGAGAGATAGGGTAGTTTTTATCTCAATTGGACCCGGTAGGTGGCGCTGCTATCGGTATGTAACTCCGAAACTACTGAACCAATTTGTATCAAATTTTGTAAGCATCTGTAATTAATTGGTCCAACTTGGGAGATAGGGTACTTTTTTCTCAATTAGACCCGGTAGGTGGCGCTGCTATAGGTATGTAACTCCGAAACTACTGAACCAATTTGTATCAAATTTTGTAAGCTTCTGTAATTTGGTCTAACTTGAGAGATAGGGTAGTTTTTATCTCAATTGGACCCGGTAGGTGGCGCTGCTATCGCTATGTAACTCCGAAAGTACTGAACCAATTTTTATCACATTTCGTAAGCATCTGTAATTTGGTCCAACTCGAGAGATAGGGAATTTTTTATCTCAATTTGACCCGATAGGTGGCGCTGCTATCGGTATGTAAGCAATCAAATTTGGTAGCTGTTTTCCGGGCAGGACAACGTCTGCCGGGTCCGCTAGTTTAATATAATTATTTTGTTGCTGTTTAAGTTTTTGTAAACACTATTTATCTATATAAAAATTAATAAAAATGGAGTGTCTGTTTGTAATATTACGTCTTTTAACTAAATTCATATGTATGTATAAATACACGGTACATATTACACCAAATTAACATTTTTGAAGTGAAACTTCTTTAGGCGCATGAGGGGTAAAATCTGAGCGACCGGTAACGCGTCAGTGTCACGACGAGTACTTGGATGGGTGACCTCTTTTTTTTTCAATTAGATTTTTGAAGTGAAACTTCTTTAGAATCGTTGTGATTTCAAACCAGATGCAACGGAAAAACGACAGGGAAGGGCGCGCGGCGCAGCGACTTGCATGAAAAAGGATGACACATTGTAGCGTTACGCTCATTGTAGCGTTACGCTATTTATATCGTTACGCTCATTGTAGCGTTACGATATTTGTAGTTACGCTATTTGTAGCGTTACGCTCATTGTAGCGTCAGTACTTGGATGGGTGACCGCTTTCTTTTTCAACTAGTTTTTTTTAAAGTGAAACTTCTTTAGGCGCACTTAACTTGGAGAGTAAGCAGGCGTGACGAGAGCGTTACGAAAAGTGTGATTGGTCGAGGCGAACGGAAGTTGAGAGGGAGATATTTTGGTTAAGATAAAATTTGATCGACCGGAAACGCGGCAGCGTCACGACGGTCAGTTCTTGGATGGGTCACCGCTTTTTTTTCAAATAGTTTTTTTGAAGTTTAACTTCTATAGGCGCGCTTAACTTGGGGAGTAAGCAGGTGCGTTACGAGAGTGTTAAGAAAAGTGTGATCGGTTGAGCCGAACGGAAGTTGAGAGTGAGATATGTTAGTAAAGATAAAATTTAACTGACCAGAAACGCGGCAGCGTCACGACGGTCAGTACTTGGATGGGTGACCGCTTTTTTTTCAACTAGTTTTTTTGAAGTGAAACTTCTTAAGGCGCATTTCATCACATGAGGTACATTTGAGCGACCGGTAACGCGGCAGCATCAGGTACTTGGATGGGTGACCACTTGGGAACACCACGTGACGTTGCCATTTTTTTTCTTTGTTATAATATATTATATTTAATTAATATTAAAATAAGAATTATTAAATATAAAAACCTACTGTGGAATTTTTAAGGAACATACAAAAATAAATTAGCCGAATCGGTCGAGCCATTCTCGAGTTATGCGCTTAGCAACATTCTTTTTTATTATATACATAGATTATAATAATAATACATAACAACAAAATAGAGTTTTCAAAATAGAGGTAACCCATTTTTAATATAATATTATCTAATATATATACTGAATTTATTACAAAGTATGTTTCATTATATTATCAGCTCGGTGAAGATCGATTTAGATTCGGATCTTAGACCACTAGTACTAAGCAGCGCTTCATGACAAACTTTACATTCGTATGTTACACAGCTCAAAATGAATAATTTAAATTATATTTTTATTTCGAGTTAATACAATTAGGTACAAAATTCAAAAGTATAAGTGTGTCTGTTACATTTTTACGCCTATGGCGATGTAGCAAATTAGCAATTTTAAAATTCATCAACATCGGAGAGCTAATACTGCCTACTGTACCTATACAGATAAATTTTATTTAATAATTATTATTTTAATTTTAATATGTAATTTGTTTCATTTAATAGCTCTTATTCCATTTATGTCCAACAGTATTTATACTAAATAACCCTGAAATCCTTTACTTATTTTATTTATTTACGAAAGTATTATTATTTTATCACTACTATAAAAAATGATCATTATAAATGCATTTCTATTTTAAAGCCAAATAAAATTTCATGACGGTCAGTACTGAGATGGGTGACCGCTTTTTTTTTCAACTAGTTTTTTTGAAGTGAAACTTTTTTAGGCGCATGAGGGGTAAAATTTGAGCGACCGGTAACGCGGGACCGTCACGACGGTCAGTACTTGGATGCGTGACGCTTTTTTTTTCAACTAGTTTTTTTGAAGTGAAACTTCTTTAGGCGCGCTTAAATTGGGTAGTAAGCAGGTTAATGCGTGACGAGAGCGTTACGAAAAGTGTGATCGGTCGAGGAGAACGGAAGTTGAGGGAGATATAAGTTACTTAAGATAAAATTTGAGCGACCGGTAACGCGGCAGCGTCACGACGGTCAGTACTTGGATGGGTGACCGCTTTTTTTTCCAACTAGTTTTTTTAAATATTGTAATTGTATTGTGGAATTTATTGAGATACGTTTTATTGAATAATAATTATTTTAAACTACCTATGCCCGCGACTTCGTCCGCGTGGAATTTAACAAAATAATTACTGTTCAGTTCGCAGTTATAAAATAATAATAAAAAATCTAAAATAAAAGTAGCCTACGTTACTCCTTATTACATCAGCAACTATCTGCCAATGAAAGTCCTGTCAAAAACGATCCAGCCGTTTCAGAGATTAGCCGGAACAGACAGACAGACAAATTATAAAAAATGTTATTTTGGTATTTGCACCATGTATATTATATAATATGTAATTTAGTTAAAAGCGGGTATTACAATATTACAAACAGACACTTCAATTTTATTTATTTGTATAGATTTAATATGTAATTTGTTTTATTTTATATAGCTTATTCTATTTATGTCCAACAGTCTTTATAATAAATAACCCTGAAATCATTTACTTATTTCATTTATTTACGAAAGTATTACATATTTATCACTACTTTAAAAAATGATCATAATAAATGCATTTCTATTTTAAAGTCAAATCAAATTAGTTCGCTTTACAGCCACTGACGCTTTCAGGTCACGGACTGAGTTCAACAGCATCGAGTTCGCGCGACGTGTGTCCAAGGGGGACGGGGTAGACGTTAAATGCCTACTTTTGTCATGCGACGGAGCCTTAACCGACTTCAAAAAAGGAGGGAGTTACTCAATTCGACCGTATGTAGTATATTTTTTTTTGTTTTTTTTTTATGTACCTATGTTCAGCAATAACTTCGTTGTTTATGAACCGATTTTGATAATTCTTTTTTTGTTGGAAAGGAGATATCCCATCTTAGTTACCATGATAAGGAAACCGGGATCTGATGATGGAATCTCAGAGACTTCGAAAGAAACCCTCGAAAATCGTAGTGGCGACTAGTGTGTTTGTTAATTATTATTTTTTTCGTTTACTTACGTTGTATCACTTGTCGATGTAATTGAAGTCGGTTTTTTTCGTTTGCTAGCAAACACAATTATTATTATTTATTTATTTATTTATTGACAACTTAAGAGCAGTTTTATTTGAATCTGATCATTAGTAGGGTCAAAATATTGCTGTTCCAGATTTTTTGCTGTGCCGTACTTGATATAAATAAATATTTATTCTGACAGGGGTAGTGCCTCGACCTTACAGAAGATCACAGCTAAATAATACTTTATACTGTTTTCAAGCACTGTTGTGTTCCTTTGAAATGAAGGGGACCAGAGCTCTTGAGGGGACTGAGGGTAGGGTCGGCAATACGCTTGTTATTCTTCAGATGTTGCAGGCGTCTATAAGCTACGGCAATCCATTACCATCAGGTGAGATAAAAATACGATATATTTCTGAAAATCATATTTTGAACTTTAATTCGTGTTACAAAAATCTAATCCAGATTACAAAATAAAAATATTTTGTCCTCTTTACAAAGCTATTAACAACAAATTATTCTTTAACCTGACTTTACTGAATTAGATGTTACATCATGTAACCTCTGTGACTGTTACAACATGGAGTTTTAAATAATCGTAGGAAAGTTACAGCACCCATTCCCATTCTCCATAAAGGTCATACGCACATTAACGACATGCCACGATATAGTTACGCGATAAACAGACAAATTCATAATCATACAAAAAAATTATGTCTAGGCATGCGTTTGTAATCTATACTAATTAATATATAAAGCTGAAGAGTTTGTTTGTTTGATTGTTTGTTTGTTTGTTTGTTTATTTGTTTGAACGCGGTAATCTCTGGTTCTACTGGGCCGATTTGAAAAATTCTTTCAGTGTTAGATAGCCCATTTATCGAGGAAGGCTATAGGCTATGTATCATCACGCTAAGACCAATAGGAGCGGAGTCCACGCCGACGAAGTCGCGCGCAGAAGCTAGTGTAAAATAAAGAAGCCTGTTTTTGCAAGGTTTCGTAATCCTAACGATAGCATCATAGTGTTTTTCCGTGAGATTTAATCTCATACTAAAATAACGGAGACAGTAGCAGCGCGACAGCTACAAACGTATAGTTCGCGTCACGTAAAAAGAACGCTGGCCTTCAAGCTGCGCAAAGGCGATTTATCTGTCTATATGGTGGTATAAGGTCTATCTATATTTTCAATGTACCTACCAATAACCATTATACGAAGCCGCGAGCGATAGGTTAATTCAAAAATTAAACAACAGGCCTAGTACTTTAGTATGCGAGATTACATATGCGCAAACAGTTTCTTTCAGCGTTCTTTTTACATGACGCGAGTTATACCTACTGTTATTACGCATCAAGGGGCCGTTCAAGTATTACGTAACGCTATTAGGGGGGGAGGGGGGGTCTTGTAAAACGTTACGATGCGTTACAAGGGGGGGGGGGGGGGGTCTCGAACAACGCGTTACGTAACGTTGTTTTTTATTTAAATAAAAAAAACTAGTGTACTAAAATCTCCCAAATTGGCAACCCTTTTCGTTTATATCCCTTTTTGTATATATATATTTATACTTACCGCAAACGCGATTTTTTTAAGCGACTTTTCGGTACCTAGTTTTCGCAACAAAGTTGTGACATTTGGGTAAAAATGGTCAGTTGGGGTGTTACGTAACGTTTATGGGCTGGGGGGGGGGGTACAGGAAAACGTTACGGCGCGTTACATGGGGGGAGGGGGGGTCAAAAATCTTCTAAATTTGCGTTACGTAATACTTGAACGACCCCCAATGGATCCATTTCCAGCTCGAAAATGATACAAGAATTTACTGTCATGTTTTTAATATTTGTTACTGACATAGTTTTTTAAGTATTTTTACTAACACCTATTATCTTTATTGGTCCAAAATATATATTTTTATTTCATACCGTTATAATGTATACCAAATTACTATTATGAAGACACAAAAACATGCGTACATTATACTGTGATCAATTGTTGAAACAACGTCATAAATATCGTTCTGCTTCGGGGGTTGTGGGTTCGATTCCCACCCCGAGTCTGGGTGTAATCTATATATATTTATATAATTATGTAGTATTTATATGTATGTTTATACAAAAAAATATGTAGCTATACAAGTCGGCCGTTACCTATAACACAAGCATTAAGTTGCTTACTTTAGGAACAGACGACCATGAGTGTATTGTGTAGAAGATATTTATTTATTTCTTTGTATCAAAACACAGTTTTTTTTTAAAGAGTAACTACGAAGTTTTGTGCCGATTCTTCTCTACAGAATTTACATAGCAAATCGTTGGTAGCTTCACTTTTAACTATTATTAATTAATTAAAATAAATGTAATTTTAATTTTTACGTACAATGACCATTCAAAGGTGCTTTTAAATCCTATTTGTATATTCATTTTTTTTTCATTTTGTCTGCAGACACAAATGTCGTATGTCTTATCTCCTGCCGTGTTCGCTAGTCTGTGCCGGGCTTTAGTCCAACATTACAGACTAATAATAAAATTACTTCGACCTCTAAACAGAGACATATTAGCCAAGTTTTTAACAATTTATGGAAAAGGAATCGTGTAAACTGTTTTTAGTTTTGAATATTCATTTTGTTAAAGACACTACTGATATAATTGTAAATTTTTATTACAAACTAACGACTGGAAAGAAAGCAAGTGCCCTAACTAAATATTATTGTATATTATTATCAAAAAACTTTCGAATGAATTACATATATTTTTATTAATTTATTTTAAAATGTATACAAAACACTCCTCATCCTTATGGAAGACCACAGCTAAATAATACTGTTTTCAGGCAGTATTGTGTTCCTGTTGGTGAGTAAGGTGACCAGAGCTCCTGGGGGGATTGGGGATAGGGTTGACAACGCGCTTGCGATGCTACTGCGACACTAGAACGCGTATTTACTTGACTTGTATTACTTGTACATGTACTTGAAGTTTTTTTTTTTTCGTTTGTGAGTTATTAACTATAGATACAAGATTCACTTGCATTGCATTAATCTTTAGCTAGTTCTCAGACCAACAGACCGTGTATTTTATTATAGTTTACCTGCAGAGTTCATGGTTAGTGTCACAACAATTATTTGCACACTTAATTAACAAATGTTTGTATGGGCCATACACATAAATATAAATAAATATAAAATATACACAAACTGTCGTCTGTTCCTGAGGTAAGCAACTTATCGCTTGTGTTATAAGCAATAGCCGACTAGTATAGCTACATTTTTTTTTTTGATAATGTAAAATACACATAAAGCAGGGCTACATAATACTGCTTTCAAACAGTGTTGTGTTCCAATGTGAGTAAGGTGACCAGAGCTCCTACGTTCCACCAAAATATAGACAAACAGATAGATAGACAGAAATGAAAAAATTACAGTTTTGGCTTCTGAGCCGATTATATAGAGCTCTTGAAAAACATAATTATTATTTTTTACTGATTGTCTGGCATTTATCAAAATTAATGAAACTATACAACTAGGTCGGCAAACAAGCATACCGCTCACCTGCCGGGCTAGCATGCGCGCCACGACAAAAGTTTGTCTACCCCTTTTCTCGTATTATATCTTTATGTCTACAGTAGCTAGCATGCGTGCACGTGATACTCTTCTCGTCACGACAATTGAAGAGATAACAAGAAATTTTAGTTATCATAGTTTTGTCGAATATTGACGTGATTTTGACGTTTTAAGAAGATAAACTACTCGTTGTCAATATTAGAAAGACTACGATAAACGAAATATATTAAAATTATAAATATTATTATAATATCTTTTGTATACCATGGCGTTTCCGTTCCGTTTTGTCTTCGGAAGAGAATTAATATGTCTCTCGTATTGCGCATGCTAAGGGGCCGTCTCCACGAGCGAGCGTATCGCCGGCGATAGTATCGTCGAGCCACCTATTTCTATACACTCTCTATGGAGCCGTCCAGAGCCGTCTCCACGAGCGAGCGTATCGCCGGCGATGCGACGAGTGGCAATAAGCGAGCGTATCGCCGGCGTATCGCCGCGCTAGCGTCGCGACTCGCCGCACTCTCGCAGCGACACGCCGGCGTATCGCCGCGAGCGCGCTCTCAAACACAGCGTTTTTAACCAATTTCAAAAAAGGAAGAGGTTACTCAATTCGACCGTATATATTCTTTTTTAATGTATGTTCGAGGATAACTTCGTCGTTTATGAACCGATTTTGATAATTCTTTTTTTGTTGGAAAGGTGATATCCCCAGGGTGGTACCATGATAAGGAAACCAGGATCTGATGATGGAATCCCAAAGAAATCGAGTAGAACTTTCGAAAATCGTAGTGACGACTAGTGCGTTTGTTAATTTTTTTCATCTAAGTACTTCCATTGTATTACTTGTCGATGTAATTGAAGTCGGTTTTTTTTCGTTTGCTAGCAAACACAATAATTTTAAATATCAGATTCTCGATATATCGATATTTATAAATATATCAATATCGGAGTTTGATGTATTTTTTTATTTTATTTTTATTTTTTATTATTAAGAAATTCGTATCGTATCGAAAAAAAATCGATATTTTTGAAGTGAAACTTCTTTAGGCGCATGAGGGGTAAAATTTGAGCGACCGGTAACGCGGCAGCGTCATGACGATCAGTACTTGGATGGGTGACCGCCTGGGAACACCTCGTGACGTTGACTTTTTGTTTCCTTTTTCAACTAGTTTTTTTTTTTGTCTTTTAAATTCGTTTCTTAAATTATTATTTTTTGTCTAATTACGTTTTATTACTTGTCGATGGAATGGAAGTCCGTTTTTTTCGTTTGTTAGCAAACACAATTATATTTCATCAGCTTTAAACATAATTTACACAGTTTATTATTCATATAAAGTTTTTCAATAAACAACGCATCGTCAAATCCGTCGCGGACACGCTGCGATACGCTGGCGATACGCGACGATACGCTGGCGATACGCTCGCTCGCTCGTGGAGACGACCCGACGATAGTTGGGCGTATCGCCGGCGATACGCTCGCTCGTGGAGACGGCCCCTTAGGTAATCGAGAAAATACTCGATGTAGACATTATCTATCTCTCTCGTCAAGAGATTATCTCGTTGTACGCATGCTAGCCCGGCTGGTGGTTACAGTAGACTATAGACGTCTGCAACACCAAGAACATCGCATGCGCGTTGCTGACCCTACCCCCAACCCTCTCCACGAGCCCTCTACATTACTCACACAGGAACACAACACTGCTTGGAAGCAGTATTATTTATCAGTGATCTTCTGAAAGATCAACTTACTTCGCCAGTCGAGCTGCTCCAGATATTGAACCAGATATTTACTGAGTAGCCTGCCTCGGTTAGTTTAGTTTAGAAACCATTGAATGAAAAAAAAGCTCTCGCTCTGTGCTTTAGACCACACGACTGAAGTAAAACTTCTTTAACTGCTACAGTAATATACGAAACGCAACTCTATCTTCACTAACTTATATTTCCCTCTCAACTTCCATTCGCCACGTATCACACTTTTCGTAACGCTCTCGTCACGTATTCACCAGCTTACTTCCCAAGTCAAGCATGCGTAAAGAAGTTTTACTACTTTTTTATACAGATTATAGCAGCCTTTGCAATAAGTATTCTGTGAATATTTTTAACAATTCTTCTATGCCAACTTTTGTTTCAAAAGATACAGCCTGCTGCAAATAAAGGGATGGACAGCACGTCCTCAAAAATAAGCTTTTAGGCATCATTGAAGAATGGAACTAAAAAAACAAACTTGTGTGGTTTTATGACGGTACCAAACCACGGTAAAAGTGAAACTTTTTTTCACATTATAGACATTTAACTAAAAGTTTTTTGAATAATATTCCATTAAGGGTATAAAAATCGCTTTATCAATCTTACCGCGCGGCCGATCGTCACGAAACATGCAACACACAGACGAAAAAGTTTGAGACGGTGTAACAAAAGTTTCACTTTAAAAATATGTTTCCCAAATAATCCTCCATTCCTCAATTAAATTCATTTAAAAATATGATCTACCTTTTAAGTCATTTTTTTTAAAATAAATACCTAATTAATTTAATAAGTGAAATAATAGTCCAAAATATTAACAAAACATACCAAAAGAAAGAAGAGTCGATAAAACAAGAACTTTAGTATCCATCATCAATTCACACCATGGAGGTTTTATAGTACCAATTTTCACATACAAAATTAAAAATCGCTACGAACTGTCGCCCGCCGTGTTTTGCAGCCAACTGACGCCGCGCCTGGATATGAGCGGCACTTTCACTATTGTAACAAGGATTTATCTAACATAACTTACAAACTATTTAATACTTTATTAATTGAAATATAAAGATGGTATTAGCTTGTTAAGTATTATTCACTTACTTCAATTATTACTTAATAATTATGATAAGGATTACGATCCTGCAAATCGGGATCCCGTAATCCCGATCTCCAAAATGCGGGTCCGTGGATCCCGCATGTTTATAAATTACTATTAAATCTTTCGGCTAAAACTTCAAGAAATAAGAGCATTTTTCGCATACTTTTTTTTATACAACTATGTCGGCAAACAAGCATACGGCTCACCTGATGGTAAGCCTTAGCTTATAGACGCCTGCAACACCAGAAGCATCGCAAGCGCGTTGCCAACCCTACCCCCAATCCCCCCAGGAGCTCTGGTCACCTTACTCACCAACAGGAACACAATACTGCTTGAAAACAGTATTATTTAGCTGTGGTCTTCTGTAAGGTCGAGGCACTACCCCAGTCGGGCTGCTTCAGATATTGATCAGGATAAGATAGATTGTAATTTTATTGTAATTTGATGTTATTCGTAATTATACAAATAAAACTAAATTATAAAACATCATAAAACTATTTGAAATCAGCTCTGGTGTAGTGGTGCGTGTTGTAATCTAAAACACCGACGGTTTACGGGTTCGATTCCCGCTCGGGATGGAAATTTTCGCTTCGCTCCAGCCTGTAATATCCCACGGCTGGGCATCTTTCCGCATGTAGGAGAAAGATCGGAGCTTAATCCACCACGCTGCTCCAATGCGGGTTGGCGGATATATTCACTACTATGAGCAACGATCGCTATCAGGTCGGGATGGATATTTTTACTTATACAAATATTTCTTTTTTTTATGGATGTCTGTCCTTCTAAGTCTCCCTACTGTGCCTCGGAGAGCACGTTAAGATGTCGGTCCCGGTTATTACATATTACATATCATAAAAACCTGATAGCGATCGTTACTCATAATATAGGAATATATTCGCTAACCCGCAGTGGAGCAGCGTGGTGGATTAAGCTCCAATCCTGCTCCTACATGAAGAAAGAGGCCTATGTTCAGCAATGGGACGTTACAAGCTAAATTGTACACTTACAATTATATCCAATGGCACGATTTCTGGTGCCCTATAATATTAAATTGTAAATAAAATAACCTTTCATCTCACATATATAGATCAATTTAATAACAAATGAGGGTATGTGACGTGTCCTGGAGTGGAGACCGCGTCTTGGCAAACGCAGTGTGGGACGTCCTCCGGCCCGCTGGACCGACGATCTTCCTGCTGAACTGATTGATTGATTGATTGAGGGTATATATCTACGTTAATTTTATACCTGGCAACTCCACAGTTGCGACGGGGTGAAAATAGGCAACCCTTATTTTTCACTTCATTAGAATATGATCAGATGACGTTATACATATTTTTGTATTAAACAAATGGAAAAAGTAAACTGAAAATGTTTCAATAATCATTTTAGCAATTAGGGCGCCTTCAAATTTGTCGCGCTGCTGTCGCGCGTTGTTATTTACATACATTTACAACGTCGCGCGGCAGCAGCGCTGCAGACGCGCTGCCGCCGCGCGGCTAATTTGAAGGCGCCCTTAACGTTGTCTGGCCAGGATCTTAGACCATTTTTTGTAACCTAACACTTTTAAAGATCTGGATTTCAAACCATTTAGTTAAAAAAACAATTAAAACAAGGGTATGTCAATTTGATGTCAACTTCAAAAATTATCTCTCTAAATTTTATTTTCATATTTTATTATTTTGATCATATTTCTTTATTAAATTGACATCAAATTGCATAAAATAATTCCGACCATATCGGAATTATATATAAACTACAAGATTTCGCTTTAACGGTTTTTCTTTTTCAGATTTCCTGAGCGTGGCGTTGCCGAGCAATGACAGCGGCCTGAGGCAGGCAGCCGGCTGCCCCTGCAGCGGGTCTCCGTGCTGCCGACGCCGCAGCAACGCCATTATAGTGACTTTATGTGTGTTTATTTAAGTGTACATTGTTTAGTGCTATATTATGTCCAATAGTTTTAAAACAACAAATGCATCTCAGCCGGAACTTTTCACTTGTCCCGAATGCACTAATGGAAGGTTGTTTAGAGGCCGCAAAGGCTTAAAAATTCACACCACCCGTTGCCACAGCGATCTATTAGTGCATTCATTACCTATTATAACCGATACTTCATCAACCGTAACCAGTGATAATAATTCGGTTCCATTTGAAAAATTTATTTTGAAATGTCACCAAAATATACCGCTCGTTAAACGAGTTCCTAGAGGAGCGAGGATGTCTCTAGCCAGATCTCTATCAGCTGTGATTAAAAAATGTATTTCGGACACTGATTCGGCCTGGCAAAATCTTTTTTTGTTTTCCTACAAATTTTTACATGTTGATAAAACCAAAAATGGTTCTTTATCAACAAAATTAAAACAGAATAGCTTATTAGACATTCCCATTAATATTCCTAAAAACTGCCCACGACCTTTATATTCTGACTCTAACAAAATTATTGAAAATAAAGCAATGGATGGAGATCTTAAGAATGCAGCTCGCATTCTTTTCTCTAGCGATACCCTCGCACCTTTTGATAATAAAACGCTAGAAGCCTTACGCGAAAAGCATCCGTTACCGAATCCAGCGTCCTTGCTTCCAAGTCCACCTATTTCCAATAATGTTTTACAGGTTAAAGATGAAGACACGTATGCTGCAATTATGTCGTTCACAAATGGCTCTGCTAGCGGCATAGACGGCATCACACCGCAACATCTTAAAGATCTTGTGAGTGTCTCAGCCGGTGACGCTGGCAGGGCTCTCTTGAATGACATAACCATTCTTTGTAATTTCATGTTATCTGGCAAGGTAACTTCATCTTTTTTGTCTCATATTTACGGTGCGAGACTATGTGCCTTTAACAAAAAAGACGGTAGCATCCGTCCAATTGCTATTGGGACCACATTTCGCCGCCTGGCGTCTAAATTAGCATGTAGACACATAGTCTCTACCCTAAAATCAAAATTCCAACCAATACAAGTAGGTTTTGGAAGCAAAGGAGGCTGTGAGGCAGCAGTTCACGCGGCTCGTACTTTTTTAAAAAGCAATGAGGCTGAAGTTCTGCTGAAAGTTGATGTAAAGAATGCTTTTAATTCTTTAGACAGAGCAACCTTGCTTAACGAAGTTTCATTACATCTCCCTGAAATTTACCCTTATGTTTGGCAATGTTACAGTTCACCGTCTAAACTACTTTTTGGTGAAAATACTATTTTATCTAATGTCGGCGTTCAGCAAGGAGACCCACTAGGTCCGGCTCTTTTTAGTCTAGGTATCCACAAATGCATTGCAAATTTAAAATCAAAATTGAACATATGGTACCTAGATGATGGAACCATAGGAGGTAAAGTGGACGATGTCGTTGAAGACTTAATCAAAATTAAAACCGAGTTTGATAAAATTGGTCTCAAATTAAATTTTTCGAAATGTGAAATTTTTTTCACGGATCTTTTATCACTTTCTAAAATTAATTTGGCAACGGAATTATTTAATAAAATTGCTCCTAATTTAAAAATACTTCAAAGAAGTACACTTTGTCTCCTAGGTGCACCAATTTTTGATGAAGGCATACAGCCAATTTTGGATAATAAAATTAAAATATTCGTTGAAAACACTGACAAATTGGCTAATCTAAATTCTCATATTGCCTATACTATTTTAAAATATTGTCTATTTGTCCCAAAATTAATGTATATATTACGCGCAAGCCCAATTTGGAAATTTCCTGGACTGACCGAAAAACTTGATGCCACTTTAAAAAATTCATTAGAAAAAATTCTAAATTTATCTTTTGATGAAAATTCATGGACCCAAGCTACTTTACCTATTAGAGACGGTGGCATCGGCGTGAGAAAAATTTCTAGTGTCGCTCTTCCTGCTTTTCTTGCTTCTGTGCATAGTATTAAGGATCTATGTTCTGACATTTTAAAATCAAATTCAGTCGAAATTACAGATGCTACAGATGCAATAGAAAATTGGAAGTTAAGGTGTTCTAATGGCGATATCCCGAAGGATGTTACAAAGCAAAAACTTTGGGATATGCCAATAGTTCACAATACTCATATAAATTTGACGCTAAATCTTACAAGTGACAAAAACCGTGCCAGGCTTCTAGCTTTATCAAATAAAGAGTCAGGTCACTGGTTACACGCAATGCCGTCAAAAAACCTTGGGACACTTTTAGACAATGAAAGTTTTAGAATTGCTGTCGGTCTCCGGTTGGGAACTCCACTGTGCTTTGAACACAGATGTCCGTGCGGAAAGGAGGTTGATTCTTTCGGACTACACGGCCTTTCCTGCAACAAGAGTTCAGGTAGGTTTTCCCGCCACGGTTCCCTAAATGATACCATAAAAAGAGCTCTTGCCACCATCGACGTTCCTGCTCTTATCGAGCCTACTGGAATTAGTCGCGATGATGGCAAGAGACCTGATGGACTGACGTTGGTTCCCTGGGAACAGTGTTGCCACCTTAGGGAATTTGTCACTAGATTTAGGGAATTCTACAGTAGCTCAACGATTTTTGATTTTTTTAAGTCACTAGACATAGACTTAGTGACTTCTAGCGACTTTTGGCGATCAATGACAACGATTTTTTTCCCTGAATAATAAATATAGGAAACGTTATATAAGAAAATAATAAAGGAACCTTTATGAGGTATTTTTTACTATAATGTTGACAGCACCGATACTTAATGCGACTGTTCGTCGGACGAGAATCATGTATTGGTGCTCTCACTCTGACGTACTGGATCAGTTATTTGATATCCTTATCTAGTCACGGAATGGATTCCCCTGTTACGACACGGGGAATAACCGTGCAGCCGATTTTGTTTCATTCATATTCACTCTGTTTAACTGATGTTGACGCGGTTTGTGCTGTATTGTAAATTTGTAAAGCTTTTGTTATAATATCGTTGTGAATTGAGAGTCACAATGGAAACTCCTTTAAAAAAGAAGGTATAAAGCCAAAAATATCGCGAAGAATGGAAAATAATAAATAATTTGATGTAAAGTAATCTGAGTTAGTTAAGATACAGAATGAACATTAGCACTTTGAACAGCATTCTTTTTATATTAAAATCAGACTGAAATTTACGAATGAACAATGCTTTACCTACGAACTCCTAGAAGAAGTAATTTATTGTGGAAATAGGTAAAAGTAAAAAGTATTCCTATAAATATTCAAAAGAAAAAGGTTCATCTACTGCCATATTGCCGTCAAAATCATCATCAGTAGGTCAAAATTTGATGGACGAGACGGATATGAATAGTGAAAAATTATTTTCAATTCTTGGCGTATGTGAGGATTTTTAAAAATCAATATTTTTATTACCTTTAAATAGCTAAATTAAATACCTTAATTTTTAACTTACTTAATTTTATGAATAATAGGGTACTTTCCGTAGTGAAAAATAAATTATAACATTTGATAAAAATTAAAATTAATATAGAAATACACCTAAATATTCTGATTTGGAATCATAAAAGCACATTATTGATTTATTATATTGAAATTAAAAGTCGTATATTTTAATCTGTATATCACGTGACCTAAAACACGAGCCGCCATGGTGTGACGTCATAAGGGCAATAACAAAGTTCTGTCAGTGCTGTCAATAGCTATCTATATCAATAATATCTATCAATTTTAACTTCAAGGAGTAATAGTTGTGTTCTTTCGTATAATAACTCTTCATATCTTATTCCAACTGAAATAATATGCATTCATTACTAATTTGTTGATGGTTGTCATAGTAATTGTAGGTTATGTTACTCTCTTACATACGTCAAACACTTTTGTTATTGCACATATTACGTCACCAAAATGGCTGTAGCGTTTTCGCGGTAATAAAAAAGGTTTAAAATTTAATTTAATTTTATGGCATGAAAGCGTGTTTATTTTGCCGAAATATATTTTTTTGTGTCTTTTTATTAGAAAATCAACATTTTGAAGTACTTTTTCAAACATAGTGGAATACCCTATTTAAATTAAACAATCACGATTTTTGTGTTATTATTTTTTGTTTGTGACTACTTCATGAAAAATTGCAAAGTTATATATTATATCTTTAATATTATTATTATTAATATACACATTTTTTTATAAAATTATGCCGAATAGGATCTAGGGAATTCTAGGGAATTTTCGATATTTTAAATTCTTACTATCTAGCGAGATTTGATTGTACTTCTAGTGACTTGTCTAAATTGAAGGTGGCAACACTGCCTGGGAAAGGGGACGGGCGCTTTTGTGGGACGCAACCTGCGTTGACACACTTGCTCCGTCTCATGTCAGGGAAACAGCCTTAAAAGCGGGAGCCGCGGCGGAGAAAGCTGAAACGACTAAACGGCACAAATATTCGTCACTAATTCCAAATTACATCTTTGTGCCGTTTGCAGTCGAAACACTTGGACCTTGGAGTAGCAGTGCAAAAAAATTCTTAAATGAGATAACTCCTCGCCTTATTGCCTCCACTGGTGACAAGAGGGCTGGTGCATTTTTTGCCCAGAGAATCGGCATAGCGATTCAACGGGGAAATGCTGCCAGCATTCTTGGCACAATTCCACGCGGACATGATTTGTACCATAACTATCTGTAAATATTTAGTTCTTAAGTTGTGATTTGTAAATATGTATAATGTTTAATAAACTATTGTAATAAAAAAAAAAATTAAAACAAAATAAAAACTATTTTAAATTTCTTTTAATCAATCCAAATCGACGTTCGACAAATCTTCTGTTATCTTCTTAATTTCCGATTCACTTCGCTTCTTTTCCACCATCTTCTGTGCCTCTGCCTTCTTCTGCCCGTAGAGTTTCTTCAAATTATCCAAGACATACTGAGGCATGTGTCCAGGCTTCGGCTGGTGGATCTCGTACTCTCCCTTCTCGTTCTTAACTAGTTCCACAACAGATTCTTCTAGATTGACCAAGTCGTCGGGTTCTGCCGGACGTTTGTAATGTTTGGGAGGTGTTTTCATCTTCTGCGCCCAACTCTGGAGGTAGTTCCCTGCGTCTGATTGCAGGTACTGTAACAATAGACGACATTTTTTCTTATATTACATAACATCCACGGACATGATAACAACCGGGACCGACAGCTTAACGTGCTCTCCGAGGCACGGTGGAGACCAATAAGGATTAATAAATATTTGTATAAACACAAATATCCACTCCGAGCGGGAATCGAACCCGCAACCGTCGACGTTTAGGCGCCGCCGACACGGCACACGCACCATTACCACCAAAGCGGTCGTCTTTATGGTCGTTTTTAGGGTTCCGTACCCAAAGGGTAAAAACGGAACCCTATTACTAAGACTTCGCCGTCCGTCCGTCCGTCCGTCCGTCTGTCACCAGGCTGTATCTCGAGAACGGCTATAGCTAGAGAGTTGAAATTTTCACAGATTATGTATTTCTGTTGCCGCTATAACAACAAATACTAAAAAATAAAATAAAATAAATATTTAAGGGGGGCTCCCATACAAAAAACGCAATGTTTTACCTATTTTTGCTCGATATTTATATAATACATTATATTACCTAGTCAATGGTACGGAACCCTTCGTGCGCGAGTCCGACTCGCACTTGGCCGGTTTTTTATGATTTGTTTTTAGTTATTGTGAAGCTAGTGTCGATTCGAAATGTAAGTTCTGTTGCTACTGAATACTGCTGCTCTTTCAACACTGTCTATAAAATATGAACTGATCAAAATTGAATCAGCCCAACGTTTCATTGCTGGCCCTTTTTCTTCATACAGAAGAAGGGTCCAACGTGTATATTAATACATACTAATCATTACATATTCGGTCAATTGTCTTGCATAAGACTTTTTATCATATACTTTAAACTAGCAGGACAATTACTAAAATTATTATATGTACCTATATATCTTATAAAGCTGGACAATTTTACAATTGTGTCAACATTTTATAGTGTTTATTAAAAGAAATTAATAGATAAAGCGTATTATTCGGTACAGGGGTAATTAACTGAGGTAGGGCACAGCAGGAAATTTCCTGCTCAAAATATGGAGCAGCCCGACTGGGGTAGTACCTCGACCTTACAGAAGATCACAGCTAAATAATACTGTTTTCAAGCAGTGTTGTGTTCCTGTTGGTGAGTAAGGTGACCAGAGCTCCTGGGGGGGATTGGGGATAGGGTCGGCAACGCGCTTGCGATGCTTCTGGTGTTGCAGGCATCTATAGGCTACTGTAGTCACTTACCATCAGGTGAGCCGTACGCTTGTTTGCCGATCTAGTTACATTAAAAAAATATATGTTTCTTTAAAAATATGTGTTTGCGCTACCTTTTCTTTATTCTTGTCCGTCCTGATCGGAGGCGAGCCCGCGTGCCTCTTGTTACTGGAGCTACCGCTCTTAGGGAACGGCTGGCCGTCTGGAATGTATACACGCATAGCTTGAATATTTAAAAAAAAACTACAAGAAATTACACACGAAGAATTCCGTAACAGCATAATATAATAGTTGAACAACTTTCTTTCTCTCAAATTAATCAAATAATTATATATTGTTAATGAATAATAATAATAATAATATCAGGAACGGCACTAGCAGTCAGACGAAGATTAGCGTGGAATGTTTCCACTGATTTACTTTTAGGCAATTATAATTTTGTAAAAACCATTCGATTCCATATTCCCACTTCGAAGTGAAATTATCGTTTATAGGACAAAATTGTTATAAGTCAAATATTAAGAAAGTTAGTTTGAAATAATTTCAGTTTTTTTTTCGATCTTCTGTCTGTCGCAAACGTAATTAATTTTATAAATTAATTATTATTATTCGGCTACTCACTCAAAGGCATGGTGTTAGTCTGGGGTCCGAGCTCCAACATGACCTGGAAGTCCGCGTGGTTGCCGAACGCGAAGCCGAAGCCTATCCTGGAGTCTGTGCCTGAAATAATGTGAATAAACAAATGTATATATATGTAATGTAAGCTATCTCTACTGTTTACAAGCTTATACGATTCAGTGGGCGCTCACACACTGGTAATTACTGGTTCCCCTCGGGATGGATATTTGTGTTTGTACAACTATTTCTTTCCGCGTAGATCTATCCATGCCTCGGAGAGCACGTTAAGCCGTCGGTCTCGGTTGTTATCATGTACACCTGATAGCGATCGTTGCTCATAGTAGGGAATATATCCGCCAACCCGCATTGGAGCAGCGTGCATCATAAGCTCCGATCCTTTTCCTACGAGTAAAAAAAGCCTATGCCCGTAGGAAGTTACAGGTTGAATCATGACGTGAAAAATGACATAGCACTTATATGAAACTCCAACGTAGACAGAGTGCAACAGACTAACTCCGCCAGATTTGACAGCTGAATAATCCCTAATCCCTAATCTTTAATAATAGGTATTTTAAATGTAAATGTAAGTTTTTTGTTACGCTTTCAAGCAAAAACTACTGAACCGATCATCATTAAACTTTGTACACAGTCATATTCTTGGAGGTGACTAGCCCGTTGGCGCAGTTTGTAGTGACCTTGCTTTCTGTTCCGGGGGTTGTGGGTTCGATTCCCACCTCGAGTCTGGGTGTTATATACATATTTATTTATGTATTATTTATAAGTATGTTTATCGAAAAAAAAAATATCTAGCTAGACCAGTCGGCTGTTACCTATAACACAAGCATTAAGTTGCTTACTTTAGGAACAGACGACCGTGTGTGTGTTGTGTAACATGTATATTTATATTTATATATTCTTGGAGGTATAAGAAGTAACATAGGATATCTTTTACTAAAAAAATTCAATGAAGAAGCCGCGTGAATAAAGCTGGGCGTAAAGGCTAGTTATATAATAAAATACACACGACTGAAGACGCTATTTTTTTAAATGAACGTATAGAAGTCTATATTTTAAAACCTAAATAATATTTATATGACATTGATTTTTGACTAACTGAATGTTAATTGCATGAGTAACGAACAAAGGAAGTAAATGGAGCAACTTTTATTTGGCCTCCAAGTATGTAAATTGCATACTAGTGGCCCGCCCGGACTTCCCTCGGAGATTGTTCGTTTATATTTTGTTATGAATATGTCATTATTTAATTAAATACAAAATACTGTAAAGATCTTAATGATTTTCTTGAATTAGGTGTTTTTGTAATAATTAAATTTTAATTATCTTTTTTTTAATAATGAATAATATAGTGATATTTTGGCAAAATTGTGTTTCATATTTTTTCAAGTTTTTTTTTTTTGTTAATTCAATATTTGTGTTAGTTTAAAGTTCAAAATAAGTATTTTCTGTGTTATAAACTGAGTACAGGTACATTGTGTATTATTATCCTTTCAACACTCTTAATTTATTTCTGAACAATTTCAAAGTAACATGAAATTAAAAACTCTTCTAAATTATTTTTGTATATAGAATTCCAAGCTTCGCTCGCGTTGAAGTCTTTTAACTAAATACAATAATTTTGTTCCTAATTACGTCAAGCTGTATCTTTTAAACACAACTCCTAATTAGATATTACTAAAAAATAAAAAAATAGCTATTTCACCTTATCAGAACTTTCCACATGGGTCACTGTGACATTAATTTGTATATAAATCATATCACAATTACACAACCTTACTATGACAACAGGCTTTCAAACAATAAAAGAGATCTTTTAATCATAATGATAATTATATTTACTAAGATTTACATAACTTTGTTTAAAATTTACAATTTTTTTACAATATTATAATATTATTTAAAGACAACGCAAACACAAAAATTATATTATATTATATATTATTTTTATATGATCTTGTAATTTCTTTTTGCCATAAATATCTAAATAAACTAAAATATATTTTTTTAAGAAGACAGGTGAAGGTTCAAGTATACAAATGGACATATCTACTTTTATATATAAAATATAAAACTTTATAAAAAACAAACAAATTAATCATAAACATTCACACAACTATTCCGTCTTAATTAATTCCGCATTAAGCTAAATAGTATGTGAAATATAAGAAACCGCCTAAATATAATATGTACTCTAGTAACTTCCGGAAAATTCCAGAAAATTAATTTCTGTGATATTTGTTGTTAAGACCAAGGATTGTATAAAACAGAAAATCGAAAATTTGAAAAAAAAATTATATTCACGAAAAAATATGTCGATAAAATGTTACCTGTACCGATAAAACTTGTTTGTAGTAAACAAATGTATTTTTTCAGATTATATTTTCAATTAATAAGTAAGGCTTTAACTGAGGTAGGGCACAGCTGGAAATTCCTTGCTCAAAATATGGAGCAGCCCGACTGGGGAAGTACCTCGACCTTACAGAAGATCACAGCTAAAAATTGTTTTCAAGTAGTGTTGTGTTCCTGTGGTGAGTAAGGTGACCAGAGCTCCTGGATTGGAGGTAGGGTGTTGCAGGCGTCTATAAGCTACGGTAATTACTTACCATCAGGTAAGCCGCACGCTTGTTTGACGACCTAGTTGTATAAAAAATAGTAGTAATAAAAATACCTTTCTTGATGGGAGGTATATTGGAGTAGGCCACAGACAACAGGGACGGCAGCTCTTCCGGTATGATGACAGCGCATGAGGCTGAAAAATAAAACATATTTTTATTACTTATAAATCATTAAATTCAGATGACGCGTTGGCACAATGGTCAAAACTCCGGATTAGCTGTTGCGCTGTCGGTTGCGGGTTTGATCCCCGTACATAGGTACCATACATTTGTTATTGGCCATACAGGTGTTTGTCGTGGTCTGGGCGTTTGTACTTGTGTATTGTGTGTTTCCGGACACCCGACACAGGACTAATCCTAGTGGGGGCCCGTTGAGTGTGAAGTGTTTCTTTATTGTTTATATTTATTAAATTAATATTGATATTTTTATGCAGCCCTTCTTCGAAAGCTGATTACATAATATTATATATATAATATACTAATATTATAATAGAACGGGAGCCAGGTTAAAATTCGGTCAATCATTTCCTCCCGATCGAAACTTCGTAACATGAATAAGGGATTTTTTTATGAATTTTCGTCTTTGTCAGCTGCCACTCCGTGGGTGGGCAGTGGCAGCCTCAAAACATCGAGAAAAAAAAATGTTTTCAGTCATTTCCTCTGACTTCAAAATTTGTCGGATTATAGTTTACCTAATATCTTGAAGGAAACATAACGTCAGCTGGCCATAACATGGTGGAATATCGTCAGCTGGCTGCTTGAACGTGTAAAAAAAATTTTTTTTTCAGTGATTTCCTCTCAACTAAAAATTTGCATGGTGATAGTTTACATGCTACTATGGATGAAAATTAACGTCAGGTGGCTGTATCTCGGTGGAAAGTTTGTCAGCTGGTACCTTGAAGGTGTAACGCAGCAGCTTACGCAAACTATAATCTGACAAATTTTGAAGTGAGAAAAAATGACTAAATTTTTTTTTTCATATTTCAAGGTACCAGCTGACAAACTTTCCACCGAGATACAGCCACCTGACGTTAATTTTCATTCATAGTAGCATGTAAACTATCACTAGCCAAATTTTTAGTTGAGAGGAAATCACTGAAAAAAAAAATTTTTACATGTTCAAGCAGCCAGCTGACGTATAATCCACCATGTTATGGCCAGCTGACGTTATGTTTCCTTCAAGATATTAGGTAAACTATAATCCGACAAATTTTGAAGTGAGAGGAAATGACTGAAATTTTTTTTTCTCGATGTTTGGGAGGCTGCCACTGCCCAACCCACCCACGGAGTGGCAGCTGACAAAGACGAAAATTCATAAAAAAAATCCCTTATTCATGTTACGAAGTTTCGTTTGAGAGGGTATTGGTCATGTCAACCTGTCACGAGTTCCCGGTCTATAAGCTGAAGAGTTAGTTCGTTTGAACGCGCTAATTTGAATTGGAAAATTCTTTTTAGCTGTCCATTTAACGAGAAGGTTATAGTGTATATAATAACTAGTTGCTGCCCGCGACGTCGTCTGCGTGCGTTCACTGCTCGTTCCCCGTAGGTGATAGCGTGATAATATGTAGCCTATGTTCTGACCCGACTTCTTAATAATATTCGTGCCAAATTTGAAGTAAATCCATGCAGTACTTTTTGAGTTTATCCCGGACATACATTTGAAGAAATAAAGGTTCACTGCTCGTTCCCCGTAGGTGATAGCGTGATAATATATAGCCTATGTTCTGACCCGACTTCTTAACAATATTCGTGCCAAATTTGAAGTAAATCCATGCAGTACTTTTTGAGTTTATCCCGGACATACATACAGACAAACAGACAAACAGACAAACAGACAAACAGACAAACAGACAAAAATTCTAAAAACTATATTTTTGGCTTCGGTATCGATTGTAGATCACACCCCAAGTATTCTTTTAAAAAAATATTCAATGTACAGTTTTGACTTTTCTACCATTTTATTATATGTATAGATTATGTAAGTACGCTTTTTCCTCGAAGACGGGTGAAACCACAGGGTACAGCTAGTGTAGGTTACGGAAGGACGAGGCTGTATAAATTTGTTGTTTAAAACTTCATTTTGTAACTCAAAGGTTGCGTTATGTAATATTTACAGATTTTACGTTAAGCGTCACGTTGAGAAATAAGTATAATATAATATGTGTATATAATGATTGTATGTTAGTTTGCACAGTGGTAGGTTCGCAAGAAATTTCTTCAAGGATTTATACGTTTCATACTATCACAAGTCGGATTAAATTTTCTTATAACTATTTTTAACTATATACGAAACACCACTTAATATCAATATTATTAGACATCAAAGATTTTATACTTGTGTTGTAATTTATGTCAAAATAATTAATGTTTTACTACACAGGTGACCTCTTGTGTCGCAAATGGACCTTATTGACCTCATCTGTGTTTTACATTGGAATACCTGGACCTTGGACCTGTTATAAGTCAGTAGCTTAGTACTTATCGTAGTGATTGTCGTTTTTTTTCTTTTTTTATATAACTAGGTCGGCAAACCTGGTGGTAAGCGATTACCGTAGATTATAGACGCCTGCAACACCAGAAGCATCACAAGCGCGATCTAACAATAATTGTGTTTGCTAGTGCAAACGAAAAAAACCGACATCAATTACATCGTCAAGTAATACAACGTAAGTAGACGAAAAAAAAATTAACAAATGCACTAGTCGTCACTACGATTTTCGAAGGTTCCCCTCGATTTCTCTGGGATTCCATCATCGGTCATTATTATCAAGGGAACCCCCTTATTATGGTAACAAACTAGGTATATCTCCTTTCCAACAAAAAAAGAATTATCAAAATCGGTTCATAAAAAACGAAGCTATCCCCGAACCGAATCATTACAAAAAAATTATATATACGGTCGAATTGAGTAACCTCCCTTCTTTTTTGATGTCGGTTAAAAAAGTTCTGTTATTAGAACTGTTTTTAACAGAAATAGCTACATAATAATGTAAATAATAATTTATTATTGTTAATTACAATAGTATTAATGTTATTCATTTATTAATAGAATAATTATATGTCGTTTGAGAAGTTGTCATTAGTACCTAATTATAATTAACTTCTTTGTACCTAATTATAGTTAATTACTAATACTCCAGTTTCATTTTTAAAGAATACAAACAAAAACAATCAAAAATATCAAAATTTAAATTCTATCCAAAATAATGGTTTCTTCAAACATCTGGATATTGAAATGTAGTTGAAGTTACAGAAAATTTCATCACACATCCTACAATAATACCATGTATAATAAATAAATGACGCCGCATTGGCGCGGCGGGCACAGCTCTGGATATGTAGCTGTTGCGCTGGCGGTTGCGGGTTCGATCCCCGCACACGACATCATTTGCATTGGCCATACAGATGTTTGGCGTGGTCTGGGTGTTTGTGCAATTCTTGTGGGTCTCCCCACCGTGCCTCGGAGAGCACGTTAAGCTGCCGGTCCCGGTTGTTATCACGTACACGTTTAGTTGGTCAGTATGACTGAGCATACAAGTATAAACAGCATGTTTTTTTGGCTTTGTTTTCAAAAATTTTCGAGGACACACACAAGGACGTGTTAAGATGCAGGACGGCCGTAACGGCGCGTGCTCTGACAAAGACGATACTATAGTTAGTGTTACGGACGGCTTACATCAAGAATGATTATTTATTCATAAATATAAAATTGTAATGTAAATAAAGAGCTTAGTATATAAGGTATAATAATAGATTTAAGGAAAGATTATATCTAGCAAGTAAGCCTACTATGTAAACTAGTTACTAAGTAAGCGATACAATAAAAATTGTAAGAGTGAGGCGAATGTACGGTTAGAGAGAGAGAGCAGGAGGTGGCACTAGGTGCGAGAGAGAGAGCAACATACATCGGTACGCGTCTTCCACGCGTGCGTGTGTTGGCCAACTGAGCGAAGCGAGCGGCAATTGGTCGCTCTCGGACGCGTAAGTTGGCGGGCCAAGCGAGGCGGGCAGTGATTGGTTTACGCAACGTCACGTGACCAATTCCTGCCGCCATTGGCTGGCGGAAGGTTGGTACCCCGCAGAGGAGCGGAGAAACTAACCGCCATTGGTTGCTCGCTCTCTCTCAAACAGGATTGGTCACCCCTCTGAAACTCGCGGCTGTTACCGAGGTGGGGACTCTCTATAAAAGAGCGGGTCCCAGCAACAGCAAACCACTCTCTACCGAACATTCGCCGACTCAAGAACAACAGGAAGAAATAAGGAAGAAATAAATAAGGAAGAAAATAAAGAAAAAATACGGAGGACTCTGAAGTTTTAATTTGAAGAAACCCTCGGTCCTCAACAGTTAGGTTGAACAAAACTCACGATTCTTTTGTTGTATTTGGCTTAATCAGACGAGTAGTATGTAAGTCGCTCAGATTGCTGCATCTTCAGTGCATTCGTAGTCGTAGGCGTAAATCGGGCCTGATTTCCCGTTGCATTGCGGCCACGGTTGTGAGTGGCATGCGTTTAGCATGGAGATGTACGTGATCGCTGTTGGTGATAACCGGATGGAGGTTATCACAGGGAACCGGATGGAGGTTACCCATGTTTGTGATGCTGGATGGAGGCATCATAATTGTAGAGTATTGCATACTGCGCGGTCTGTCTTCTATTAGAAAGCTTATTAACGTGACGAGCTTTGTTGAACCTATTATGGAGGTTACCCGTGTTTGTGATTGTGTTAGTGATGACTGGATAGACGTTATTAAAGGGTACCGGATGGAGGTTACTCATGTTTGTGATTGTGTTGGTGATGACTGGATAGAGGTTATCAAAGGGTACCGGATGGAGGTTACTCATGTTTGTGAGTGTGTTGGTGATGACCGGACAGAGGTTATCAAAGGGTACCGGATGGAGGTTACCCATGTTTGTGATTGTGTTGGTGATGACCGGATGGAGGTTACTCATGTTTGCGAGTGTTTTGGTGATGGCCGAATAGAGGTTATCAAATGATGCTGGATGGAAAGATCTTAATTGTAGAGTATTGCATACTGTACGGTGTACCTTCTATTAGAAAGTTTATTAGTGTGACGAGTTTTGATGACTCTAATGTACCTATGAGTTACTAAACCTGGCCCTTCTGGTCAGGAAGGCCGAGCGAATGGACTTCTTGCTAGATAAATTATTTCTTTCATCAACAGCATCACACGAGGTCGTGTGAATTTGTCAAGATGGCCGTGTCGGAGAATCAATGCAGTTATTAAAATTAGATTAATTACTTTTTATAATTCCATTAAACCTTTATGGTCGGAAACGTCAAGCAGTGTGTTTGAGTATGTTCGATACAGATTGTGGCAGATGTCAGTCAGAGGTTGACGATTAGATTTTTATTATTGAGGAAAACGGATACAACTAAAAGCCATTAAGCAAAGAACTGAACTGAAAAGAAGGAGCAGCGAATAGATTAGCAGCACTCGTTGTATCCTGTTAGTAGCGTAACCTCGACTCTTCAATAATTGGTTTGTACAAACGAATTAATTGTTACTAATTGTATTACGATCTATAATTTGACTAGGCGCAGCGAGAAACTCGGCCAGTGGACGGTGAGCGCCAATGCGCATTGTAAGGAGGGCCCTCCCTAAGCCTACACCCGGGGTCGCAAGTCCCGGGCACTGCTCTGAGTTTGTCCCTCTGCCACGCGATAGTAAATAGCTGTGTAGTGACTAGTAGTAAATAGTTCGGTGAATTCATCGTATGTTGAGTAACTCGGCCACCACCCCATTAACTAATTTCTGTAAATATCTTGTGCTACCTGACATTGTAATTAATTAGTGTAACTGACCCCTCTTTCTTCTGATGATTTCCGACATCAGAAGTGGGATGTGAATTCATCGAATGCCTTACATTATTAATTAAACCAGTTCAGCCCTCTTTCTTCTTCTGATGATTTCCGACAAATATATTAAGTTTTTTTTATATATGTATATATATACAACTAGGTCGGCAAACAAGCGTACGGCTCACCTGATGGTAAGACCGTAGCCTATAGACGCCTGCAACACCAGAAACGTCGCAAGCGCATTGCCGACCCTATCCCCGACCCTGTCCAGCCGGGCTAGCATGCGCGCCACGACAAAAGTTTGTCTACCCCTTTTCTCGTATTATCTCTTTATGTCTACAGTAGCTAGCATGCGTGCACGTGATACTCTTCTCGTCACGACAATTGAAGAGATAACAAGAAATTTTAGTTATTGTAGTTTTGTCGAATTTTGACGTGATTTTGACGTTTTAAGAAGATAAACTACTCGTTGTCAATATTAGAAAGACTACGATAAACGAAATATATTAAAATTATAAATATTATTATAATATCTTTTGTATACCATGGCGTTTCCGTTCCGTTTTGTCTTCGGAAGAGAATTATGTCTCTCGTATTGCGCATGCTAGGGTAATCGAGAAAATACTCGATGTAGACATTATGTATCTCTCTCGTCAAGAGATTATCTCGTTGTACGCATGCTAGCCCGGCTGGACCTTACTCAGGAACACAACACTGCTTGAAAGCAGTATTATTTATCTGTGGTCTTGTGTAAGGTTGAGGTACTTTTCCAGACGGGTTGCCCTATATTTTGAGTAGGATATTTCCTGCTGTGACCTTTTTTTTACGTGGGGAAAATCCATCATGGATATCCTCCGGCGCGGGGGCACCAGAGGGCTATGTCAGACTCCTAATGACCAAAAACCATCCACGTGTGAGCAGACATCCGCCTGAGTGGGGCGAGATGGGGTCGCGTTAACAATCTCCTCCCCGCCCCGGCGGTTGGCCCGAATGTAAACATCCGGGCCCCGGCACCCAGAGGGGCGGCACCCACAAGACCACCCCTCCCGACGACGTGGGATTTCAAGCCAGCCGAGGGTCCCCAACCCCCAGCCGGCCACCCCACTTAGGGGACGCTCAACCGGACCAGTCTACCGTCTGCAGAATGGGGACACATGTCCAAGAGCGTCCCCCTCTCCAAGCCAGGCAGGCCTGACCTCCAACGCCCGGCATCATGGCGTTGGGGGTCAGGCCCGCCCGACCTCCAATGCCAGCTAGAGGGGTGCGCTCCGGGTACTGCTCGACCCGTGAGTGCACTAGAGGGACGGGGTGGGTGGGTTCGCTTGCCCGCCCTGTAGCGCGAAAGCGCGGCTTGCCGGCCGGGTTGTGCTGGCTCCCTGGAGCCTTGCTCGGTTGCTGGTGCAATCCGGCAGACGTGATGTGTGAGGGCCGGGCTGTGCTGGCTCCCTGGAGCTTTGCTCGGTTGTTGGTGCAATCCGGCAGACGTGATGTGTGAGGGCCGGGCTGTGCTGGCTCCCTGGAGCTTTTAGCTCGGTTGTTGGTGCAGTTCGGTGGACCCGTGGGGTAGTTGCCGGGTCGTGCTGGGCTCCCTGGAGTTTTGATCGGTTCCTGCTGTGACCTACCTCAATAAATAATCTAGGGCGAGAAGGTGAAAGTAGCAAATGTGTTTGTGTGAACAAAGTTTTAGGTATGGCTATATGTACATATTATGTGTATTAAAGGTAAGGAAGAAAAGTAGGTTTACCAAACTTAAAAAAGGAGAAGGTACTCACTTCGAATGTTTTTTTTTTTTTTTGTTTGTTACCTCATAATTTTTACTGGGTGTACCAAAGTTGTAAGTGCTTGTGATAAGGTCCCATTCGAAGATCGAGATCTGTAGTTTTTCAGGTATCCCTAATAATGCGTATTTATTTGACTATTTCTTCGTCTAGCTACGTATTGTCGTCTGTCTACGTGTCGTATTTATTACTTGTAGATCGAGATGTAATCGAAGTCGGTTCTTTTAATTTGCGAGTAAACACAGCTATTTAATTTACCGACCTTAAGTAATATATATGTATATATATATGTATATATATATATATATATATATATATATATATATATATATATATATAGAAAACAGGTTTATTATAATATACTTATAATATTTTATGTATAAGAGATATGAATAATTCTTAATACATTGGAAAGTCGAGGATAGAAAACAAGTTAACAAAATTTGAATAACAAACTAAAAAGCATATCTTTTTCAAAATCAAAATCAATTTAAAAAATCTCTTGTTGAGGTAGGCTTCAAAGGCACTTTTAAATCATGATTTTACAAATTATAATAACACTAGCGATCTCTGTCCGGCCATATTTTTATACACGATAAGTAATCACCAACATATCATATACTAAAACCTTCTCCGAAACACGCTGCATCTTGTGTTATAAGTATTATTCCGATCGGTTCAGCAGTTTTCGCAGTATAACCGAACAAAAAATCGCCTCTCCATTTATTAGTATAGATTAAATTTAATGAATTAATTATTATTTATACGACTCAATAATAAGCATCATTACTTAAATTAACATAGAATCTTTGTAAAAAGTAACAATTAATTCAATATAATGCATTTTACGAAACATTTATTATACACTGAACGCAATATTCAATTACATTTGTAAATCCTAGTCATTCGTTGCCTTAACCTACTGAAGTACTGACTCATTTAAAAGCCTCTTAAGGCCTGCTTCACCAATTTGACAGATTACAATATCAAACAGATAAATTTCTTTCATATATTTTTCTTTTTCACCATCGAATTCCACTGTACTTAAGGGATATTTCTATTCGCAAATGTTAATTGAAAAGTTGTAGTTTATTAATTAAGTTGAGGTCCTAATATAAACCTGCTCTTCACCCAGCTTATTTGCAGGATAAACTCTATCCAGCAGAAACAGACCCTTAAAAAGCACCTTTTAAGTGAATACTTAATTAATATAATGTAAAGTATAAATTAAAAAATTTAATATCAATAAAAAACATACCAAACGAAAGCAGAGCCGAGAAAATCACAATTTTAATTTCCATTTTGATTTCCCAATATGAAGGTTTTATAACATTTTCACATACAAATTAAAATTTAAAAAAAAAACGCAGTGAACAGTCAACCGCTGTGTTTTGCCGCCAACTGACCGCCGCGCCATATGACCGCGACTTTCACTATTGCGACAAGGATTTATCTAACATAATTAACAAGCAAATTATCACTTTATTATGTAACTAATTAGGACCACATTCTTTTGTAATAAATCATCACTTACGGCGTTCTGTCATTAGTAATTACTTAAGAACGAAATTCAAAATCTTTTGTTTGTAATGCAAAAATATTGAATTGTTTTATTTCGACTTTATTTCCTTGTTTTAAAGTTGATTTTAATTTTTTTACTACATTGGTAATACATGTGTGTGCCTCCATTCACCCATATAAGTAACATATTGATCTAATACATGTCTAATAACATTGTAGAGCAATTTTAAGTCTTGTACAAAAATTATAAGGATTAATTTTGTTTATAAAGCTGTTTGAGTTAAGACGTTTTGTAGTTACAACGTACCACCACTTTCATATTAGTGAAACCAAGAGTGGTGGTGTTTTCCAGCTGTTATAGAAAGCAGACACTGTGTGTTATATCTCACTACATATGATGACACAGACTGACACACAGTAATTTGTGTTTTTAATCGTTTGTTACCGATTTCCGTGTTTATGTGGAATTAAATAAAAATAATTTAGGGAAAAACTTCCACTAGAGCCTATAAGAAAGGTATGTGAAGTTTACAATTTAAAACACAATTAATGGCTTTATCTATACTGATATACAAAGCTGAAGACTGAGTTTGTTTGTTTGCTTATTTGTTTGTTTGAACGCGTTAATCTCTGGAACTACTGGGCCGATTTGAAAAATTCTTTTAGTGTTAGATAACCCATTTATCGAGGAAGGGTATAGGCTATGTGTCATCACGCTAAGACCAATAGGAGCGGAGTCCACGCCGATGAAGTCGCGCGCAGAATCTAGTGTATGATAAGTGTCATAACCTCATAACGTGAACACGATTGGTACAGTATGCGATTGCATCCGGCTTGCGGATTCGATTTCTGTACCATATGTTATAGATTCGAAAGTAGTCTGGTGATCTAACAATTAGCGAAATTATCAGATAATTAATTATTTAATCAATTAAAATTTAAATTATGTAAATTATCTGTGTAAAAATAAAAATTAATCACTGAAATATATGTATTTTTTTCTTTTATAGCACTATAGATGCAAATATGCGACCTGTTGATGGTAAGCGGTTTCCATAGCCTGCAGACGCCTGCAACACCCTAACCTCTACACCTCAGTCACACAGGAACACAACACTACTTAAAAGCAGTGCTATTTGGCTGTGTCCCAGTCGTTTGCTCCAAATTTTGAGCAAGATTTCTCCTGATGTCCTCTACATCACTAAAATTAATTTCGTATTTCACTTACTTCAGCCTGTCGCAGTCCACTGCTGGACATAGGTCTCCACAAGTTCACACCAAAAATGGAGTGAACTCTGTGTTTTGCCCATAGTCACCACGCTGGACAGGCGGGTTGGTGACCGCAGGGCTGGTTTTGTCGCACCGAAAACGCTACTGCCCGTCTTCGGCCTGTGTAGTTCAAAGTCAGCAGTTGGAGGGTTATCCCGCCATCGGTCGGCTTTTGGAGTTCCAAGGTCGTAGTGGAACTGTGTTATCCCCTAGTCGCCTCCTACGACACCCACGGGAAGAGAGGGGGTGGCTATATTATTTACTGCCATAACCACGCAGCTAGCTTTATAATTTTTAGCACATTATAAAAATATGTACTTCAAAAGAAACATATACTTCAGTACCTACCTATCATAGGTTCATTAACTTTAATTAACGTGGGAACCTATAACCTAGGACACTCACAAGACCTAACAATAGTGTTCACATCATTCGTCACCTGTCCCCCATGACCGGCAGACAGGATTTTAAATTAAACATAAATTCGCTTGATTTGTCAAAAGAGTGTCGCCATTTTGTTTGTCAGAAATGACGTCAGTCTTTCTGATCTGTGTCATTATTTTGATTTTGACGTGTGAGTATTTGCTTATAATTAATTTTCATCATTATTTTTAAAAATATATTTTAATAATTTTTGGCTTGTAAGATTTGAAGAAAACATTTTTTTACAAAATAATTTACTTATTAAGTAATGTTTTTGGCTAACAAATATAACGATATAGGACTCGTTGCAGTACAGATATTATATACTAGTTGCTGCCCGCGACGTCGTCTGCGTGCGTTCACTGCTCGTTCCCCGTAGGTGATAGCGTGATAATATGTAGTCTATGTTCTGACCCGACTTCTCAATAATATTCGTGCCAAATTTGAAGTAAATCCATGCAGTACTTTTTGAGTTTATCCCGGACATACATTTGAAGAAATAAAGGTTCACTGCTCGTTCCCCGTAGGTGATAGCGTGATAATATATAGCCTATGTTCTGACCCGACTTCTTAACAATATTCGTGCCAAATTTGAAGTAAATCCATGCAGTACTTTTTGAGTTTATCCCGGACATACATACAGACAAACAGACAAACAGACAAACAGACAAAAATTCTAAAAACTATATTTTTGGCTTCGGTATCGATTGTAGATCACACCCCAAGTATTCTTTTAAAAAAATATTCAATGTACAGTTTTGACTTTTCTACCATTTTATTATATGTATAGATTTATTAAATCAATTACATAATAAATATATAAATCGATCAATACCACGAGTATCAAAAATTCAATAAATCAAGACAACAATCACAGCAACAGATCCCTCAATGTTTCCAAATTATTGTAACAGCCATTTAGATGTTTGTCTACGCGTCTCTGATTGAATTGTTGCTGCAGCAACCAGCTGACCCGGCGAACTTCGTACCGCCTAACAGTTGATTCTTTAATTTGTTTATCTATACTAATATATAAAGCTGAAGAGTTTGTTTGTTTAGTTGTTTGTTTGTTTGAACGCGGTAATCTCTGGAACTACTGGGCCGATTTGAAAAATTCTTTCAGTGTTAGATAGCCCATTTATCGAGGAAGGCTATAGGCTATGTGTCATCACGCTAAGACCAATAGGAGCGGAGTCCACGCCGACGAAGTCGCGCGCAGAAGCTAGTTTCTTTAATACTTATCCTTCCCGGAACCCCTCCACTAACACTTAAACTTTATGGTATGGTATTAAAGTTCAAGTTGACTTTTAAGTATTATTACGAATCTTTTGTATGGGAATATAGAAAAGTGTTGTTTTTAGACTTTTCAGGCCATTTTTTAAATTTTCCTCTCCGTAACAACCATCCTCGTACTTTATGGAATATTATAAAAAAGAGATTTGCGCTTAGCAACACATTTAGCGATTCATTTTTATATATATAGAGATAGATAGATAGATTACATATACTAAATCCGCATTTCACAAACATTTAACGAATGTGTAAATTGTCAAAAAAAACGCATTGCGCGTGAGTGTTTGCGTGTCAAGGCCTGGCGTGCGCTGAGTGCTGTGGCCGCTGTGTGGTGTGTAGTAAGTAGTAACTGAGGTTAGGACGCGACCCGCGAGTAAAGTGTAGACCTACAAATTTTTTTAAGAACGTAACTTTTTAAACAAACGAGACATTCTACGCGTTTTAGAATAAATAAATATCTTAACATACACACACGGTCGTCTGTTCCTAAGAAAGGCAAGTGAATGTCTGTGTTTTAAGCAATAATGTTCTGATATTGATACTCAGGGCGGGAATGGCAGGCAGGCGCGGTTCGATTCCCGCCTTTCGGTGTAATATTTGTATTTATATATGTAATATTTCTATGTATATTTATTAGAAATAAGAAACGCTATAACAGTCGGCAGCTACCTGTAAGTGAACGTCTGTAAAACACTCAATTAATTACTCACGGGATAATTCAAAAACTTCTAGTCAGATCTCGCTCAAATGTATACGTAACTAGACGGCAAGTACAGGCTTTCGATTAAAAAAAGAATCATCGAAATCGGTCCACCCAGTAAAAAGTTATGAGGTAACGCACATAAAAAATACAGTAAAATTGAGAACTTCCTCCTTTTTAGAATCATGAAGTATAAGATCTTCTTGTGCTCAATTTAAAAAAGTAAATAGCTCAAAACTACACAGGTAACATAAAAATACTTTGATGTGAAGTGACTTGAATCAATTTTTTTTTTCTTATTCTAATAATGTAGATACTAATGTTATCTACAAGATAACTACTTAAATTACTCATAGGAAGTTGCAGATAAAAGCTTATTATTAAAAGCGCAAAAAGAAACATTGGCATAAATAGATATGATTGTTTTATGCACTCACTTTGTCAGTACAATCACCTTGACATTCTAATGGTCTAAGATCCGGAATATAACAAAATCTTCCCTCATCTGTTAATTAGATGAAACAATTTTTTATAGGCAGATTTCAATATTGTGAATTTATAAAAAAAACCTCTGCCACCCTACGCCTGCTACAATTGATAATACTTAATTAGTTAATCAGTATTTTTTTATGATCTTTTCCCTCTCATGTCAATTACATGTAGTAAGCTAAAACCGGCAATATTTTATATTATATACCTTACTGTAGTAGGCACCCATCTCTATGATTGCTATACTTACCTGCAGCCAGGTCAGAAAAGGTAGATAAATGTAGATTATTACCCTCACATGTTAATTAAAAAATCCAAGTACAATAATAAACGGCGGCGAATTCTAAACATAATCATGTTTGGCTGCCGTATTAAAAGCTGATGCAGCCAAAGATAAATAGTAAAAAGAAAAAAATTATGATGACTATGGGAGCTCATTGCGAAGAGTAAGACAGAATAATACTAATTCCTTCAACGAAAAGAGACAGCGTAAAATTCATGCGCGCGCATCACAGGCTCATTTAAACATACTAGAAAATTCGAAATTTCGAAATTTTCGAAATCCCTAGTAGGTACATTTTTTTCAACTGAGGTAGGGCACAGCAGGAACTGAGGTAGGGCACAGCAGGAACTGAGGTAGGGCACAGCAGGAACTGAGGTAGGGCACAGCAGAAACTGAGGTAGGGCACAGCAGAAAATTTCCTGCTCAAAATATGGAGCAGCTCGACTGGGGTAGTACCTCGACCTTACAGAAGACCACAGCTAAATAATACTGTTTTCAAGCAGTATTGTGTTCCTGTTGGCGAGTAACGTGACCAGAGCTCCTCCTGGGGGGGATTCGGGATAGGGTCGGCAACGCGCTTGTGATGCTTCTGGTGTTGCAGGCGTCTATAGGCTACGGTCTTACCATCAAGTGAGCCGTATGCTTGTTTGCCAACCTAGTTACATAAAAAAAAAACCTGATTAGTATGAAGCTAATTTTCCGGGAGTAGATTAATTTTGATCAGACGAACAAAAAATTCCTCTACGAAAACTCTCGATTGTGGTAGGTCAAGGCCTCGTAAGGTCATCACAAATTATTACTAACACGCATGAATTTTACGCTGTCTCTTTTCGTTGAAGGAATTAGTATTATTCGGTCTCATTCTTCGCAATGAGCTCCCATAGTCATCGTAAATTGTATCTTTTTACCATTTATTTTTGGCTGCACCAGCTTTTAATACGGCAGCCAAACATTATTATGTTTAGAATTCGACGCCGTTTATTATTGCACTTCGATTTTTTAATTAACATGTGAGGGTAATAATCTACATTTATCTACCTTTTCTGACCTGGCTGCAGGTAAGTATAGCAATCATAGAAATGGGTGCCTACTACAGTCAGGTATATAATGTAAAATATTAACGGTTTTAGCTTACTACATGTAATTAACATGAGAGGGAAAAGATCATTAAAAAAAATACTGATTAACTAATTAAGTATTATTAATTGTAGCAGGCTTAGGGTGGCAGAAGTTGTTTTTATAAATTCACAATATTGAAATCAGCCTATAAAAAAATTGTTTCATCTAATTAACAGATGAGGGAATATTTAGCTATCTCGGATCTTACACCATATTTATCTTTGGCTGCATCAGCTTTTAATACGGCAGCCAAACATTATTATGTTTAGAATTCGCCGCCGTTTTATATTGTACTTGGATTTTTTAATTAACATGTGAGGGTAATAATCTACATTTATCTACCTTTTCTGACCTGGCTGCAGGTAAGTATAGCAATCATAGAGATGGGTGCCTACTACAGTAAGGTATATAATATAAAATATTGCCGGTTTTAGCCTACTACATGTAATTAACATGAGAGGGAAAAGATCATAAAAAAATACTGATTAACTAATTAAGTATTATCAATTGTAGCAGGCGTAGGGTGGCAGAGGTTTTTTTTATAAATTCACAATATTGAAATCTGCCTATAAAAAATTGTTTCATCTAATTAACAGATGAGGGAAGAGTTACCTTCTCGGATCTTAGACCATAAGTGTTTTTGTTTATTAACTATGAAAATTAATATTAGCGAATGGATATTCCGTTTCTAGTGACAAATGTTAGAGGTGCTTTTTTATTTTATTTTTTATATCTACAACTATTTCGGCAAACAAGCGTACGGCTCACTTGATGGTAATGCGATTACCGTAGCTTATAGCCGTCTCCAACACCAGAAGCATCGCAAGCGCGTTGGCGACCCTATCCTCAAACCCCCCCCCCCCCCCAGTAGCTCTGGTCACCTTGCTCACCAACAGGAACACAATATCCCGACCCTCCGATCCCCGACCCTATCCCCAATCTCTACCAGGAGCTCTGGCTTCTGGCTGGTTATTAATTTAACTTTACGAGTTTGATTATTTACAAGACAGCAACTGAGGTACGGCACAGCAGTTAATTTCCTGTTCAAAATCTAGAGCAGCCAGACTGGGGAAGTGCGTCGACCTTACAGAAGACCACAGCTAAATAAGATCTGCTTTCAAGCAGTGTTTTGTTCCGTTTGGTGAGTAAGGTGACCAGAGCTCCTGGGGATGGTTGGGGATAGGGTCGGCAACGTGCTTGCGATGCTTCTGGTGTTGCAGGCGTCTATAAGCTACGGTATCGCTTACCATCAGGTGAGCAGTAAGCTTGTTTGCCGATCTAGTTATATATAAAAAATCGCGTCTGTCTGGTCAGCGAGTGCTTAATATATTTTAATTAATCAATTAATTTCGTACATTAACTTATAATAATTAAATCTCATTTTAGCCTCCCGAGGTGATTGCTTTTTCTTCGTAGTCCCTGAAGATGTAGCGATGGGGTTCACGACGTACTACGGGTTTGCTCCGAGGATTTTCAAAGGTAAACCTGTAAACCTGTAAACTGTGAATAAATTTTCAAATGCACAGAGGGATCTATTTTATTTATTTATGTGTTTGGGAAATAAACAATATTTAATACACATAAACATAAGCAACAATAACATTTCATAAATAAACAGTTTCCACCAAATTTTAATACACACTGAGCAGTTAAAATTGAAAATTAAAGCTACTCAAAAATAAATACATTACAAACAAAAAAAACTACCTACTACTGTACTGAACATTATACAAATTAATGCTATATCTCTGATTTTCGTGTTAAACTTTTTTTCTTTTTAATAACAAGATCTGAACGAACAAGATTAAATTAAACTGCTTTACTCTGAAGTCTTATTAAAAAGAAACGATTCAGCTTGCAACACCCCCCTACTGGGCAATGGCTTGTTTCTTCGTTTCTGAAAAGGACTGGAGCCTCATCCACCACGCTGCTCCACTGCGGGTTGAAGCATATATTTCCTACTATGAGTAACGATTGCTATCAGGTGTATATGATAATAACAACCGGGATCGAATATTTAACGTGCTCTCCAAGGCACGGTGGGGGGCCCCCACAAGAACAGGCAACCAGACCGGAAAGATGTTCAAAACAAAATCAAATATCCATCCCGAGCGAGAATCGACCCGCCACCGTCGGTGCTTCAGGCGCTAATACGCACAACTACACCGTAAAGTCCTATTAATCCCTCAATTATTACAAAAGTGATACCTTTTAGAATAAACGGGGGGCTTACATATAGGCACTTCATATGTCTGTCGTGATCATAAACTTATATATATGCCTTAAACATAAAATTGTAGTTTGTTTGAACTTGATTTGATTAACAGTTTAATTGTAGATAGTTCAGAAATATTGAGACTCTCATACCACATACCACGATATCCAATTTCACTATTTGCTTATAAAACCCAGAGAACAAACCTCGGTTATTATTCCCTCATACCTAGACTGAGTAGGCTCTACAAAGAATTTAGGTACAGTGAAAAACGAGTCATTAGACATCTTTGCAGATAACCTAGAGAGCTATATTTAAGAAGAAACTGTTAAAGTCATTTGATTCCTCAATTCAAAGCAATGTAGCAATAATATTAATTTAAAATAGTAATAGTTATTTAGTTCTACATTTTGTATGTATTTTTTTATTACTGTAACACTGAATGTTCAAACTTTTTAAAATAGGCAGATGATTTAATTGTCTATAACGCATGCTGTAAAAGAGGAATTATATGTATATTTAATACCTTGGCATATAAGTAAATGTAATTTTTTTAACATAGTTCATATTAAATAAATAAATTATGAAAAAGTTACACTACAACATATAGATAAATATTTATTTAGGTACAGTATTTTATACAACCGCAGTGACAAACAAGCGTACGGTCCGCCTGGCGATAAGTGATTGCTGCAGCCATGGACGCCCGTTACACCAGTACCCCCTGCTGTACACATTGCATCCACACGGGCTCTGGCCACATATCACACAAACACAACACTACTCGAAAGCAGTAGGTATTGTTTCTGATCTTCTGTAAGGTGAATTCTTCCAGGTAACGATCATCGGGTGGGGTTCGGTTTCCGCTTCGGCAACCACGCTGACCTACAGGTCCTGTATGAATTCGGTCCTCAGACATCGACAAAACCGTTGCAGAAAATGAGTGAGTGACATATTTTATATGAATCTCATTAACGTCACAATCGTTCTAGTGTAGTGATGCGAGAAAATCTGCTGTGTGGTAACGGCAGTAAAGAATATAGCCACCCCCTCTCTTCCCGTGGGTGTCGTAAGAGGCGACTAAGGGATAGCAAAGTTCCACTACCACCTTGGAACTTAAAAAGCCGACCGATGGCGGGATAACCATCCAACTGCTGGCTTTGAAGTACACAGGCCGAAGACGGGTAGCAGCGTCTTCGGTGCGACAAAGCCAGCCCTGCGGTCACCAACCCGCCTGCCCCGCGTGGTGACTATGGGCAAAACACATGAGTTCACGCCATTTTTGTTGCGAACTTGTGGACGCCCATTTCCAGCGGTGGACTGCGTGTGATACGAGAAATAGCAAACTTCTGCGGTAGTGAATTCGATTTTTGCTAATGGGCATGACGACAGTATCAAAAAATCGTCAATTTAATGATTTTAGGGGAACACTCATATTTAAAAAATTCAAAATACTGGTTTAGTTTTATGTAATATAATAAGATTATTGTGATTTTCAATAAAATAAAACAGTAAAGTACTGCAATCGGCCATTTTGATTGAAACACAAATTACAGCGCACGACGTCACAACATAATATAATACGTCAGGCGTGCTCCAAAGAGTAAAGTAAAAAGTAAGGCCCACATTATTTTGTGACGTCAAGCCGACGCCATGACACCTGCAGCAGTTTTGCCGCTCTCATTGAAAACATATTAGAAAAATAGTTTTAAAATTCCTTAAACTTAAGTTTATTACCGAAATATAGGTGTTTTTGTAAATAGTAAATGTGTACCCACATTATGGAAGAGATTTTCAAAATCTTTCGTCATGCCCATTCCAGATATTTTCTATTGTCTAGACTCTAGACGTTCTTGAAGGTAGAGCCATGAACCAACACCTAAAGCCATGGCTCCCGGTTGCCATCATACATGAGTGACAGCGATTATTTATTATTCATTTTAGGAATTATCTGCTACCACACAGCGGAGTAGCGTGATAAATTAGACTCAAATTCTTTTCCTATAGAAGAGATCTTTGCTTAGCAATAGAACCTTTCCAAGCTGATTTAATACATATTAGTTCGACAGAGCCTTGATACAAATGTGTATTTTTTAAAAATCAAGAATAATCTGATGTAATTAAAACTTTAGTAGGTACGCCCTGAACTTAATTAAACCCACAAGCTGTTAGGTGATATGAACACACAATCTTATTTCGACTCCTACTTTAAATACGAAAACTCTTCTTATACGCTTCAGCCTGTAATATCCCAATGCTGGGCATAGGCCTCTTTCTCCATGTAGGAGAAGGATCAGAGCTTAATCCACCACGCTGCTCCAATGCGGGTTGGCGGATTCTTGTTAGAACTTTATTTCATTTCACTTAATAATTAATTATTATTATTGATGTTCTTTTTAAAGAGAAACTGCGAGATTTCTGTCGATTTTTCTCTGCAGAATCTGCATTCAGAATTAGTGGTAGCTTGATATCAACATTATCAACTATAATTATTATTAATTTACATAAACACTGTCATATGATTCTTAAGTGCTTTTGAAGACCACTTGAATAAAGATTTTTTTGTATTTTTTTTTTAAATAAAACTTTTTTACGCACACTTGACTTGAGGAGTAAGCTGGTGAATGCGTAATGAGAGCTTTACGAAAAGTGTGATCAAGCGAGGCGAATGAAGCAAGAGAGAAGTGCGAGGTGCGAGCGCACATTTTCATTCTCTCTTTCTCTCATAGCCAGTTACTATTCGTGTATCTAAGACATAGTGCATCAGGCCTATTGTGCAGAAGTTTTACTTCAGTCGTGTGGTCTAAAGCACACTCGTTTTTATTTTGCAGATGTACTGCCTACAAGACAACGAGATGTGCGTCTCCCCGTCATAGAGTTCCTACTGAGGACAAGGTTATTGAAGAGAATCGCCTACAAGAACAGCATCGTTCATAAGATGACAGAAATTAATAAACAAACTTAGTTATACATAAAATTTAAAAAAAAAAGTGTTTGTGTACTTATATACGCACGTAAGAAGTTATACTTCAAGCTAGAGTATTAAAATACTTCCAAAAAAAAAACAATTAGTAATTAGACAATAAGTACACAATGCCATCTCTTAGAAATGATAAAGACTACTTTCTTGTTTAGTCCACAACGCCATCTCTTAGAAATGATAAATACTACTTTCTTGTCTGCAAAACTAGCGGCATCTATTCATACATGCTTGAACTACTTCATATCCACACGCGCATTGTAAAAATTTACTCTCATCATATCATAGGGACTGTCCATAAAATACGTTCCCAAGGACAGGGTCTTTATTGAGACGAGATATGACAAGGGTAAGATTCCTTTATATACATATATATCCTTCCATCTATTCCTTTATATCGTATATCTTCAAAATAAAAAAATCAAACAAGCAGTCTATATGCTACGTATTTGTAACCGCAAAATAATTTATTGTGGGGGGGGGGGGCAGCTTTTGTAACGTACCTCATATTTGTTAGAGGTGACAAGGTGCGAGGTAAATTCCATGTGACTCTTTTACTGTCCCTAATGATCTCTTACGCTAGCGGTGGGTTCGATTTTTGTTCATAATAATAAAATATCAATTAAATTTTTTACTTCGAGTGTTTGTTGCCTGGAACATCAATATTTTGTCAATTTGTAGAACATAATCCTTAATGTTCTTTATATTTTTACTAGCTTCTGCGCGCGACTTTGTCGGCGTGGACTCCGCTCCTATTGGTCTAAGCGTGATGATACATAGCCTATAGCCTTCCTCGATAAATGGGCTATCTAACAGTGAAATAATTTTTCAAATCGGCCCAGTAGTTCCAGAGATTACCGCGTTCAAACAAACAAACAAACAAACAACCAAACAAACTCTTCAGCTTTATATATTAGTATAGATTGTATCTAATGTTATTATATAATTTCAAAAAAATACCCTTCAATTTTATTTATTGACACATTGGTGCAATGGTTACAGCAACTAGCTTACACAAAAGCGGTCGCTAGTTCAATCCCCGCACACGACAAATGTTTGTATAACATATACAGGTGTATTTGTCTGGACGCTTCAGTTTGTATCTTATGTTTCCCCCAACCTACACTTAGGACTTCAATATAATTTCTGAACATGTATATACCTAATATCATTTTGAATATATGTAATACAACTTACAAGTAATATGTAAACATTTTAAATCATATCAAAACTTTTCGAACCAGCGGGATTTGAACCCGCGCCCTCTGACGTGCCGTGTCAGCGCTCTGCCAACTGAGCTATGGATCCTCATCTAGCCGTGTCGAAATTCTTGATATGATGATTTTTGGTTTTTAAGCAAACCTTGACGCGTTGAGTCGAAAAATTTTGATATGATTTAAAATGTTTATAATTTCCTCATGTGTGGGTAACACAAAAATAAAAATAAAACGAATTACAAGTAATATGTATTTAAATGTATTTATAAATAAAACCACAAGTATTATTACGATATTTTTTATTTTTTATCAAAAATGTTCGCCTTACAATAAACTGTACACGTAAAGTATGAACGAACCCTCCTCGAAGTCGGTTAAATTATAGATTATGAGTTTTCTACCTTCTAGACTGGGACTTCACGGGTTGTGGATAACGCTATTTGACGAATGTCGGTATCCGACAGATAACAGAGTTCTTGACGTATTCAGGGCCGGATTTAGGAGAAGGCAACCGGGACTATAGCCCCGGAGCCCCCATAATAGAAACTTCGGAAAAAATTCAAATTCAGTCTAGTAAACACTAGTAAAGAACTTTTCCATTCGCTAATTGTCCATTTTATTTGGAAAATAATTTGGAGCCAAGGGGCCTCCACTCCTTTGTTGCTCCAAGGCCTCCAGACCTCTAAATCCGGCCCTGGATGTATTTTTCTTTTTCACTATCGAATTTCACTGTATTTATGAGATATTTATATTCGCAAATATGAGTCTAAATGCTATAGTTTATTAATTAGTTTAACAGCTCCTAATGGCCTTATCAACCTCCTGCTGTTAGTCTATTCGTAACTTATCTGCAGGATAAACCTTATGCGCAACCAGTGAAACCTCCCTAACTCCATTAAATACATTGTATGATAAATAAGCAAATATAAAACAATCTCTTTCCACTGTTTCAATCAAATTGTACAAAATAAATATTTGTTTTTTGAGTTTACTCCTTAAGAATCGATTTTCATATAAGGCCCCCGGTATGAAAAAATATGAGGTGTAAAATCTACTGAACGAATGACCTCGTTACATTTCTCGTAACGCCATGTTATGGTATTAATTTGTTTTAAATGACGATTCGAAAGTGCTCTTGGGGCAAGTTATTTTTTATTTAATTTTTTCTTATGGGCCCCGTAAACGATCAAACTCGTTTGATCAAACTTCATGTTTTCATATAACAAACACATCAAAAAAGCCCGCAGCCCCGCACACGATCAAATAATTTGACAAACACGTTTGTCAAACAGAAATTTAATATGAAGTTTGATCAAATATTTGATCGTCTACGGGGCCCTTTAGACTAGTAAGCCTTTTTTGTGCCTATTTAGACAGTCGATCTGAAAGAGTAAACTCCAGTCGTGCGTCGGAGCTGACACACACACTTTTTTAATTATTTTGATTTCTATGCTAATATTATAAAACTGAAGAGTTTGTTCAATTGAACAATTATTTTTGTTAGGAATTACCATTTACCAAGGAAGGCTATATAGTATTTTACTGAGTTTTTTCCTCAATTTAACGCGGGTACAACCGCGGAGCACAGCTAGTCTTAAATATTATTATGTGGCTAAGATTTTCTAGTTATACTCCAAAATCGTTATGTTGTGTTTTTCTGTAATTTCCTTTTGTTAGTAATAGAGTTTGCAACTGTGTTTTCAAATTATCTAAAATATTTTATCTTTGATTGAAACAGTTTAATATTTTTTTTCGAGTTTTACTTGAAAACAGTATTGAGATAAATATTTTAATAAAATATCACAATAACGAACGGAAATACTTGTTTTATATTAACAACTGATGACGGAATATCCGCCATTTTGAAACAAAATGACGTATTGAACAAATGTACGTTTAAAATATATATTTTATTACTATATATAATTATGTTAATGATACTTAATTTGGACAGACAATATAAATTATCATCAATTTTGATTTTGTTTTCAAATTTATTGGTGGCTATGACCACAAGTTCTCAAACTTTTTTTTTAACAACCATTCTGGTATAATAAATTAATTTATATTCTTTTTTGTGACACCTAACATACTTTGAGCGATGTTTCTATCAGTCAGTCGGTCGACAGACTGTTCAGCCTATCGTAGTCCACCGCTGGACATAGGCCTCCCCAACTTGTTGGTGAGTTGTTGAGGCCGCTTTCTATGTCCCTCTATTTATGTTGTTTTATCGCCCCAAATTTTATTTAACATTTATATTGTCTATCTATAAGCGAATGTCGACTTTTGGTGAGAAAATTGTGAAAAATTGTGTTTTAATACTATGCCATTTAAACCAGATTTTAAACAAGATAGCTGAGATAACCGCCTGCATTGCCCACTCCAATAATGATAAATTAATGATAATAATCTATATTGCCTTTAGCGAAGTAATTAAATTGTATTAATACGTAAGATTATATATAAATACAGTGCAATAAATATATTAAATGTGAAAAACGTATTATTTTCAAATCCTTCGATAATTATTAGTTTTTTTGGGATCATATAAAATTTTGGGGAAAAGTTTGGAAAGGGCTGGATTATTTGGATGGATTTCTCAACTACCCTCAATAACGTCATAATGAGAATTATTTTATGTAATAGAAACAAATAAAAAGAAACAGAGATAAGAAGTTATTAGTCCAAATTAATTAAAGAGTAAATATATTATTAGTATTTTTGTAATTCTAGTGAAATCTATATTAATACATGATATAAAGTAATATCATAAATCTGTTTGTTTGAACAAGCTAAATATCTCTACTAAGAACAAAATATATGAATCATATTTTGTGAATGAACCATGCCAGTACTTCCCATAATATAATTAATAGCAAACCTACACATGTACAATTATGTCATGTGTCTGAAGTTTGAGAAGACTTGAGATCTTGTATTTACAAATAAATATTATGTAATATACAATTCATAATTTGCAAATCCATGAAAAACGTTAAACGTCAATTCCAAAATCACAGTTTTTCTGTACCATAATACAATATAATATATGCATATAATGGTAACTGTATGTGTATTAAGATGCTATGTATTATGTACGAAAGTTTAATAGGGGGGGGGAGACTGTTCTGTAGGGAAGTGATTGTTGGTTGATCATAAATAAATGTTTTGTTAGAAGTATCTGAGATAGAATAGGGAAGTTTAGTAAGAGCAAGCAAGAACAATTTCACGCCGTTAGTAGTCTAATTTTTTTTGGACAATTTTATGTATTTTTACATTGAGTATTATTTTTCTGTAACATATTATACTCAATATGCTTTTAAACAAAGCATTATTAATATAAAAGTATATTATAAGTTAAACTAAAAAACAATAAATATAAGAAAAAACTAAGTAACTCAAGTCGACAAAAAACTAAAAATTATTAATAAATTATTTTTCGAAAAAACTGTATCAACATAAATAATTTATTTAAGATTTGGTCAAAAAATATAAATAAATATTTTCAACAAAAAAAAACCAAAAAAATACTTCAATTATTGTGTAATATCATGTACATATTATTTATATTATATAACATTAGTCTTTTTCGTAAATGGCATTACAATTTTGAACATTAAATAATAAAAGGGTATATCTACAGCGCCACCGGGCCTTCGACACCGATAGCATTACAATACATTTACTATGAGAACTGTCAAACTATATTAGTTTATATTAGAACATTTTTAATGTAACAATACATAAAAACTTAAATTTACTTAAACTATTTGATACAATAATTCTCATAATCTAACTTAAAATATTTTACAAAATATATTTTTTTTATAAGAAAATGTTTACACAGTTGACAGTTCTCAGAGTAAAGTTTGACAAATCGGGTATTTTTTTAATGGATGAATTAATTTTGCACTGCACGGGAATGTAACTTAGGTCTTCTTCATATGAGTAAAGTTTCTCGTATCTGATGTAATTAAAATTATAAACATTAAAGTATTCAAACTTTCATTGTTACTAACTATGATTTTAATTTAAAACAATTAATACTAATAACTATAGATCTTGCTATAGTAAATGTCGAGAACTCAAAACGATAAAAAGACAACAAAAAATGGTAAAAATAATGTTTTACAAAGAAATCACAGTCAATCTTTTATATTTAACAAAACAAAACGGCTGTCTAATTTCAAAACACAGTAAGGGACAAAGTCTAAATTAATTTTTAGCATTTTTCGTTCCAATGGAGTCGTGTGAACATGATTCGATTATAATACTATAAAAATTTAATTTTTGTCCCTTACTGTGTTTTGAAATTGGGCAGCCGAATAGTTTTCAATAATCCTTCATCGCAAGTGCAAAATTAATTCAAAGCTTCAATTCACTCATCAAATCCTTTACAGACGGACAAGCGTTCATTCAACATATTAGAAGATTCCTTCGCAATCGGAGTTAACACGTCATCTTACATTTTAATTATTTATCGTAACAACTATCTCTCATGCTGTCTCTTTCGCGTTGCTGTCAAAATTTTCTGTCAAATTTACCTAAATATATATACAGTCAAAATAATATAATAGGTAAAGAGAACCATCTTGTATTGAAAATCATTTGAAAAATTGTATAGCGGAAGATTTTGTAAACAGAGTAAAATGCATTAAGTTGAGATATTTAATATTTTTTGCTTGAATTAAGTAGACGCAACTTAAGAAACATTTATTTTGATAACACTACAAGTATGAGAAAAGATTACAGTGATGAAAAAAAATCTTTAAATCAACTTCCTGCAATAGTAGTAATTTTTCGTTAAAAGTATAATTTAAATTGAGCTAAGGCACACAAAAAGACGGTTCTCTTTACCACTGTAATAATTTTAAAAATATCGAAGTAAATTTTGACAGATGTCAAAATGACACTGACCTCTAACTTTGACAGTTCCTTCATCTAAAAGAGAGGCACTGAGCGAGAGATATTTTACGCAACAATATAACATTAATAAGAGTTGTGACATATGACCTAAAGCTAGTTACATCGACATTTGGACGTCATTCTCGTAATTACTCGCTACGTACAGAGTTTGATCTGACATTATCTATGTAATGTTGTAATGTATAACACACACACACGGTCGTCTGTTCGCAAGGCAGCCAACTTAGTGCTTGTGTTATAGGTAACAGCCTAGTTGTCCTAACATAGGCAAAATATCTTAACCGTAAATGTTGTCAACTGTATGATATCTTTTTGCAAATATAATAAATTATAAAATTGTAATCAATGGAAGAATCTCAAACAGATTATGATCATAACTAAGTAGACTCTTAATAGATTCTGCAAAATGTTGACAGTTTGTCATTAGCTATGCCGAAAAGATACTTCAATATATAAATCATGTCCTTGCCAAAACTTTGCAAAATAATTAAGCACTTTCTTTAGGAAAGACCTTTTAGACCTGTATAACATAAAAACAACTAAAATTGTAACAAAACATAGATAATTTCAAAATAATCAAACTCTGGAACACATCACGCTAACAATTTACCGTGATAATCTTACAGTTAACGTGTATTTACCAAATTGAACCTTAAGACGTTTAATAAGGTTTAAAAATAAGTTACAAGGGATAGTAACAAACACAGGTGTAACTTCAAATGCACAAAGTTCAGGCCTTTGTCGTTATAGTGTTAAAATAACCATTTCGCTTAATGTAGTCAAAATCTTCAATATTAAAAAAAATCATATTATATAATGATAAATAAAAAATTGTCAATATAACGAATCAAAGTAGGAAAAATTAATAATTTTTTTAGATAAAGCAAAATGGCCATCTCTTCCAATCATTTTCATTATAATTACGATTAAGTTCCAATTCTTTTCAATTCCCTATTTCCGTATATGTTTGTAAATGTTTAGGAATGCAATTAATAGGAATATTAATAAAATAAATGCACTTATGTATTTGTTTGATATCTTCAAGTCAATGATGTCTGTGGTATATATTATATTGTTTAAAATAATACTGAGTTTATATTTTTAAGTGTATATTATTGAGGAGACAATTTAAGTCAATTATAATTTATATTAAATGTCTTTTAATATGGAATACGAAAACATTATAAGTAGGAAAAATTTCTAAGACCTTAATATATGCAAGTCAAGTCGGGGCGACTGACTAGACATGATTTTAACCATACAAATATAAAAGAAAATAATGTCTTTTTATCATAATGTTATTCAAATGTAAAAAAATCAAATCCACAATTAATTTCACAATCCAATGACACATGGTAACATTAAGTCGCGTGACTGTCGCGCGACTGTCGCACGATTGTTGCGCAACATTTAAGCAACACTCATCGAATAAAACATCAAATCGAGTAAGACAGAAATAACCCTTATCTTAACCACAGCCCCGGATCTTCAATTTTTTTTAGGCGGGGCAAAAACTGAAAAATGCCGCCCCCGCCCACTTATATTTATTTTATTTTTACCTTTATCATGCTTATAATTTCAGCTATCAGATGTCCACTATTTGATTGAAATTTGGACATAGCCTACATAGGCCTTTCGGAAATAATGCATCCATCGCTGTTCTTTCTGTGTTAAGCCTATTTATTTACACATACATAGGTACCTACATAGACATAAACGTGTAGGATATATATTTTATATACAGCATAGGATAGGATTTAAAATAAAAATATGTATAAAAAAAATAAAAATCAAATATTGTATTGCATTTGTGAATTGAAATTACAATTTTACTCTTTTGCACTCTTTGTACTCTCTCTTTCGCACGCACGGTAACCAGACGCGTGCTGCCGCGATCTGCGATTTCTGCGGGCGAGCGGGCGCGTATTTTTAACCCCCGACGCAAAAAGAGGGATGTTATAAGTATGACGTGTCTGTCTGCCTGTGTCTGTCTGTCTGTCTGTCTGTGGCACCGTAGCTCGCGAACGGAGGACGCGATTTCAATTTAGTTTTTTTTTTTGTATGAAAGGTAAGTTACGGGCAAGTGTTCTTAGACGCATGTTTGATGAAAATCGGTTGAGTCCTGAAAAAAATCTGGGGGTAAAACCGAGGAAAATACCCAATATCTGCAAATACATGTGGTGGGGAGAAAATGAGGATGGAAATCCGAATGTCAGCAAATTTATCCAAGTAGGGTTGCAAATGAAATAGCATCATATGCACTTTACAAAATTAATAATAAAAATAAATGAATGGTACCCATAAAAAGTATAAAATAAAAATTAAATTAAAAACAAAAAAAACCCGACACAGTAACCTGAGTTCCCTTTAAAAGTAAAAAATAATGAAAGAAACTCAATCTTAAAGTACCTAAGTATGTACGAGTATTAATAATTCAAAAAAAAATTTTAATTTGAAAAAAATATGGTGTAATCTAAACACTATAAACATTTAATTCCCGATGGAAATTTTACTTAAACTTAATTTTTTAACAAGTTAAACGATTGTTAACAAACAAAATTTTCTCGAAATTACGTCTCAATTGTAAATGAAAAAAAAAAAATGTTTAAACATTGTCGTAAAAAATTTTCGCTTCGTAGAGCCTTATTTATATACATAATTAACAAGATCACGCCATTAAAGTAAAAAAAATATTCATAGTTTGTTTATAATAAATTTTATAGTTCCAGAAAAATCACCACTTTTTGTAAAAATCACCAGTTTTTGTTCAAGTACAAATATTATTATAAACAAAGTATGAATATTTTTTTTAACTTTAATGGCGTGATCTTGTTGATTATGATATAAGAAAGGCTCTAAGAAGCGAAAAATTTTTACGACAATGTTTAAACATTTTTTTTTTCATTTACAATTGAGAAAAACAACAAGAAAATTTTGTTTGTTAACAATCGTTTAACTTGTTGAAAAATTAAGTTTAAGTAAAATTTCCAACGGGAATTAAATATTTATAGTGTTAAGATCATACCATAATTTTTTCAAATTAAAAAAAAAATTATTCAAAACTTGTCGACGGGACTTAACGAAATATAATTATGACACGTAAACGCGTGTTAGAGTGGACTTTGCAGCTCTCGTACGCTCAAACTATGGATTACAAAAAAAAAAAAGATTACTACATAAATTGTAGGAAATTTTCTCTAGTTTAATTTATTACATAACTATTTTTATCGTAAAATGAGTTTGAACGGAGTTATTCTCAAAAAACTGTATTTCAGCGCCATTTTTCCAATATGGTGGCGCGAGCGGCAAAGATACGAGGTGGCTAAGTGAAAATTCAAAAAGAGCACGTCGAAAACTATAAAATCACCAATTTTCAAAACTACCGGAAAATTTCCAAGTAACCCCCTTTTTGAGCACCAAATGACTGTACTAAAACTAAGCAACATAAATTTTTATAAAATTACTTCAAAATAAGCGCGTTTTTTACTTTTTAAAGGGAACTCAGGTTACTGTGTTGGGGTTTTTTTTTAATTTTTAATTTAATTTTTATGAACTATGCCTACGCGCTTCGCGAATAATAAATGTTCGTGCAGCATGTCTCACTCTGCGCTCTGGGTATCGGTAGAGTTGATTTGGCCATGAAATTTCTGTACTTGTAGGTACTATTATTTATTCCGTGGTCAAAGTTAAGTAAATGATGAGTTGTCTGTAAAATGTGAATTTGGCCGCCCCCTGAACTTGCCGCCCGGGGCATGGGCCCCGGCTTGCCCCCCCCTAGATCCGGGCCTGCTTAACCATTAATTATGGTATTAACCGATAAAATTGAGACATACACACACACAACAACACCCGTTATAAACCGACCAAAATGGGAGACACATGCTTGCATACACTTAACGTCCGTTACAAACCGATCAAGTTAAGAAGCGCATATGTGTTAATAGCCGGTCAAATTGAGAAGCACATATGTTCGTCATTAACCGACCAATGAGACACATGCTTGCGTACACTTGATGTCCGTTATTAACCAATCAAATTGAGACGTCCATCACTTGTTTCACACACTTTCTCAATGTTGTAACACTTTTATTAGCACTGTCAACACTGTCACTAGCTGTCCTCCCGGGGGGTGGGGGGCAGGCTCTGAGGGCTCTGAGAGAACTGGTTCACCATCTTGCTCTGCATCATATTCAGGAGTATGTCGGAGTACTGCTCTATGAGAGACATCGCTGGGTTGCCGGCTGCGGTTGATTCTGAAATGTACGAAATATTTTTGACTTTAGTTTTATTGGTAAAGTTTTCAAAAATGTTTTTAGGGTTCCGTACCCAAAGGGTAAAAACGGGACCCTATTACTAAGACTTCGCTCCGTCCGTCCGTCCGTCTGTCTGTCACCAGGCTGTATCTTAAGAACGGCGATAGCTAGACAGTTGAAATTTTCACAAATTATGTATTTCTGTTGCTGCTATAACAACAAATACTAAAAACAAAATAAAATAAACATTTAAGGGGGGCGATAATTATTGTTGATTTTTATTATATTTTTTAAAAAAAGCAGTGGTGTGATGAGGGCACCGCTGGGTTATAGTGGGTATTCTGCCCAGCAGTGGGACTACCTTTGCCCAGCAGTGGGCCGTACCTTTGGCCACGAGGTGGTCCAGCCGCTGTCGCGCGCAGTCGGCGGCGAGCGCGCCCTCCGCGTCCCCGTTCTGCACCGACACGGCGCTGCGGAGCACCTTCTGCGTCTCGAGGATCGCGGCTTCGAGCCCTGGCTCGCACAGAAATGTATAAATGCTGTATGTTCGGCAAAGGTTAGATATACATGATGTCTTTACATTTATGCAGTGGCGCTCAATAGTGGAATCAACGCCATAGGACGTTTTTCGCTGGCTTTGAAAATTTTTCTAATAACTATTAAGACATTAACTCGGGAGAAAATCTGTAAATTGTAAGATCCATAGTCAAATTTGCCATTAACAATATGACGAACGACATCGATGACAAGTCAACAAGTGTCGTCAACGACACGTTACATCACAACGGACAACAATTACTATAATCAGTATTTTCTGCTTCGGGGGTTGAGTATTATTTATACCGGGTGAGGAAAATGTATAGAAAACCCCGAAAAATTCGGAAAACCCCACGGGTTAGTCGTGAAACGAAGGTCAAACCATACGTAACTTTCAACGAGAAATTTAACAGTGACCCCTGATTTGACCTTGAACTTCAGTTTCAAGGTTATTTCAAGGTCAACCTTATTTTTTAAATGGGAACTATTTTATACCGGAATCGAAAAGAGCGAAAAGATTTTACGTCCGGATATGTATTTAGGTATGAGGTTAACGTAACGCTTGAAGGTCAAATAGAGGTCAACGTACGACCTTAAAAATCTCGCTAGTTTAGTGGTAAAACAAAAACAAAGGTCATACTCTAGGCAACTTTCAATGAGGAATCCAACGGTGACCTCTGATTTTACCTTAAATCTCATTTTTAAAGGTTACTTCAAGGTCAACCTCATTTTTTTAAATGGGAATCCCTATTTTTTATAAGGAATCAAAAAAAGCAAAACATTTTACGTCCTGATATATGATTAGTTTAGTAGAGAGTTGTAGTTAGTAATACTTTGACCTCTATTTGACCTCCAGGAGTTATGTTAACCTCATACCTAAACAATTAATCTAAGCCTAAAATTTTCGAACAAAATATATTGAAATTTTCAGAATATAATCTTGTAAAACGTGTCGTGTCATGTCTCACCGCTGATGTCGGCGCCGGGCTCGTGCCGCAGCTGCCGGTACAGCGCCGCCACCTTGCCCGCCGTCCGCGTCAGCTGCTCCGTCAGCTGCTCCGTCAGCGACGATACTGTCAGTCACACGCGTCATTGGCAGATTAGTCTTTATTGACGGCTATAACTAATTGGACCAGTACAGCCCTGCATTCAGCCTGTAACATCCCACTGCTGGGCACAGGCCTCTTTCTCCGTGGAGGAGAAGAATCAAAACTTAATTCACCACGATGCTCCAGATAACGATCGCTATCAGGTGTACATAATAACAACCGTGACCGACAGCTTAACGTGCTCTCCGAGGCACAGTGGGGAGAGTCCTTTTTTGACTACTTTTCGTTATATATCTATATCGATATCGACAAGTAATACAACGTAGGTAACGTTGTGTTACTTGTCGATGTAATTGAAGTCGGTTTTTTTTCTTTTGCGAGCAAACACAATTATGATATAATACTACCAAATTAAACACAGGTTATGTCTATGACTACTCCTACTGTATCTGTAGGACTTCGTATAGAAAAAACGTCACACATACAGTTATTCTCTCCCGGGCTGTCCTGCTTGCTCCTCTGCCTCGTGTTGTTAGACGTCAACCTCGCCGTCACTTCACGCGCCTTCGCCGATATGTCCCGCTCACTGCCGCTTCGACCTAAAATATAACATATGGTAGTAGTGGTAATGATTGTGGTACTGGTAGTGTTTGTGATACTGGTAGTATTTGTGGTAGTGGTAGTGTTGGTGGTAGTGGTAGTGTCTATGTTAGTTGTAGTTTGTGGGACTGGTAGTTTTGTGGTAGTGGTAGTGTGTGTTTGTGGTAGTGATAGTGGTAGCGTTTGTGTATGTGGTAGTGGTAGTGTTTGTGGTAGTGGTAGTGTTTGTGGTTGTGGTAGTGTTTGTGGTACTGGTAGTGTTTGTGGTAGAAGTAGGGCACTGCAGGAAATTTCCTGCTCAAAATATGGAGCAGCCCGACTGGGGTAGTACCTCGACCTTACAGAAGACCACAGCTAAATAATACTGTTTTCAAGCAGTATTGTGTTCCTGTTGGTGAGTAAGGTGACCAGAGCTCCTGGGGGGGATTGGGGATAGGGTCGGCAACGCGCTTGCGATGCTTCTGGTGTTGCAGGGGTCTATAGGCTACGGTCTTACCATAAGGTGAGCCGTACGCTTGTTTGCCAACCTAGTTACATAAAAAAAGGTAGTGTTTGTGGTAGTGGTAGTGTTTGTGGTAGTGGTAGTGTTTGTGGTTGTGGTAGTTTGTGGTACTGGTAGTGTTTGTGGTAGAGGTAGTGTTTGTGGTAGTGGTAGTGTTTGTGGTAGAGGTAGTGTTTCTGGTAGTGGTAGTGTTTGTGGTAGTAGTGGTGGTAGCGGTACTCACCTAGCCTCCTGGGCGCGCGGTCGACCGAGGCGGCGCGAGGCCGCGGCGCCTCGTCCGCCTCCGAGCTGGACTCGGAGCGCGCTGAAACAGGTTCGATTCTGTGCGAGGCGCGCTCTATGTGCGTGTGTGCACGTTAGTTCACGTGCGTTAGTGGCGGGGGTTTTACTATACGCTATTAGTTTCTAGCTAATTTTAGTTCATCTATACTAATGTTGTAATTGGAAAAAATTTGTCAACCCGATTAATAAAAGATCTTCTTCTATCAGATAATCTAAGAAAAGGAATTTGTTTGTACCTAATAAAAATAAAAATAATCTAGTGAATTACATACGCGTCCTAATTTTTTTTATAAAATCTTTTCTTATTAGATATGTTACCGTTATGACCACAACAAATTGAACCATCACAATAAATTGAATCACGAAGTTACTTAAAGAATTTAAAGAAAAATTTTGGCCCATTGGACACCAGAGTGTGGATTTTAAAGAAGTTACCTAAAAAGTGATCAATTAGAATTAAACTTACTAAAATCTTACCTAGGAATAAGATAGAGATATTTTTAATTAGATTAATAATATTTTAATTACATTAAAACTATCTAAACCAAGACATATATCATGTTAAAAACTTCCTAAATACGTTTAGTTTGTAGTGACATCTACCCTACAAAGTTAGATATGTACTTCTGTGTGTTTGTCTGTCTCACCTGGTCCGTAGTTATTAGCGATGCCTCGTCTTCTTGCGGTGTTCGCCGCCGCTTTATTCGCTGACGATATGGTGGGTCGCATCAATCCCTGACCGCGTGACTGATGCCGAGTAGGTTGGGGGTCCGATTCTGAATCGCTCTGGAGGAAAAATGTTTCTAAAATAAAGCTCTTGATTTTTTTTTTTATGTTACTAAGTCGACAAACAAGCGTACGGCTCACCTGATGGTAAGACCGTAGCCTATAGACGCCTGCAACTCCAGAAGCGTCGCAAGCACGTTGCCGACCCTATCCCCAATCCCCCCCAGGAGCTCTGGTCACCTTACTCACCAACAGGAACACAACACTGCTTGAAAGCATTATTATTTAGCTGTGGTCTTCTGTAAGGTCGAGGTACTAACCCAGTCGGGCTGCTCCATATTTTGAGCAGGAAATTTCCTGCTGTGCCCTACCTCGGTTAGTAGGATGATTCCAAACTAATGCAGTTTTCGGAATACAAAGTAGCCAACGAGTTTGGAATATCTGTCTTTTTCACCGCATTAACCTTAGATTAGATCATTTAGAGTTCTAGACTCTATAGCCTTCCTTGATAAACGGGCTATCCAACACTAAAAGAATTTTTCAAATCGGACCAGTAGTTCCTGAGATTAGCGCGTTAAAGCAAACAAACAAACTCTTCAGCTTTATAATATTAGTATAGATAACATTAACACTCATTGACGCTTTTTCTCAAAGTTCCAGTAATTATCACTTTTACGTTAATGGGACTTACCGCTCGCGTTCAGAACATAGCGTATGTGACGTCACTGAAATATCGGAAGTTTCAATGTGCGGCAAGTCCCAAAAATCTAAAAGTTTCCAGAGTGACCGCGAAAGTTTAAAACTCTCTCTTAAGACCTTATCTGATTCTAAATATTTTTAAATCATATCAATTTTTTTCGATCCAGTGGGGTTTGAACCTTTGTGCCCTAGCCAATTAAGCTATGAAACGATGTACCCGACGATTCAGCCTGTAATATCCCACTGTTGGGCATAGGCCTCTTCCCCATGTAGGAGAAGGATCGAAGCTTAATCCACCACGCTGCTCCAATGCGGGTTGGCGGATATATTCCCTACTATGAGTAACGATCGCTACCAGGCGTACATGATAACAACCGGGACCGGCGGCTTAACGTGCTTACGAGGCACGGTGGGGAGACCCACAAGGACTGCACAAACACCCGGACCACGACAAACATCTATATGGCCAATACAAATGTTGTCGTGTGCGGGGATCGAACCCGCAACCGCCCGCGCAACAGCCACTCGCAATCCAGTGCTGCGACCGCTGCGCCGACGCGGCAACGCGGGCACGAAGTACCCGCTAGATCGAAATTCTTGATATGATGATTTTATTCGGTTTTAAGCAAAGCTTACCTGATTGTTGAGAACTCCGACGCTGGAGCTTCTGGTCATGTTCGACTTATTGTTATACCGCGGCGCCGGCCGGACGAAACCGCTCGGGGATTTGTTCGTGTTATTCGACTGAGCCGGTTTCGGTGCGGCTGGAGGGATTTTATCATTCAATTAAATGCTTCTTCGAATTTTTTTCTTAATTTATAAGAAAATAAGTTAATTTTAAAATAATAAATAATCGTAGTAACGAAATGTGTGTACCGATCTACATTTATAACTAAACTAGCTATAGCGCGCGACTTCGTCGGCGTGGACTCCGCTCCTGTTGGTCTTAGCGTGATGATATATAGCCTATAGCCTTCCTCGATAAATGGGCTATCTAACACTGAAAGAATTTTTCAAATCGGACCAGTAGATCCTGAGATTAGCGCGTTCAAACAAACAAACAAACAATCAAACAAACTCTTCAGCTTTATTATATAATTTATAACTAAATGTACCTGAGTACACCATTTATATGACTTTAAAATTTTTAATTAAAATAATATCTATAACAAAATAAAAATATAAAATACCAAAAAGTAATAATCAAAATAAAATTTAAATAATAATAATTAATAATAATTAGTGAAGTAATGACTATTACTAATGATAAACAAAGCACTACGGACTACCCACTACAAAGATTAATAACTAACTAAATACTACAAATTAGCCATGCACAGCATGAATCATGCACACAATTACTAAAAAAATACTATAGACGAACTTAATTGAATACAAGTTTATTATGAACTAAAAAATTCCAGTGAAAAAATGATAACCATCTTTAAAACTTACAAGTTAGAATTTAACAAATTTTAAGAAACTTAAGAATACAAGTGCTTAGTTTATAAAAATCATCTTGAGACTCAAAACAACGATCGAATTTAAATATTGACAAAATATTTTACACACAGTACATTTATACTAACATTAAATTAAAATCCAAACCTCAAGATAATATATTTTTTTATATAACTAGGTCGGCAACAAGCGTACGTCTCACCTGATGGTAAGCGATTACCGTTGTTTATAGACGCCCTCACCACCAGAAGCATCGCAAGCGCATTGCCGACCCTACCCCCAATCCCCCCCAGGAGCTCTGGTCACCTTACTCACCACAGGTACATTGAAAGCAGTATTATTTAGCTGTGGTCTTCTGTAAAGTCGAGGTACTTCCTCAATCGGGCTGCTCCAGATTATGAGCAGGAAATTTCCTGCTGTGCCCTACCTCAGTAAGACTTACAATTTTTATTTAGCATATTAACCGACACCACACACAACTTTGTCAAACGCAAGACAAACTTTTTTAAATTTAGTTAAAATAAGTGATCCCAACACCAAAGTTAGACAAAGTCAACTAAGCACTTCTGGTACTATATCTTAGAAACGCGATTGCCTTAATTTTTTGTAGGAAACGAAAATGACCTTAGTCTAATTTTCCTGTTTAACAAAAAATCTGTTGAAAACATTCAAGGTCGTTTTATTTATAAATGTATTGTTTTATTCAGTTTTAATCTGTTTTTATGAACTAGCTGCGCCACGCAGTTTCACCCGCGTAATGTCCGATCCCGTGGGAATGTCGGGATTAAAAGCTATGTGTTATTTTATATCTCCTGCTATATATGTACTAAGTTTCATTAAAATCAGTACAGTAGTTTTTGCGCGAAAGAGTAACAAATATACATTTATCCTCACAAACTTTATATATCATAATTATTCGGAAGAGGAAGCTAATTTTTTCTAACAAATGATAAGATTTTTTTTAAACGTTTTGTGGGTATTCCAACATTTGAATTTACATTAGACTCACCTTGGCTGTGAGTGTTGTATTAAGTGTACTGTCTTTTACCTAATGCTATCAGACACAAATGTACATCTATACTAATATTATAAAGAGGTAAAGTTTATAACTTTGTTTGTATATACGGGGTAATCTTAGCAAATACTGATCCGATCATGAAAATTCTTTCGCTAACAGAAAGCTACACTATTCAGGAGTGACAAGATAAAAGGAAAAAGATAAAAATATATAAAGATTTTAAATCAGCAGGATTTGAACCTGCGCCCTCTGACGTGCCGTGTCAACAATTCAATCTAATCAAGCATTATTATTTGCCTTAGAAATTAATTGGTGATTTTAAAACATTTATATTTATCTGATTTGCTGAAAATAGTGAGAGTGTATTGGAACATATCAAATTTCACCGTACCCTTCTTATGTGAAATGGATTATAACGCCCAACGAAGTGGGCACGGGTCGGCTAGTTTTTATATATTTACCATATAAAAATGTACCACATGTGCATATATTACCATGGATAGATAGCATTAGGAAATAACAGCAAATACAGGCTATGCCTTGTTCGGCTACAGATGCTGCCCTCGCTACTTTTGATATGATTGCCATAATATGATCATCGTAATTTAGTACTAAGTTTGTGCAATAAATTGGGTTGTCTGGAAAAAATGGCTCAATAGCCATAAGTCCGCCCATTGTACTTCACAGTCTGTAAATGTGTTTAATGTTTAAAATGTAGTTGTGGTGTACAATAAAGTGTAAATAAATAAATAAATAAAGATATTTATTCTGATTATTATTAGAACCACGATCAAAGTAGCAAATTTTAGACAAATATCTTTTAAATTAATTCGCAGGATTTACTTAACGTTTACTTAATATTATATTGTCGTAATAATACGTGTATCTACAAAAATATTACTAGCTACCAATATCTAATGAGTAGAGACTGAACTATATTGAACATATTTATGTATTGTTACAAATTTCTACACTATCCTGACGATATACCACCACCAAAGCACCCAACTTTTAAACATTATTATCTACTATTTCCTAGTTATTTCTTAATGTAGCACATACGATGATGAACATATACTTTCTATCACCCTTGAAGCGTCTACCACCATTAGAGTACCACGATTAGAGCATCTACCACCAAACCAACCTTGAGGAGTCCTCGGCGCTGGTACAGGCTTGGCGGCGAGGTCGGACAGAGATATCGCTCGTCTCATACCCGTCTCTTCAGGTTCCGAAGGTGAGAGGTGGTTACGCGCTGTACCAATCATGCAGTACTTGGTCAAATGTTTGCCCCGATCGACTTACGAATTTGGTCAGCCAATATCCCAATAAAACCCCAAAATAAACAAAAATATCAAAACAAATTGGACCAATTCATGTTCTTGACAATTGGCTATTTGACTAAATTAATTATATCAATTTCATATTGTTTAGTTTTGATAAAATATTTGGTACACATTCAATCAAAAACTGCGACAAAATTGTCATATATTTGTATTGATATATTTTTTAATAACCTATTTAAATCTCGAGACACGCAAAAGTTTTTGTCATGACAATAAAAAATTGGTCCAATTCGTAGTCCAATATACACTAACGTTTGACCAATGTAGACAAAAAAGAAACAAAGCGTAAATTCAAAAACCGTGCATCGTCGCAACGAAAATCATTAACCATGCTAACGAAAATAAATCAAAGCGATGATTTGTGATGTGTTGTGAAGTAATAAAAATATAATATATAAAATAACCCTCACAAAATATCACAAATTACCTAACTTATATATCTATAAAGTATAAAGAGATCGATCAAAGAAAATTCTAGAACGAAAGCGCAAATAAAAAGGACCGACACGACATCAATCATGCGATTCCAACCTGGTATTGGGTTAAATTTCGAAGGCAGAACCGGAGCTATAGGTATCTTCCTAAATAAACACCTTACGGCATTCCCCGAATTTAAAACTGGCCTAATCTTACTCGAAGCCAAATATTGGTTATCCATGTACAATCTAGGAGCTGGAACGCGAATAATTTTCCTGAACGGTGTTTTTGGTCGATTGAAACCGTAAAAAGTCATTCTTTTCGGCGAATTTGTACAACTCGAGCTAGTTGTCGACGATTCATAGTTTTCGCTGTCCAAATGTACGTCTGTTTTTGGTATTACCATTTCGTTATAAACTCTCTGTGGCAGAGATTTTGGCGGTTTCACAATGTTCTGAAATGTATTATTCAGTTGAGTTTTCGTTTCAGATGTATCTTGTTCTATGTTCTCGTTTCCAGCGTCATTGGACACATCGACGCCTTCCACTGTCAATCCTATTTGATCAGTGTCGAGTATGTCAGGTAAACTTAAATTACGTTTTATTTCTTTTTGTTCTGAGTTTTCAGTATCAGTATCGACCTCTTCTAAAGTAAGAGATGCGAAATTAGGTACAGTGCTCTGTTTTGTTGCTAACTTCTCAAATTTCCTCGACAGAACTTTAACTACACCTTTACCGTCATTAATATTGGCTTTTAATGGTTTCATTCGCCATTCTTTCAATATTTTCTCTTGTAGTATCTTACGCTCCTCCATTTCAACTAACTTGTTTATAATTTCTAATTTACGTTCTATGTATTTGAACTTTTTCACTTCATCACTATCTTCTGGTGCTATATTTTCTTTAGCCTCTATATTTTGTCTACTGTGAGAGGGCGTATCTAGCTCGTTTTTGGCATATTTTAAATTCTTTTGATCTTTAGCCGTTTTGCTGTAGAATTTATTATCCTGTTCTGTATAATAGTCTAACGAATCTTTTGCGAAGTCATGACTGTCCTCAACAACATCTAGGGAATCCATACTTACGTGTTTCATTCTCTCGATTCTCTGCATTGCGAATACTTCGAGACTATCTAACTGTATTTCTGATCTGTTCTCATTAATGTCCTTTTCCTTTACAAATACGTCAAATGTTTTCTCTGAATTATCTTGAGTTTCTTCCAAATTAGAATTTTTGTCTTCTTGTTTTCTGTTCGAGATGTAGTTTTTGTTATGTAGACCGTCTAACTTGGCCTTGTATTGTGAGGATATGGACGAACTAAGACCTGATGACTTATCTAAGCCTGCCTTTAACCTGTTATTAAGCTTTATTGAAGAAGTTCGTTTGACAGGCTTAGGTGGTTTGTGCGGTACAAATTCCATTGTTATTTTGACATTATTGTTCTTCTGTCCTGAATCTCTTTCAAGGCTCTTTGTCGCATTATTATATTTAGCCACGTTCGCCTTTTCTTTATTCAGCTGATTTTTACTTACTTTAGTTTGAGTGTTCTTTCTAATTTGCTCCTCAAATTTCTCGAGATTTTTCTTAACGTGAGAACTGCGTTTCTCCATAAGATTCTTCAACGGATTCGGTTTAGACGCCGGTTCTAGAACAACTTCAAAGCTACAGCTCTTCGACTTGACCATCGCATTTTGATCACATCCTTCCATTTCGCTCTTGTACTTATGTTTATCTGCGAACTTTGGTTGGAGTGATTTACTAGTGTTAGCCATATAATCTCCTTGGTTTAATCTCGGTATTTCGTCCGCCTTTTTCTTTTCCTTGCTATACTGTTGTATGTTACTTCCATCGAAATAATATGCGATATTTTTAGCTGGAGGCGGTTGTTTTGACGCTGAATCATACAGACTTTTAGATCGAGTTACAGTTTTGTGTCCAGAAAATTCCGATGCAGGAATTTCAAAACCATATACCTTTTGTTGAGGCTTTGGAGCAACAACTACTGGTGCCTGGTCTTTATAATCAATTCTAGGACTAGATTCTTCACCTATATAATTGTTATACATGTAACCAGTTAGATAAGGAACGTTATTAGGACTCGAGCCGTAGCTCTTTGATGAATTGTCGAATTCGTAACAACTCTGACTGTTAGGAAATCCCACTGGATTAGTCCTGTGACGAGTGCGCGCTCCTTCAAACAACATCTCTAGAGGAGCACTCTTCGTACACTCCGAATCATCAGACAAAACGCTTTCCAACGAATTACAATTAGTTCTCGATAGATGATTATCGTTATCGATAAATTCGTCTGATAACACAGATTCCTGGCTGCAACTCGATTTCATATACTTCTTCTGGTTTAGGAAGAAACTGGCGCTGCTGTGTCTGTGGTTCTCTAGATAACGTATATCTGGTTCATTTATGTTTTCAAAAGAACAATTTTGGGAGTCGTTCAAGTTGTATCTGCTGTCTGCAAACTTGGCTTGTTGGAAAGCGACTTCATTGCCATATTTTAGGAATATCTCGTTAGATACACTCGAGCAGTTGGAGTGGTCGCTGAGCATGGACTCATTTGACCTTGTAACACAGCGTTTTGTCAACACACTTTGGCATCTATACATAGCGTAGCTCGGATTCATATCTTCATCAACTATATCGTCTAAATTCGAAGGCATGTTTCTTGGCAACGTTGAGCTTTTCTGCGAAACACAGAGGGGTTTGGCTGGAACTATTGGCTTTTCATACGTTCCGCCGTATATTTCATAATTGGACACAGCTCTGCGTGGCATGCCGCTAGTCTTATTATGCTTCTTACATATTTTTTTAGAATACAACTTATTTTTACAACTAACGTCTTGACTTAGACTGCAGTCTTCGAGGGAATCGGAGGAAAAGTTGCCATCGTCTCCTTCCTCGACCTCCTTGGTCGGTTGGAGGTCTAGGTCGTGGCGCGCGTTTGGTTCAAACTCATCTAAATCGCCGTACTTTTTTGTTATTTCTGCTATCATCTTCTCTGTGTCACTCTTAATCGTATCGACTATATTTCTTCTGTCTTTAATCTTACTCTCCAGTCCAACAAAGAAGCTGAGGGAATTTCTCTTTCTCGAATCGACGGAATTGTCTTTGGGTTTATCTGATTTTTGGTTATTCTGATTCTGCACGACCTTGTCTGCCCATTTACACTCTTCGGAAACGGGAGAAACGGGACAAGACTTGTAATTCTTAAAAATGCTTCTGGCGTTTGGTTTCGGAGTCTTCGGTTGCGGTTTTTCATTGAGATTCAAATGAAAGTTACGCGGTGGTATTTTTGGAGGTTCTTTGTCCTCACACGCGGCAGGAAACAGTCTATCGAAGACTTTTGACGCAGGTTTCTTACCCATGTCCACCGTGAATGCCATATTCTGCTTTTGCGGTTTATTATCCTTGAATACGACCGGTTTTGTCGTCGGAGGTAGATTGACGATTCTTTTTAGATTCTGTCCGGATTCTAAATTGACACGAGGCGGTATGTACGGTGGTGCGTTGTCTAAATACTCTGGTATTATTTTATGGTTTAAATTCGCGGGAATGGCGTAAGGGTTTTTGTTGCGATAGTCTAAATTCATATTTTGATAATTTAGACTGTCGAAGTAGTTAGATGTCAGACTGTCTAGGTTTTCTTCGGGGCATATTGGGGGGTTAGAAAATCCTGGTCAGCATTAAGGGACGAACACATTGTTAGTGAGACGCTTAACACAATTTAATTGATTATATTGAAACATTACTTGTCGAAAGTTAATAAACTTGCAATAATATTATTGTATCATAAAATACTTAATGGTAACTTTTGAAATTTAGGTGATTTTGCAATAAAATTACTTCAAGATTAATACAAGAATTAACTGTTTATTTGCAACGAAATTCCGCTATATCGTTTCTGTTGACTACATAGTTAATTTTTTCTTTCAAACACGTTAAAAATTACGATTTTGCAGTATCGAATTTATATGTTCTTAATAGACATATGTTTTTAAACATCTATCAAAATATTCAAGTTACTTCACCATTGCATATAACATTTTAACATAATTTAACATTCTAAAATCAATACTGTTTTGTGAAGTTTACGCAAATTCACTCGTTATAATGAAAACAACTTTTTCGGATTTTATCGCGGTTCATTAAGTTGTTTAGGACTAATTAAAATATTGATGTAACATAGGGTAGTTTCAAATAACTTTGTAACGTTAGGACGTCTGACACTTCAGTCCTCCCGTGACAATGGTTGCTGTAAAGAAGGGGTTCCCAAACTTATTTTGTCTACTGTCCACTTTGAGGATAAATTATTTTTTAGCGCCCCCATTTTTTCACCTACTTAAAAACCACTATAACTTCAAATAATAATTAATTATTGCGAGCTATATTAGCGGAGATTAAACATTTATTCTAATAAGCCCCAAGCCTCTACACAACGCCCCAATTTTTTTTCTGGGTCTCTTACCGCCCACCTTTAGGCCTGCAGCGCCCACAAGGTGGCGTTATCGCCAACTTTGGGAAAGGCTGCTGTTAAGCATCCGAAACTTCGGGCATTTAAAAGGGTATTTAAAAAACCCTGTGTGGTTTTATGAAACCACGGTAAAAATAAAACTTTTTTCACATTATAGACATTTATCTACAAAAAATTGGAATAATATTCCATTAAGGGTATAAAAATCTCTTAAAAAAAATCTTACCGCGCGGCCGACCGTCACGCGACTTGCAACACACAGACGAAAAAGTTTGAGACGATGTAATAAAACTTTCACTTAATAAACCGCGATAAAATCCGTTTAGGTTGTTTTCATTATAATTCTAGAATCAATGTCAAAGTCAGAGGGTAGTTTTAAATCAGTACTCACCGTATGGTCTCGTGTTGTTCGGTACTGCGATAGACATCGGACGGTTGCGTCGCGAGCCGTCCTTCTCGGGGATGTAGGACAGGTCTGTGGTCGACTGGCTCGACTTTAAGTTTGAACGGAATGCCACCTGATTGGAAAAGGTTAACCTTTATTTTCCTACGCGAACGTGCTAGTACGCGACTTCGTGCATTTATAAAATTTCTATGTTTATGGTTCTAAACTAAGCCGATTCAAATTTATCAAGTTTTTACGTGATTCACGGACAAACATACAGGCAGACAAAAATTCTAAAAATAATTACTTGAGTTCTATTGACCATATAAAACTCATACATTTTGTAACTTATTTTGTAACTCAAATGCAACATCTACGTGCTTTCAACAAACACAATGATCTTCAAATATCTCAAATGCAACATCTACGTGCTTTCAACAAACACAATGATCTTCAAATATTCACACCACTAAACTACTGCTTTTACACCACCTATCTTCTTACAAAACCCGTCCTACACCTAGCAACATGCTTTCAACTCAGGGGGGCCCCCCTCTCTATCCATACTGTTTTGCCCTCGGAACATCTTTCTAGAACCTCCCACCACTACCCCGTACTACTAACCCCGCCGCATTACCAACCCCCCATATACGCAACTAATGCTTTCACTTCGGAATATTTTCCTACAACTACCCCAAACCTGACCCCCCATTTCAACTAACACAGGTGGGTTTTCAACCCACCACGTATAATCATCACTACATGCTTTGCTCCGCTGCAGCTCCTCCCTCCTGCGCGCCTTTGAGTTGGAAATATTCCCCACGACCTCCATGTATCCCCCCCCTACTCACGCTCTCCAGCTGCCTCCTGGTCTCCAGGATCCTCCGCTGCAGCTCCTCCCTCCTGCGCGCCTTTGAGTTGGAAATATTCCCCCCGACCTCCATGTATCCCCCCCCTACTCACGCTCTCCAGCTGCCTCCTGGTCTCCAGGATCCTCCGCTGCAGCTCCTCCCTCCTGCGCGCCTTTGAGTTGGAAATATTCCCCACGACCTCCATGTATCCCACCCCTACTCACGCTCTCCAGCTGCCTCCTGGTCTCCAGGATCCTCCGCTGCAGCTCCTCCCTCCTGCGCGCCTTTGAGTTGGAAATATTCCCCACGACCTCCATGTATCCCCCCCCTACTCACGCTCTCCAGCTGCCTCCTGGTCTCCAGGATCCTCCGCTGCAGCTCCTCCCTCCTGCGCGCCTTTGAGTTGGAAATATTCCCCACGACCTCCATGTATCCCCCCCCTACTCACGCTCTCCAGCTGCCTCCTGGTCTCCAGGATCCTCCGCTGCAGCTCCTCCCTCCTGCGCGCCTTTGAGTTGGAAATATTCCCCACGACCTCCATGTATCCCACCCCTACTCACGCTCTCCAGCTGCCTCCTGGTCTCCAGGATCCTCCGCTGCAGCTCCTCCCTCCTGCGCGCCTTTGAGTTGGAAATATTCCCCACGACCTCCATGTATCCCCCCCCTACTCACGCTCTCCAGCTGCCTCCTGGTCTCCAGGATCCTCCGCTGCAGCTCCTCCCTCCTGCGCGCCTTTGAGTTGGAAATATTCCCCCCGACCTCCATGTATCCCCCCCCCCCACTCACGCTCTCCAGCTGCCTCCTGGTCTCCAGGATCCTCCGCTGCAGCTCCTCCCTCCTGCGCGCCTTTGAGTTGGAAATATTCCCCACGACCTCCATGTATCCCCCCCCTGCTCACGCTCTCCAGCTGCCTCCTGGTCTCCAGGATCCTCCGCTGCAGCTCCTCCCTCCTGCGCGCCTTTGAGTTGGAAATATTCCCCACGACCTCCATGTATCCCCCCCCTACTCACGCTCTCCAGCTGCCTCCTGGTCTCCAGGATCCTCCGCTGCAGCTCCTCCCTCCTGCGCGCCTTTGAGTTGGAAATATTCCCCACGACCTCCATGTATCCCCCCCCTACTCACGCTCTCCAGCTGCCTCCTGGTCTCCAGGATCCTCCGCTGCAGCTCCTCCCTCCTGCGCGCCTTTGAGTTGGAAATATTCCCCACGACCTCCATGTATCCCACCCCTACTCACGCTCTCCAGCTGCCTCCTGGTCTCCAGGATCCTCCGCTGCAGCTCCTCCCTCCTGCGCGCCTTTGAGTTGGAAATATTCCCCACGACCTCCATGTATCCCCCCCCTACTCACGCTCTCCAGCTGCCTCCTGGTCTCCAGGATCCTCCGCTGCAGCTCCTCCCTCCTGCGCGCCTTTGAGTTGGAAATATTCCCCCCGACCTCCATGTATCCCCCCCCCCCCACTCACGCTCTCCAGCTGCCTCCTGGTCTCCAGGATCCTCCGCTGCAGCTCCTCCCTCCTGCGCGCCTTTGAGTTGGAAATATTCCCCACGACCTCCATGTATCCCCCCCCTACTCACGCTCTCCAGCTGCCTCCTGGTCTCCAGGATCCTCCGCTGCAGCTCCTCCCTCCTGCGCGCCTTTGAGTTGGAAATATTCCCCCCGACCTCCATGTATCCCCCCCCCCCACTCACGCTCTCCAGCTGCCTCCTGGTCTCCAGGATCCTCCGCTGCAGCTCCTCCCTCCTGCGCGCCGCCTCCGGGTCGCGGGGCCGGGACAGGTGCTGGGCTGACAGGGACTTCGCTCCTGAACATAATAGCATGTTAGACAACAGTCAACCGCTCTGGTATAGTGGTGAGAGTAGTCGGATAAAACACCGACGGTTTGCGAGTTCGATTCCCGCTCAGGATGGATATTTGTTGTATGTACAAAATATTCCTTTCCGGTTTGGACATCTGTCCTTGTGGGTCTTCCCATCATGCCTCGGAGAGCACGTTAAGCCGTCGATTCTGG